>CM055435.1:10396393-10996393 GCA_029228465.1 Salix viminalis
ATAAATACAAACTTCACGAAACCCTATCATAATTTTACTAAACTTTACGTTCCTCCGCCTCCCTTTGCCTCTCGCCTCTCTCCTCCGCAGCGTCCACATCCCTCTGCCTCTGCCTTCAGGTCCTCTCCTCCTCGATTTCGGAGTCCCGGACCTCAGTCCTCACTCCTCACACCCCTCTGCCTCTGCCTTCCCGGTCCTCTCCTACTGCGAGCTCGGAGTCTCGGACCCTCGGTCCTCGAGTCCTCCCTCCTCCACGCCTCCCTCTTGCCTCTCGCAGCTTCTACGGCCTCTCTCTCTGCATCTTTATCATCGATCCCCATCCGAGCCGGTCAGGTTTACAAAGGTAAGTAAATGCTCACCTCGATTTATTTCTTGTTATATGTTAAAAATCAAGCTGTCTTAGATGTTAGGGCTTGTTGTCCTTGGAGTTGATATAATCTTTGAGTTATTTGACTTAATTATAGAGGATTTCTTGTAGAAATTCGAAAGTGTAAATTCGAATCTTTTGTATTGTCTTCAGGGCTGATCATTTTACTGTTGAGGCTAGTTACTAGGATTTTGTGTTCCATGTAATTAACCTTTACTTGTTGCTATGTTTACTGTTTAGCATCTATTTTCTTTCAATTAGTGGCCGGATCTGTTTATCTGAGCAGTTCCTGTTAGGACAAGCTGTATCCTGCATGTAGTTCAAGATAAAATCCATTACATATGCTCATCAATTACAAACTGCTCGTACAACATCAAGATGAACTGATGATATCTCTGTGTTCATGTTTTTACGGGAGTCTTCCATGTACTAAAAAATGAAATTAAAATAATACAGAACCCTAAACATTGCTGTTTCATATACGTGTAGCTAGTTTCCATTGTTGTTTCACATCTCTTATAGAAAGTATATATTATTAACATGTTTTGATCTGTTTCATTTGTTAATTACAGATGGAAAACCAAAATGTTTCATCCATCGATACTACCCCAACATCAACCAACTGCAGGGATCGGGGATCCGTGCTACAAATGATTGAGGTAAACAACCCGAAGTCCTTATATTGGGGAAAAAGAAATGTTGATGATAGGAAAAAGTCACAAATTTGGGATCATTTCACAAAACTAGATGGTGATCCTAGTAAACCTAGAGCTGCATGTAATTATTGTAGAAGGCATTATGCATGTCATACTATTTTGAATGGAACAAGCAATATGTGGAGTCACTTGAAAGTATGCAAAAAAATTCCCCTTTGTGGTTGATAAGAAGCAAAAAGCTGTTGGTATTAGAACCTAAGAAAGATAGTGATGAATCAGAAGACAAAAAATATGGGCACTCTAAAGGCAATAGGTTTTAATCATGAAGAATGTAGATTAGCACTAGCACAAATGATTATAATTGATGAGTTGCCTTTTAAATTTGTGGAGGGAAGGGGATTTAAATCATTTTTGAGGACAATACAACCTAGATTTGATAGTCGTTCTCGTTTTACTTGTTATGAAAGATTGTTTTAAAAATTTATGTTGACGAGAAGGAAATTTTGAAGATAGCACTTAGGGGTCAACGATTATGTTTGACAACGGATACATGGACATCAATCCAAAACATTAATTATATGTCCCTAACTGACTCATTGGATTGATAATGAGTGGAAATTGCATAAAAGAATTCTCAATTTCTGTCAAGTTTCAAATCATACTGGTGAGGTAATTGGTCAAGTGATTGAGAATTGTTTGTTAGAGTGGGGGATTGACAAACTTTTATCTGTTACGATGAGACAATGCAAGCTCCAATAATGTGACTATTTCTTATTTGAAGAATGTGATGATAGATTGGCCATTTAATATATTGGAAAATTATCATTTGCATGTAAGATGTTGTGCACATATTGTAAATCTTATTGTGGGTGATGGCTTGAAAGAGATTCATGATTCAGTTGTTAAGATTAGAAATGCAATAAGATTTGTGAGATCTTCACCTGCGAGGGAACTTGTATTTAAAAAATGTGCAGAAAAATTGCATATAGAGTGTAAAAAGCTTTTATGTTTGGATTGTGCAACTCGATGGAATTCAACTTATCTCATGTTGGATGCTGCAGAAAAATTTGAGAAGGTGTTTGTGAGGTTAGGTGAGAGTGAACCTAGGTATATGGGTTATTTTTTAGAAGTTGATTCAAAAGGGAATAAGAAAAATATAGGGCCACCTAATTCGGATGATTGGGGAAATGGTAGAATTTTGGTGAAGTTTTTAAAGATCTTTTACACAGTTACATTAAAGTTTTCTGGCTCATTACATGTGACATCAAATTCTTTCTTCATTGAATTGATTTACATGCATTCAAACTTGTCGAAACTGTGTAAAAGTCGAGATAATATTTTAAGTGGAATGGCAATGAAAATGATGTTGAAGTTTGAGAAGTATTGGGGATATGATGCAAATCAGAATTTCATATTGTATGTGGCTAATGTTTTAGATCCACGTTTTAAGTTGAAATATGTTCAATTTTGTTTTGGTGAGTTGTATGATTATCACCAAGCACGAGATTTAACAACAAAGGTGAAAGATCATTTAGTTGGACTATATGAATTTTATTTGAGAGCTGATGAAGTGAAGGATGTTAATAGACATATTTATGATGTTAATGATGTGGATTGCAATGATACAGAGGTAAATGTTAATACTTTTGCTCGGTTCAAAAGACATTTACAAAAGGAAGAAAGTGTAGAAAATAAAAATGAAGTGGAGAGGTATTTGAATGATGGTTGTGAGGATCCCCGATGATGAGAAATTAGATATTTTTAGGTTGGTGGAAGGTTAATGGTTCAAAATATAAAATACTTTTCGAAGGTTGCACACCATGTTTTAGCTATTCCTGTATCCACGAGTGGCTACGAATCATCTTTTAGTACAGTGATGCGTATACTCGACCAATTCCGAAGTTCTTTATCTCCAGCAACTGTTCAAGCACTTGTTTGTTGTCAAAATTGGTTACATCATGGAGAAATCCCAATCGACATTACAACCTTCATAGATGATTATGAAAAATATGAAAAACTTGAATCAGGTTATTTTTCTTATACATTTGTATTTTGATTTTATTAAATAATAATCAACTTATTTGCAATCTAACATTTCTATTATTTTTTGTAGAATTTGGTGGAAAGTTAAATCTAGCGACGGATGATAATTAGTTGAAGACCGATTGTATTTCTTGAAGTTTTTTATGTTAATGTTTCTTGTTTTTTTAAGCCCTTTTTTGAAGGCATTTTCTGTAATTTAAATTTAAATTTGTTCCTTTGTGTAGTTTTAATTATCTCTCATCATGCTAAATTACACAACAAAATTATTAGAAAGGTTAAAAAAACTTAATAAACACTATATTAACAATTTAATAAATTAATATTTGTATTTGTTGCAAAAACAATTTTAAAAATACTTTGGGTTCTTGTACAAAAATAGTTTTTCAAGCTTATCAAAAAATTTATTAGAAAACCCATCAAAAAAAGCCCATCGAAAGCCCATCGGAAGGCCCAAAAACAAATTCGGTTTTATGATTTTTTTTAACCAAAAAAACCGGACCGAACCGAACCGAAAGTGGCCGGTTTTGAATAAATTCGGTTCGGTTTCGGTTTGATTTTAAAAAAAAACAAAAATTTCGGTTAGGTTACTATTTTGATAAAAAACCGAACCGAACCGAAAATGCTCACCCCTAATAGCAGCACATTCGTTTAAACATGCTGAGTTAAGATGACAAACCACGTAGGGGTATCCACGCACGTATCTTCTTCAACTCTCCATCCGTTGCATAGTTGTCAGCATCAAGCCGCCAACAAAGTACCCCGAGCTCTGCAAGGCAAGACATAGTTGCAAATGGTATGCAAGTTACAGACTCTTAACAATCTGATAATCCCATTCAATTTTGACTTTAAAGATCGATATTCCAACCAGAAAGGTTGTCCAAAGACGCGCAAATTCATTTGGCTTCCTGTGATGAGGCACTGTCATCCATGACCATGCTTGATGACTTCTTCCTTGGGATCCTGCGGAGAGAAGATGCACTATTACCGCACATTCATTTTAAGGGGAAAAAGGAGAGAAGGAAATCATAATCTTCGCCCATAAACAAAGTGTGGGCAACCACTCGTCACCCACCAAAACCACAAATCCAAACTTTGTAATGTCACTAAGAGCAGAATAAAAAAACACAAGAGAATAACTTCACCCAGACAAAGCATCCAAAAAATTAATGGACAGGGAATCACGAGTTGACAGCCTCTGGTATAGACCAGACAGTGCACGTATAAACACTTCCTCCATTGCACAGTAGATTAATGAATGACAGACAAGGAAGTACATACCCATATACACTGGTAGGTGGTAACTAGTAAGGGCCCATTTCGCATGTCTTTTGCAAATTGATTTTAAGTCGTATTTTTTTTAACACGTTTGACTCGAACAACAGTTATGAATACGTTTGGTCAGGAATAACATTAAATCTGATCAAAACAGTTCCAAATTGAGTCAGAAATTTGCTTTAATCAAAATTTAAATATTTTAAAATTCCAACTTGTACTATCTCCTCAATAAAAAAAAACTTGATTTTCCAAACAAATAATTCTAAAACATAAAATAATAATTTAAAACAAAAAAAAATCAAAGTGTTTTGAAAACATCGTTTGACCACTAAAAACCTCGTTTACTTGGACTGGGTATACTTTTATTCATAAATAGCCTCTGCCAAGTCCCGACCATTTTTTGAATCTTGTTCTGGGATTAATGATCAGGTTATGGGCAAACACACAAGATGCGCTATAATTTTATAGCAAGAGTATATTGTAGAGCTAACCGAGACAAAATAAAAAAAGAAATGAAATAACAAGAACCTGATTATTAAAATTGATTACCTGCGAGTCTCAACGGGTTGCAAAGCATCGACCCTTGTACTTGACGTGTCATGAGGAGGCACGTTGAACGACGTCGGTCTCCAGCTCCCATTTGTTTAAAACACTCTCCAGCTAACAAGCACTGTAATTAACGCAATTTATTAAAATAACAAAAAAAACATTAAATATTCCTATGCAATTTATTTATAGTTTATTGAATATTAAACTCGTGTGTAGTCATTAAAAACGTTATTGCAAGTATAAAAATAAAGATTTTAATATCATTTTAAACTTATAGTATAAAAAATAATTTTTTAAATAGCATTATAATTATTAGTTTTAAACAAAATTATTTAAATTATAAAAAAAAACTTATAAGCCTACTGTGCTAGGACAGTGTCCGTGGCCTTCAAAGAGAAAGGCCCAAATGCAGTAGCGGCTGGATAGGCCTAGTCCATGCGTACGGCCTGGCCATCTTTTTATATTGAGCAAAGGACACATTGTTTGCGAAGTCGTTTGTTACTAATTTTTCGGTCATTAAAATACGGGAACCAATTTCTTTAGCCTTTAAAGCTTAAATTATAGCATGTTTTTGAAAAGGAAACACTTATAAAACATTATACAAAACTTAAATTTCTTCTTTTCTAATTTTAAAACATTCTAAAATCACTCAAAAATACAAAAATTAAAAAAAAAATTGCATGGCTCCTGCAACTTTTTTCAGGTGGGAAAAACACTATTAAAACATAAGAGGAAAAACTAAAAGGCATGGATGGTTTCTGAATCGTTTTTCTTTTCTTTTTTGGCGTTGATCTTTCTTTCTCTAAGTTGAACCTTTGGTGGCCAAATTGGCAGTCATTTGCTTTCAATTTGTTGAGAACAACTTTTAACCTCTCTAGCTTTTAAAAATCTATTTTTAGTATTATTTTTTAAATCTTTAATTTAAAAGAAAAAAATAGAAAGTTAGTGGACATTATATTTAAAATTGAGTTTATTGATGTCTCTATGGTGTTGTTCGTTAAATATATAGTTGAAGAATAAACTTTTTAAGTGTAAAACATGTTTTCATCAATATTACGCAGATTTTAAGTCACCAAATGACATGTCATATGTCTTTTGTTTTAAAAGAAGAATCGGAGGATAGCATGTTTATCTCCTAAAAAGAACAGAAAAATATATCAGAGCCCAAAGCCCAAATATGTAAGCCTTGGCTACATAGGCTATTTTTTCATAGCCCACTAGTGTTAGGGCAACTCCAAGTTGCCATTTGAGGAGCCAAAAATAAGAAAATAATATTTTGACAAGTTTGTTTATTTTTCTGCACTCCATTGAAAAATGCCATTTTAATAGCCAAAATGACTTTCCGCATGAGCTGCTATTTGTAGCAGCTCGTGTAGAGAAACCAAAATTGTGTTTCCTGCGTGTGTGTTGTGTGTGTGTATTACATTATATATATATATATATATATATATATATATATATATATATATATATATAGAAAATAATATAACTATATCAACAATATTTATTTTTGTTTTTATTTTAAAATATCTCAACAAGAAAGTAAAAAAAAATATATAAAATTAATAATTATATTGTTGGAGGGTTTTTTTAGAAGCAAATATTTAATTATATAACTTACTTTTATTAATTTTATAATTAATTGCATAATTAAACTACATACAAAATTATTGTACTATATTTAAAATAATATAAAAAAATAGCTCTCCAAAATGGTTTTTACCATTGGAGCACTCATCAATAAAAAAAAACATATATACACTATTCAAAGATTTGTCTCTCCAAAAATGGCACTTACCATTGGAATTGCTCTTAGGACGCCTAAGCTCGTGCACATGGACTTTTTTTAGTGTTTTGTTTTTTATTTATTTTTCAATTTTATCATTTAATGTTGTTTTTTTTTTAATTTCTTTTCAATTTAATGCTTTAACATTTGGTTTCTTTTAAATTGGTTATCACAAGTTGTTTTGTTATACTTATATTGAGTAATCGTGATCCTATATAAATGTTTTGATATTTTATTAGTGGTTGATGTTGCAAATATCCATTTTTGTTAAAAAAAAAAATATAGATTTAACTTGCGTTTTAGCGCAAGACAATGATCTAATTAAAAAAATCTAATTGGCCTTGGAAAATTATAATAGCCCAATATACATAGGGATTATTCACTACAATAGAGTAATGACTACTTTGCTCATCTATATGGAAAACTTAAATCTTCCTTTTAAGAGCATTGATATCTTTTTACAAGATCCATCACTGAAAAATCACTAGGGATAAATTTGTCTTTCTTTTAATGATTGCATAGTAAAACAATCAAAATGCCCTTAGAAGAAGAAAAAAAAACTTGATGTTAAAGGACAAATTTTAGTATTTTCACAATGGTTGTGGTATTATTATAATTCCAATCGAGGGGCAATTTAGTATTTCACAATATAAAAAAATAAAAACAATTAAAATATACAATGAAATGATAAAAATACCTTAAAAAATCAGACATCAAATGGTTTCTTTGTCTTTTCATTATGATTTTTCTATATAATTCTAATATAAGCTTAAGGGCATTTTAATACTTGGCTAAGTAAAAAAAAAAAAATGTGCATGTGTGGGGCACCTTAATGCATGTGATTAGAAATGTTAGCCAACACGTGTGGCGTCTCCAGCATTCAAAAGTACCATTTTGTCATGTCATTGGAAGTATTGTCATGTCATCTTCTTATTAATATGAAGCTTGTCTCTAGTGGTGGTTTTGTTGTCATTGATAAAAGTTTCTTCTTTTTTTCCTTTCTTGTTCTCCTCTCCCATGAAAATCACAACCTACTCCTTTTAATTGTTGATATTAAATAATTTTACCACAACAATAATTTCATAAAAAAAACATAGCAATATTTAGGTATGTTATTGGGTTTTGCAGGGATCCCATATTTGCTCTCCAGGCCCATTCTCTACAATTAATAGGACTCTTGTGTGCATATCTAGTAATCACACTAACACCCTCTCTCAAACTCAAGGTCATATAGCAGATGCCATCTTTAGTTTGCTTAAGAGATCCTGGAAATGTCCTAGAAGAAATTTTTTGGTCAATATATCAGTTGTTTGTTGTTCAGATGAGACAAAAATCAATCTTATGGTGTCATGAGAATCATGATGTCGTATAAAATGACAATCAATCTTGATGTGTTTTGTTCGCTCATGGAAGACATCATTATAAGAGATCTGTATAACACTTTTATTATCACAATGAAGCATAGTGACAGAAGAATGTGGAACACCCATATCAGTTCATCAAATAAACAATGTAGAATCGTGAGAACTAGAAAGAAAGCCAAGCTGAACAAGAGTGGAATTGAATTTGGCAAACCAAGTCCTTGGTTCTTGATTTTAATCCATACAAGGCCTTTTGAAGTTTACAAACTTTATGAGGGACATGATATCCAGGAGAAGGAATCATATAAACTTTTTTTTGTTAAATCTCCATTAAGAAAGGCATTTTTAACGTCCATATGAAATAGCTTCCATTTCCAAGCTACAGCAATCGCTAATAGACTACAAATAGATGTTAACCAAGCTACAGGAGCAAAGGTTTCTTTGTAGTCTATACCATACTCTTAGTGTATCCTTTGGCAACTAAATGAGCTTTATAACGTTCAATAGTTTCATTAGAACGAGTCTTAATTTTGTAAAGTCATTTGTAACCAACAGGTGTCTTGGTGGGAGGAAGATCAACTAAGTCTCAAGTATGAGTTTCTACGAAGCCTGAAAGTTCCTCATTCATAGCTTGCTGCCAAAGAGGGTCAGTATTGGCCTCCCGATAAGATCGAGGCTCATGAAGAGTAGCAATAGCATAATAACAATAAAAATCTACAAGAGAATAGGGAGTTTCTCATACCTAAGTGGAGTGGTGAAGAGGGTTGCCAGGGTAAGGGCAGGTGCAGGATCAACAACTGGTACGATTCATAGGGATCATATGGTGAAGAGTTATATGTGAGTGCATCAGAATCACTTAGATAAGGACTTGGAAACAGATCAATGGAGGAATCGGTGAAAAAAAAGAGTCAGTTTGGACAAAGTGATGAAACTTTGAAAGAGAAAAGAACATGGTGTTTTCCCAAAAGATAATATGATGAGAGATACATGATCTATTGGATATAGGATCCCAACATCGAAACCCTTTGTGTTCATTCCCATAACCAAGCAAACAACATAGACGAGCTTAGGGTTGTAATTTTGTATGTTCATGAGATTGTAAAATTATGAAACAAGCACATCCAGAAGCTTTCATAAATGAGTAGTTAGGAGGCTTACCAAACAATTTTTCAAAAGAAGATAAATTTTTAAGAATTGAAGTAGAGGATTGATTAATAGCATAAACAACATTAAGAGTCGCTTCCCCCAAAAAACTTTTAGGACATGATGTTATGATTAGAAAAACACGAACAAAATCAAGAATATGGTGATGTTTTTGCTTAGCTCGGCCACTCTGCTGTGAGGTATGTGGACAAGAACGTTGAATCACAGTACCATGGTTATTTAAGAACTGAAGTAAGGAAGAATTTCAATATTCCATGGCATTGTCTGTAGAACTTTTATGGCACAAGAAAAATGAGTTTTAATCATATTGGTAGAGGTAATGTATATTTGTGGTAGTTTAGAATAATGTTCTAGAAAATATATTCAAGTAAAATGTGAATGATCATCAATAAACAACAAAAAATACCAAAAACATTAACATATGGAATAAGAGGACCCCAAATATCAAAATGAATTAAGCTAAAAGGACTATCTGAATTAGAATCATTTTTCGAAAAAGATAAAGGCAGATTGTTTTGCAAGCTGACAATGTAAACAATTAAATGACTCAACTTTTGTAGATCCAAATAATCATGAGAAATTAAAGGTTGGATAATATTGGCCAAGGCATGTCCAAGTAGAAGATGCCATTGATGAATGGAAGTTTTTGTGGTTGTAGCAGCAAACACACAGTTCTGAGGAAGGTGAAGTGATGCAAGCTCAAATAATCGACCCACTTTGCGACCCGTTCCAAGAATCTGTCCTGTTTGTGAATCTTGTGTCTGAACACTAGAAGAGAATAAGATAACTCTTAGGTTTTTTCTCACATAGTTGACCAACGAAGATAAGATTAAGTGTCAAATTATGGATATGGTATGTTTCAGGAAGACTAGATTGGAGGTAGTGGCATGACCAGTATGAGTAATGGGGCATTGTAGTACCATTTGCAGTATGGATTGGTGGCAAGGAAACACCATTGATTTTATCAGACAAAAGATTAATATCAGTGGTCATGTGATTACAACATGGAGAATAAAAAAACCAATGAGAGTTACCCAGAGTAGCAGACATGGCAATAGAGGAATTGTAAGAGATAACCTGTTTAACCATTTCCTCAAGATCACTCATAGTAACAAAGGTAGAGTCGGTGGTAGTAGCAGGAATAGTGGTAGAGGAAGAGCCAGGTTTGAACATATTTTTAGATTTAGAGAACCCACATTTTGGTCCTTGAGGACATGTTGGACAGTGTTCTAGAATGTGGCTAAGAGCATGATAGTATCTGCATTCTACAGTAGGGCAAGTATAAAAAACATGACCTATTTTATGACAATTCTTACATGTTTGATTGTCGAATTTTTGATATGGTGATTAGGTAGTTGCAAGAGCTATGTCAATTTGAGGAGATTTGTCCAGATTGAGATGAGTTTCTTCAAAAATAATATCTTGAATAGTAGTGTTTAATGAAGGGAATGGATTTCAATGTAGAAGAGAGGCTCGAATAGATTCATATTCAGGTTGTAGAGCCATAAGTACTTGAATGAGATACAAGTGATCTTCACTGATGTTGGCCTGAGATAATTGATTCCAAATTGGTTGGATTTGATCAAGGAAATCATTAACAAATTGACCAAATCCTTGCTTGAGACTATGAAGTATAGTCCATAACTCATAATAGTGGGCAAGTCCAGTAGTTTGATATCGATTAGCCAAGAAATCCCAAATTTCTTTTGTAGAGTCAAAATCTGCAAATTGTATGTGAATGGCTGGTATTGAAGTGTTGCGAAACCATGTAATAATCTAATGATTTTTATTGTCCCAATCCTCCAAGCGATTTTCAAACTTTGTATTACATTCATCTTTTCCTTTGGTTGGTTTAATGATTTCTCCAGTAACAATACACCACAATTTATCATAGTTGTAAAATCCGTTCCGAGTACCGTTCCGGTTTTTTGTTTGGAACGGAACGTTCCGGTTTCGGTGCATTCCGGCATTCCGTTCCGGTTTTGTACTGTTCATATTTATTTAATTATATATATGAAAAAAATTAAATATTAATTTAACAAGTATAATTTAAATTCAAGATAAATGAAATTTAAATTATACAATACAAACATAATCTCAAAATTAGAAACATCTTTAAAATTCCAAAATATTATGAAAGTAAAATGTTCTAAAATAAAAGAAAAATACATCAAACATCTTCTACATCATTAATATAAAAATAAGGATCTTGATCTTACTGTGGAACATAAGTAAGAACAACTCAACACAAACACAGATACAAATGGCACAGGTATTCAACAACAGTGAATACCATGTTACCTATATCAGAAACGCGATTCAGATCCAGTATCATATTAATCTTTTTACATCTAGAGTTGTGTCCTTGATCAATGATCACTATCAATGATATTGTCAGATGCTTGCAAGAGATAATTGTTAAAAATTTGTTGAATGGAACCTCAGGTTGGTAGCCTCATCATCAACAAATACCGAAATGCCACGCAAAATCTTAGCATTGTAACCCTTCCAACTCTTCCAATAAATAGCCACATCAATTTCCAAATGCTCACCATTCCATACAGCAAAAATGTTTTACATTGTGTCATGAAACTAAATATAAGTGCAATAACTTGTGAGTAAAACTAAATTGGAAGATGTTCAACGCAACCAGTTATAATAACTCATTTACATACATATCAGCCTAATGAATCTCTCGGGACTTTCATCAAACACCTTGAAAGTCGACCCCAACTTCTCAACTTTTACATACATATCAGCCAAAGAAATTCTTACAAATGAATTGAATTCAATCCCACACCTCAAAGCACATCAATTAAGTGAATCTAACTAATAATAAAAACAACTATCTTCATATGATATTTTTCAATGCTAAAAAAAACAACTATCTTTCCCACAATTCATCAACAATCATTTATGCCCAGTTTAACAAGATGAATGAACATCTTCCAATTTCAAGTTTATTCAAACATTCCATACATAAATGCCCAGTTTAATCATTCATGCAAAGTTTCGGCAATTTCAATTTTTCAATAAATTAAAGGATTTGGGGCCTCGAATGTGTACCTTTCACTGGAGATTTGGGGAAGAAGAACCAATGAAGAAATTATGCCACCGTGTGGAAGAAATTGTGCCGCCGTGATTTTGATTTTTGTTTTAGGTTTTTCAGAATTTGAGCTGATTTAGGGATTGAGAGTTACAAATTGAGCTTTTCAAGTGAGGGATTACTGGATTATGAATCGAAAACTAGAGATTTGTGAGGTTAATTTGAGATTAGGGTAAGGGAAATTGGGGGAGAAATGGAAAATTGAAAATCGAGGGGAATTGGGGCTCTGGTCTGGGTGTCGGTGTGTTTATTAAGTGCTTCAACGACGTCATTTTGTTACTTGTGTAAACGACGTCGTTTTGGCTGGACCCGGAACGGAACGCCTAGTACGGAACCGGGGCGTTCCGCCCGGATTTGCCAGATTGGGCCGGGATTTTTACCGGGACAAAAACATCGTCGTTTTGTCCCAGATTTTGAAGTGGAACGGGCCGTTCCGGCCAGAACAGAACGAGATTCATAACTTTGCAATTTATAACCAATGAGGAAGCTTTTCATTCCTTGAATCCAAAGTTTATAATTTGATCCAGACAAAACAGTTGTAATGGGTTGTGAAATACCATATTTTTCCGTGATGTAAGACACACGGTAAGCAAATGATAGTGTGTGGGCTTCAACAAAATTGGGTAAGGGCACCTACCTTTGCAATATTTCTTGCGGGCACCTACTATTGTTGCTTCTCTCAATTCAAATTATCACTAAAGCTGGAAAGGGAATGACCCGTGGATGAGATAAGAGGAGCAAAGGAGAGACAATGTCGACACAGAGGAGGGTTGTCCTTAGTTGGAGGCAGAGTGGCAGTGGTGGAGCTGACGAGAGAGAAAAAGGAATTGGGTGGCGACCAGCAGTCAAAAGGAAAAGGAAGAGGTGTGGCGGATGCAGATCTGGGTGGAGAACGAGATGCAGAGAGGGAACACAAAGGTTGCCACTAGAGGCAAACAGGAAAAACAGGAAGCAGGCAAAGGACGATTATGGTGGTTGACAACAACTCAGGGAGCAGAGGAGGGACGATGAGATGGAGGGTTGCTCGCTGGAGCTAGACGGGAGAAAAACAGGAAGCAAACGAGGGATGGCTACAGGTGGTCGACAACAACTTAGGGAGTAGAGGAGGGATGGGATGGTGGTTTACAATTGATGGTAGATGACAACTTAATATTCTGGTTATTGGTGCTTTTGATTTTTTTTTCTTTTCAATTATAGTTTCAAAAAGTTTGTGCTTTGAATCCTGGTTGCCGATGGTTGCTTGCCGGAGAAGAAGAGACAAAAACGAGAGATGAGGCAGAAACAGATTATTGCAGAGGCATAGAGACCATGAAGCATATGAAATTTTTTTGATCTAATACTCTGATACCATGTTAACAATGATGGAAGAAAAAGAAAAAGAATTGCAAAGAATCATATATCTCTTATTGAATTGCTCACTTGTACAATTGTGTGTGTGTGTGTGTGTCTGAGAATATGAGTTTGTATAGGACTCCTAGACTTTTAATATTATGCTAAGTAAATCTCTTACAATTAATAGGACTCTTGTGTGAATATCCAATAATCATACTAACACTAATAATTGCACATGAAAATAATCTAAAAACACCCAAAATATTTTAATTTAAAATAAAAATAAAACTAATTTTTTTTTAATGTTTTTTCAAAAAAAATATTTTTAAAATGAAATAATGATAGTTTCAATTATGAAACTACCTCAGTTATCGCTCTTGACTTTTACTTTTCTCCTCACACTTTATGTTCATGAGGAAAGTTTTGGTGGACCCCTAAATTGAATCTAGTTACTTTGATGAAAAAAGCAAGCCAAACTTAATCATTCAGTCATAATTTTTTGTCAAGTAGCTTCTTCCTTTCTTTTGGTTAACCCCTCTCGTTTCTTGTATAAACAAATGAAAACTTAGGCCAAATAATGTAAAACAATACATGGTAGTTTTATCAGTTCAGTTTCATATTCCTTCAAAGTTTTTTTGGATTTTGAGTTATTCAACTGGATAAAAAGGGTGTATCAAGTAACGAAAAAGGTTATTAAGATTGTATTTTAGGAAAGATGGTCATTGAGTTTGATTGTATCTTATCTCTACGGGAAACAAAATAAAATTAGAAAAAGAATCGCCTAAAGATCACAGTATTATCATGTATATAAAGTAATCAATACAAAGGCAAAACCTAGATTTTTTATTTGGGTTAAACTGAATACACTCTTGCTTTGCTGTTGTAATATGATATCAGAGCCATAACAACTGACAAACCTAGCCAGAAGCAACATTGTTGTCAGCGAACCAAGAAAGACAATCTCACCTTATGACATCACCACCCTTGACAATTCTAGGTTTTGAATAAAAATTGTGATGTTTGTCAAAGGGCAAAACAAAGAAGAGATAAGTTTTTTATTAGTGAAAAACTGCAACTATTTTTTAACTTATTCATTATGATTTATGGGGACCTTACAAAACAATTTCTTCATGTAGTGCTTCATATTTTTTTATAATAGTTGATGATTTTTCTCATGCTGTAGGATATATTTACTTGTTGATAAAAAATAAGTCCCTAGTATGATTATGAAGTTTCTTTCAATGGTTGAAAGACAATTTGATCAGCAAATTAAAATTTTACAGAGTGATAACGGGATTGAATTTTAGGGAGCATGTGTATAACGACAGGCTACTTAATAAATAGAACTCCCTCCTTGATCTTTAACAGGAAAACACCTTACCATGTTCTTTATGGCATCGAGCCCACTTACAAACACTTGTGTATTTTGGGTTCTTTATGCTACGCGCATGAAAAAACGAGGGATAAATTGGCAAGTAGAAGTCGTCGATGTAGTTTTTGTTGTCTATCCTTATGGACAAAAGGGGTGGTGTCTATATGATTTGGAGAAAGAAGTTTTTTTTATCTCTTAGGATGTTGTATTCTCAAAAGGAATCTTTTCCCTTACTAAGAATGTCACATTTGATCATGATGGGCCATCCACTAATAAAGAAGTTCATGATCTCTTCGAAGAACCATACACCATTATATCAATAGGTGTCGTTGATATTGAACATTCGACATATAAGCCAAATACATATATTAGGCAGCAACTCTCTGTAAACCTGGAAGTCGATCATGAAGAAATATTAGGTAGGGGTCATCGTTAGTGGCAAACCTTAGTCCAACTTCGTGATTATATTACTAACACCATACATAATTGAGTTCATTTGTCTCATCACCACCTGAACCACAACATTCATCAGGTACTATTGCGATATCGCGGTCGCACAAATTAATTACCCTATCTTAAAACAAATCAAACAAGATAGTATAGAGCAAGCAAGGGGTCGATCCCACGAGGACGATTTAGTTCAGATTTTCGTGCTATATGCTATGCAATTAGGAGGGAGATTGGAAGTTGTCTAGGCTAGGCTAAAGCAAACTAAGCGAAAATTATATAAAACTGAAATTTATCAATAAAGCAAACCTTGGTCGCAAGTCAACATCCACCTACAGAATCAGAACTGATTATGGAAATGACACATCAATTTAAATTCTGAATATTTATCTCTACTTAAAATTGGTTCGTTAACGAATCCGCCGTATAACTTACCTCAACCATCAAACAGCCACAGTGTCCGCACTAGTAATTTGACTCAATTGCAACATTAAAAACTAGATAAATTGATCAATCAATAAACATAATTTTCCACAATATATGTTTAGCTTGATTGAATGTTCTCCCTAAGATTAATAACGTAGATCCGCTACAATTATTAACTTAGTTGCTTCACAAGTTCATATACCAGAACTCTGGTTTTGATGTCAAACTTAGCAATAGATTGTCTATAATAATAATTTCGAGTCCGCTCTTAGCAATTAAATAAAAAAACATAGGAAAATAAGTATAGGAGAATAAACATATTCATCATATAAACTAAAAAATTGAGGTAAAAATAGGTCTCACAGTTCTTGAAATCTGAAGGTTTATGTGTCCTTGCAACCAAGCAAAAGAGTCTAGCCTTGCATGTTTATTGAACAACTAAATAAAAAGATGGAAGAAAACATGATTTAGGGTTTGGAGGAGGAAGATTTGTGTTTTCTTTGTTGTTGGTCGGAACTTCCTTGCTCCTCTCCTCCTTTATATATACTTAGAAGCCCTAGTATCTATTTTACAAAATAGTCCTTCCTTAAGTTGGTAGAATTTAGTTATCCCTTGTAAAATTCATCTCTCATTCATAACACATTGTTTTGAGATGCAATTTGGAGCGTTTATAGGTATTTGAGTCCTGAATCCAAAACAGTTGGGTTTGCATCAATAGGACTTCTGTAGCTCTAGATATTGAAGTTGGAATGGACAAAGGTCGACATCGGCAGATTGTAAGATTTGACTTTGAAGGCTATGATTTCCATTATCTTTCCTTATTTTAACTTCTTTTTCCTTATATTTACATAAAAGTTATGGATGTTGACTTTTGAATTCCACTGGAATCACTTCATTTCAATCTCTGGAGCTTCCGCTCTGCGCAAAACACCGACTGAAGGTCAAATATGTCAATCAGCTCCAATTACCTCCTTTGCATCTTTCATCCAAAAATACCTTTAAAACATAAAACAAAGAATATCAAAGCATTTTATACACAAAAAGTATGTAAAACACTAGGTAAATATAGATGAAACTATCAAATAATATGGTCCGTATCAGGTACATCCTATCCTCTTGCACATTATGTGAAGTGTGATAAATATTATGTGCAATATAGACACTTTCCTTGCAGCCTTAAAATTTGAGAAGAACTTGTGTCCTATTATGAGGCTATGAAACATAAAGGTTGCGGAGATGACATGCAACGAGAAATTACAACTCTTGAGAATAATAACACATGAATTGTTATAGGCTTTCCAAACGGGAAGAAAGCACTAGGATGCAAATGGGTATACAAAATCAATTATAACTTTAATGGTACTATTGAGCGACTGAAGACTCACCCGGCTGTCCTTGGAAATCATCAAACTAAAAGAATTGATTATACAAAAACATTTGCTCTCATTGCCAAAATGTTTACCATGCGGGTATTTCTTGTTATTGCTGCTGCCAAGAATTGACCAACTCATCAAATGGATGTCCATAATGCATTTTTGCATGGTGACCTTTTTTAGGAAGTCTACATGTACTTTCCATCCGGATTTCAAGTAAGGACATTCAAGAAAGTGTGCAAACTCTAGAAATCACTATATAGGTTAAAGTAGGCACCTCGATGTTGGTTTGCTAAACTTTCAACCACTTTGAAAAAATATAGTTTTCAACAATCTTACGTAGATTCATTATTTACCTTATGACGAGGCACGGTTCAACTCAGTGTTGTCATTTGCGTTGATGATCTTATTATTACTGGCAGATATTCAACTAACATAAAGACATTCAAGTATCTAAGTGTGTGCTTTCACATGAAATATCTTGGCTCTCTGAAATACTTCTTGGGGATAGAAGTGGCACGCGGACCTGATGGATTTGTGCTTTGTCAATGTAAATATGTGTTTGACATCATTTTTGAGGTCGAGTTACTAGGAGCTTGATCGGTTGTTGTTCCATTTGAACCTAATCACCGACTTGCCTTAACAACGAGACATGAATGAGCGACTAGGAGCTTGGTGGGTGATTGATTTATGTGTGTTTTAGCCGACCCGAATTATCTTATACTCTTCATGTCTTATCTTAATTTATGTTGTTTATATCTTATACAGAATTATCCCGGTCACAAAAAGTGATTTGCAGTTACATGGATGGTATGACACCGACTAGGTTGGGTGTCCTCTAACTCGTCGCTCTCTTACTGGTTGGATCATGTTTCTTGGGGATTCCCTGGTATCTTGGAAGAAGAAAAAACAACATATCATTTCCCGTTCTTTTGCAGAATCAGAATACCGATCTATGGCTATAACTACGTGTGAGTTGACATGGCTCAAAGCTCTTCTATATAGTTTCGGAGTGTCTCATACTCATACTATGTCTCTTTATTGTGATAGTCAGGCAACCCTCCACATTTCTCAAAATTTTGTCTTTCACAAACACACGAAACATATTGAGGTATATTTTCATTTTATTTGTGATGTCATTATTATCCGGTGATATAACTCTTATGTTTGTTTCATCGATTATGCAACTTGCTGATATTTTTACAAAGGTGTTAGGCAAACGACAATATGAGTATCCACTATGCAAGTTGGGCATCCGAGATCTCCATGCTCGAACTTGAGGGGGGGTATTAAGATTGTATTTTATGAAGACAGTTATTGAGTTTGAATTGTATCTTATCTCTACAGGAACATAACACAATTAGGAAAAGAATTGCCTAAAGATCAGGGCATTATCATGTATATAAATTAATCAATACAAAGGTAGAATCAGGATTTTCTGTTTGGGTTAAACCAAATCCACCCTTGCTTTGTTGTTGTAATAAAAGTCATCTATGTTACAAGTCCAACTTTTTTCTTTATTTTAGTTTTTCATTTATCAATAGAAAACCATAAACATTTTCCTATTATAGCCATTTAGGATATTCTTTTTTTCAAATTTGAAAACTGGGAAATGTGTGAAAATCATAGTTGTTTTCTTCATATATTGACAAATGACAAATAAAAGATAACCAAAATGTATTTGTAAAAATCAAGTTCTAGGATTATCTCACTAAAGAAATGTATATATATAAATGGGCAAGGCTAAAATTTGAAGAGATATTAGAAGACACTTTTAAAAATGGAAAATCACTTTGACTTTGTTTTCGAATTCTAATTGTAACTCGGAAAAATGGAAAAAGATTAGGAGAAATTAATTTGAGTTTGAACCTACTACATCTCCCTTGTTATAATGCTACACAATGTTGGAATATATTTATACCAAAATACATTTACCTTTTCAATGTGAGTACTGTGGTTTATCACCCAATCGTTTTTTTGTTTGTTTTTTTTTGTGAGTGTGGTATCATCGAGTCAGCCTTCATGCATGAAAACTATATTCTATACCATATGCACATTCATTAATATACTGTTTCCCGTGATGTTAGGGTGGATAACATACCCATTTAACTCCTCCAAGAATAGAAATAGTAGATAAAGCATTAATGAACTCATCAACTAATGTAGCTAACACCTGCTTTCTTCATTACTTGAGTTAGACAGTGATTTTTCGGCTAAACTTGGCACTTGACAGTGCCAATAATACATAGGGGTGGTCGTACAATGCCTGATGAATGAATTTACCCAGCCCCAGATTGGTGGCATTTTATGTAAATAAAACAAGGTAACATGGATTCTACTACTGTGTCGCCATCATTCAGGGTCTAACAGGCCCCACTCTCACCCCCACGCCCTTCCTTTGGCCAGACAACGAAACAAAACTCTCTCATGTTTCTCACTCTCTAATCTTTATGGTATATGTCTTTGACTTGGACTAATCGCTCGCACGCCTTTTTTTTCTCTGCAAGAACACCATCCTTTTCTCTCAATCTTTGCTTCTTCACACCCCTTTTTCTTAGCTTTAAAAAACCCCAGCTGCCCACAACACCCACGCACTTGGCTTGTAACTCGCAGCAACTCCACCCTCCGCGATGTCCCTACTACGCCCCCGTCACCACTTATCAACGCTCACTGCCTTAACTTTTATTTTATTTTTCTCTGCCTCGGCTACAACACTCTACCATCTAGGTAAGTATATCGCTCGCTCGCTCGCTAAATCCAACCTCTTAACTTGATGATAATTTACCTGGTCTAACTGGGTACCCTTTTTATTTAACATACAGGTAGTAGAGTGCTTCGAGAGGGAGGGGAAGATAAGAAAAAAGGAAGTGGGTTAGGGGCATCATGTCCGTTAGTTCTGACTCAGAAGCGACTCGGTGGACCAGGTTCTTCACCTCCTTCCTGTAGATCCAAGTGTGACAAGTGCTCACCATGTAAACCGGTTCACGTGCCAATTCAGCGTGGTTTGAGTATGCCATTAGAGTATTACCCAGAGGCTTGGAGATGTAAGTGTGGCAACAAGCTTTTTCTGCCTTGAAGAAAAAACCAGGAGAGTACAAAAGGCAAATACAGTGAAAAGAAATGACTTTCTCTCTTGCTATGTGGTAACTGTAGCTCCCATTGGCTGGCTATGGAGGTGGGTACTGCTTTTATGTGCTTATATTATGATTGCAATTGGACCAGGGAGCTTTGGGAATGTAAGTTTCTGTAGAGGTGAGGTTACTAAACCAAGAGGGATACCTCTCTCTCTCCCTCTCTCCCTCTCTCTTGTTAAGGACCCTTTTCTTTTCTTTGCTTTTATTTTCTTCCAACTTGCATTTATGCAGGTTTATTGATTACTAGACATATTGTAATTAAGTAGAAAAGCTGTAATTAAGATGAGCTTCTTTATAAGAACAGAAGGTGCAACGCCTGAGCTCTCTCTCTCTCTCTCACACACATACTTCAACCTAGTTTTTATTATGTACTTACACTCTTACAGTGTTACTGCTAACTATGAATTAGACAATAATAACACCGGTAGCATATGAAAGAGTTGAGGAGCGGGCATATATATATGTGCAAAAGAAAACAACCAGCACTGTCTCCGTCATGCTTCTATGTAGCTAACTAGATTAACTAGAAGAATTGGAAACGGTTGCAGGGAACATGCAAGGGAAAAGATAGGCACCCACTTGTTTGTGCTCATTAATTTCTCTGCAATCCTATAACCCCTTCTGCATTTCTCATCTGTGCTCTCTTTCGCCGGAGAGAGATGCGACAGATTTCATTTCTATCCAGTCTCCAGGACATGGTTTTTCTTTCTTCTTATGGTGGGTACCTGAAAGTTTCTCAACATTGCTGATTTAAGAACCAAAATTGCCTATTCTGATTCTCCACATTCTCTCACCTTGGGACAAGGAAGGTGTCATCGATCTGACATTAATTCGGCGTTAAGGAATTGAGTTTATCAATTTAGTACCACATTAATTGATATCAAATATAGTAGCTTTTCAGTGGAATGGCCAATTGATGTGATCTTAAAGATGTTGGCGTATATTAAGGAATCCAACCAGTCAATAAATGCCATAGATTAGAAGTTCAGTGAAATGAAAAGGAATAAATTGGCTTAAAAGGAGAGCGAATGGAATGGATTTGAATGCTGATTTCCAGAAGAAGAAAAAAACACTGCAATAATGTCTTGTAAATTTGATTTGTTTTATTTGACAACTGATGCCACTTCCAATAATTAATCTTTTGATAATATCTGTTGTCCTCATAGGAGGTAGGTGATAATGATATAAATTTGAGATTTGTATAATAGTTTTTTAGTTTAAATCAGGGTATATATTTATTATAAAAATTTGAAATTGTCGGGTTTTATTCATTTATCTGGATCTATAAAATAATTTAAAAAATATTAGATTAACATTATTTTTTAGAATCTTCGATGGTTTTGATCTTGCGTTAATTATAGTATATAAAAAAATCAATTTGATCTAAACTCCCACCGGCAATGAACTTCACAAAAAAAAAAAAAAAAAAAGATGATCCAAGAAAATAAACGATTGTCGATATTTCAGTTTCCCATCAATATAATTTAAAAGCTACTAATTCCATATCTTTTATTTTTCTCTTGCAAATTTGCCTAGAGTGGGAAATTTTCATCGGCCTGTATCCCACTTGCAGGACATGAAGTATACGTTCATGTTTGAATTAAGAACCACGATACTGCAGAATTTTCTTTGCACGTGGAATGTTCATTGACTAACCAGTGGAAAATTTGTTCCCAAGCTAACCTGAAAGTCTTTCGAAATATTTCCTCTTTCAAAATATAAATTCACTAGCTTCGTTCTCACGTGTGGCCATGGTGTAAATAGTAGATGAACGACCCCACCACAGCGTCACATACCCGCCACTGTTGTTTTCTCGCAGCGAAAGAATGGTGGAATTTATTCTTTGCAAACAAAACTTTCGTTTGAATGAGATGCACGAAAAATTGTTTCCTTTCTGACCTGTATAGTTTCCAACTCTCTATTTGCTGGAACCACAAATCAAATTCACGAGGATTACCACCGTTTTCCCCTTCTCTTATTCTGTTCTAGAGTTAATGCTTGTATTAATTCTATTAATGATTCCATGCAAACTCATATTTAAGAGAAGACACAAGAAGAGCCTGAAATTGTGATACAATTAAATTAATTTTTAATTTTTAAAATTTACTTTTAATATCAACACTTGAAACAATATAAAATAATTAATTTAAAATAAAAACAAACAAATATCTCTAAAAAAAACAGTCACACCGTCAAACTGAGCTACAATAGATGTATATATCCCATTGTCTTAAAAATAATAATAACCCGCTGGTGATGAGTCCTGTATACATAGACCGGTTTAATGCAAACTATTGTTCATCGAGTTATGATTATAAAATTGTCGGAAATTATTCGTATAACAAATACATATAGATGGAATTTCAAATCTTGCTTCAAATGTACAGAGGCAGTGGTTGGAATTTAAGATTGAACAAGGGTTATCTCTGTTGTGTCATGCAGAACATGTACAGCCTCCTGCTAAGCAAGAAAAAACACATTTTTCTGACTAATGTCTGGCTTTGATTAAGCAAGCAGTTTACAATCACATATGTTGAATAATACTCTTGGTTTCGATACACACAAGGATGATCATACTGTAGTTGTTTTTTTAATTATTTATTGGGAGATCTAGTAAATCTTTCAACTACATAATAAAAATAGCTTTTTTATTATATTATAATAATCGCAGAATTATGGTAATTGAATCTCTCCATACAACTATCATGAAGGGAGCAGGTAGCCATGTATCGTTTATTAAATAAATAAAAAAAGGCAGTAAACAGAGAAAACGAAGGACGGTTAAAAGAAAAGCTTCTCAAACTATTGCTTTAAAAGGCTCCACTGCTACCCTTTAAATCAATCAATCAATCAAAGGGGTGAAATTTTTAGTAGTGCTCATGGAATTTCACCAAAATCTCCACACGATGTCTTGTTCCCCTGTCTGATCACGGGACCTCACATTATATAACTCTTTATTAATGACTTTAAAAGCTCTAAAATGTACGCGCATGTTGAAAATATTTAGAATATTAGAGACTATTTCTGTATATTATTTCTTGTTTTTTTATATATCTTTATCTCCAAATTATTTATAAAAAAACTGATAAATGTAGAATATTTTATAATAAATATTCAAACTTATTTTTACATAGAAAAATATCTTCAACTTATAAAGTTTCATAAATTATTTTATAAATGCTAATTCATTTACAATATTTTAATTACCGTATTTATAAATACTATTTTAATTACCGTATTTATCTCACTATCATCATCTTCTTCTTCTCCACCATTATTATCATTGAAAAATATTAGCAGAACATTAAAAAGTACTTAACATATATAATATATTACCGGAAATATATAAAATGCATTACCAAGTACGAGCGGGACAAGACTGAAATAACAAAGCTCTTGCAGTTGAAAAAAAATAAGGGTTTCTCGATTAAAAAGCTACAACTTTTTTCGATATTTATGACCTACTGTTCCAAAAAAAAAAAGAAAAAAAAAACTTGCTGGATGGGGCGAGGCAGAAGAGGACGGGGGAGGGTTTGCATAATGGCTCCAAAATGAATTCAGATCCCAAAGGAGGTCTGGCAGTATACCCATTTCCTTGCCACCTTCGCTTAGCTTCGGGTTCTCTGAGGAAAAATAAAAGCAAGATAAAGAGAAATGATTTTGAAGTGATACTTGATTTGACAGTGCTGTTGTGGTTGCCGGTGGACTCGGTGGTGAACGACTACACTCGAGACTTCCGCTCGCTGTGATTGGTAATGTTTACAACCGTGGTTAGGTTAAAGGTAAACAATAAGAAATAAATTGATATTTTTCATTTTTTCAATTTCATTTTTAACCACGCTTGAGTAAAATATCAAATGCTTTCTTCGCTGTCACAACGTGCATGAGATGAGGATTAAAGTTGATTTCTAAAATACTATTTATTTAAAAATATATTAAATTAATATTTTTTAAAAAATAATAATTTGATAACAACACATAAAAATATATAAAAATAACTCTTTTTTTAATTTAAAATATAAAAATATTAAAAAAAATTCAATTTTTTAAAAAATATTTTTAAACGCGTATCAGTATTTTTAAAGTCATTTTGCTACGCACTAAATTATGGTGCAGGAAAAAAAAACTTTCAAAATAAAATTGAAATCATAAAACTATACATAACAGTATTTCATTTTAGTAATTGAATCGTTAATATTATTTTAAAAAACAATATGTAAAAAACATTACTCATCCGCGTACAAAATCATGAGGATTGGAGTGTTTTTATTTATTTATTTTGTGTTTTAGTAATTGAATCGTTAATATTATTTTAAAAAACAATATGTAAAGAACATTACTCATCCGCGTACAAAATCATGAGGATTGGAGTATTTTTATTTATTTATTTTGTGTTTTAGTTCTTTTTTTTCTCAACATAATCCTTATATATTTAGTTTAAGTAGAATTGAGATTAGAGTTTTGCTTCAATTGACATTGTAAGGTTTCTTGCGATGTTAAAAAAATGTTTTATCATTAAAATGATTAATTTGGAAAAATCAACTTAATTTATCTCGATCAAACATGATTTAGAGTTTAGAAATCAAACTCCAAGATTTACAAAATATATTCTTTAGTAGAGCCGTGTTATTAGCTTTTCCAATCCTTATAGTTTTTCTTTTCATTTTTAATCCCTGTTTAGTGAATTTGTTTTTAAAAAAATCATTATTTTATTTCATATAAGTCCCATACTAGTGGACTTCTTTTATAGGGCTTGTTTTTATTTTTATTAATTACATTCTATTCAAATAAAATCCATAAAATTATTTTAAAAAAACTACTCCATTAAATACCATTTCCCCTGGATTTGTTTTAAAATAAATTATAAGATTTATACTATCAAACAGTGTTCTTATATGACTTTTCATGATTGATTTTTTCCCCATCAAGTTTAATCCAAGTTAATTATAATTGAATAAATAAAATTATGATTCAATATATTATTTAACTACATGCCAATCAATTCATTTTTTTGTTTTGATGAGATTCTGGTGGTTTTTATAAAAACTTTTTAGAAGAGTTTAGATAATTACCTTCTTTTACTTGAAATAATTTTATGATTATATAATTAAATAAAAAGGATTCATCAAGCTCCTCGTGTCCCGTGATTAAATGCATCTTTCTCTCAGTTTTTGTAGCTCAAATTTTAGTTTGCATCTAAGGCCCCGTTTGTTTGCTGGAAAGTGGTTTCCTTTTGGAAAGTAAATCCCGGGGAAAGTGAATTCCTGAAAAGTGATTTCTGATGTTTGGCAGTGTTATGGAAAATCAACTGAAAAACATTTTCCAGTGTTTTTTTGTGTTATGGAAAATGAACTGGAAAATAATTTATTAATAAATTAATTTTTTTTTCAAGTTTATTAAAATAATGAGGAACAAATCTTACAAATTAAAAAGTTGAATGAGAATGAAATAGAAAAAAAATATAATTTCATAAATTATCTCAAATAAAATAAATAATAATCAAAATAATAGAGATCAAATCTAAAAAAAATAAAAAAAAATGAAAGGTGAATAAATTAAAATAATAATAATAAACATTTCATAAATTATTTCAAATAAAATAAGTAACAATAAAAAAAATGAGGACCAAATTTGATAGATAAAAAAAATTTCAATAAAAAAAAATGATAAGAAAAAAAAGCAAATAGCAATTATAAAAAATAAGAACCAAAATTAATATAAAAAATTAAATTTTAAGAGATGGAATTGAAAAAATAAATATTCAAAAACAAAAATTATATATAGCAATCAAAAGTTTGAGGGATCAAATTTGATATAATCAGACAAATAATGACATTTCTAAATTTTTTCACAACTTCGGAAAGTGTTTTTCCGCTCAAATTTTTTCGGGAAAACACTTTCCTGAAAACCAAGCCAAATTTTTCTTTGAGTGGAAAGTGTTTTCCATTGACCAACTTTCCGGAAGGCAAACAAACACAGGAAAGTTTGGAAAGTGGTTTCCCGGAAAGTGAATTCCGGGAAACAAACACAGCCTTAATGTTTTTAATTCTTTAAATGCGTATGATATTTAATTTATTTTGTTGAATAAATACTATTTTTTTAGTTCATAAGTATTATTTTCTTAATGGTGTAAAACGAGTTGTGAATTCTTTCTTTTTTAGCATTGATGACAAATATCAAGACAAACCGCAGCGTTAACAAACCCTCATGGCGTGTTTTTGTTTATATATATACTAGCCATGGCAACCGCGTTTCGTCACGGGCGGAATAATATTTTTTTCAACGTAAAAAACTATTCATTATGTGTGATTTTATTTATTATAACATAAATTTAGATAAAATAATAAATCTGTATAAAATTTTTACAAAGTGCAAGTTTTCTATAAAATATATGAATTTTAAATGGATATAAATTTATTTGTTTAGTACGTTTCAATGAAATAACCACTATAAAATAAGTATTAAATTTTCTATCCATAAAAAGACAAAAACATAAATTGAAAATCTATCCTAATGTTATTGTAATTATCATTACTATAACAGTTAAAATTATTATCAACATTATTGTCAAAATAATTAAAATAATTAAATTGCCCTAAAAAATCATTAAAAAAGCAAAATATTTATAAAAAAACAATAAAAAACCAATCACTAAAATTATCATTATTATTACGTAAATAGTGAAATCATAAAAATTATTTAATCCAAAGAACAAATAAAAATAAGAGAAAACAAAAAAAAATGAATAAAGGGAAAAAGGAAGCAATATTAATTTTAAAATGATCACCAATATAAATTCAAATTTCAAGATTGAACCGATTAAAAAAAATCTCAATAAAAAAACTAAAAGCATGGATGTATAAATATGAATAAAAAATAAAAATTGTCTAAGAATTTAAAACAAAAACTAAATGAATTAATATAAAAAAAACCCTCCAATAATCAAATAACAAAAATAAGTAGTTAATTTTCTATTCACAAAAAGACGAAAATATAAATTGTAAATCTATCCTTATGTTATTGTCATTATCATTACTATAACGTTAAAATTATTATCAACATTATTATTAAAACAATTAAAATAATTAAATTGCCATGAAAAATCATTAAAAAAAAGCAAAAGATTTTTATAAAAAACACAATTAAAAAATAATCACTAAAATTATCATTATCGCAAATAGTAAAATCATAAAAATCATCTAATCCAGATAACAAATAAAAATAACAGAAAACCCCCCAAAAAAGGAATAAAGGGAAAAAATATGCAATATTAATTTTGAAATGATTACCGATATAAATTAAAATTTCATGATTGAACCGATTAAAAATAAAACCTGAATAAAAAAAAGACAAAAACTAAAAGCATAGATGCATAAATATGAATAAAAATAAACATTATCCAATAATTAAAAACAACAAATGAATTAATATAAAATTAAAAATTAAAAGAATAAGGACCAAAATGAAAAATAAAATATATAAAATTGAAACAAAAAAATATCTTGGGACCAAAATAAATAAATAATGATAATTGTTGTGTAATATATAAAAAAAATTAGAAGAAGAGGGACTGAAATGAAAAGTTGTAAAAATGACCAATTTTAATTGGAGGACCAAATTAAAAGAAATCAAAACATCCGTACCAAAAAAATTAAAGGAACCAAAAAGATATCAAAAATCAAAAGAATAAGGATTGAAATGAAAACTTCCTTATATAATTAGTTTTAATTGAAGGGCACAATTGAAAATAATTAAACTTTCAATTAAAGAAATCAGTAATAAAATCGAAATTTAAACCTCAGGGACCAAAATAAACTTCCTCCAAACATAAGGGACCGAATTCAAATTTGTGACGGCATGACAGAGAAAACCGACAATCGACACAAAACCATCCTCCGTCGCTTACTGGAACTCCTATGAACGGAACGCGCCATGACGGCAGATAGAGGACATGGCGGCACACCGTCTGACACGGCGGAAGTGAATTTTTGACCACCTGGAGGACACCCACATGCCGCCTCAAGGGCGCGTTCGCCTCGAACGCCGATGGCGTGCCTGCAGTTCCTTCGAGAAAAAAAATAACATTGTATAATTACTTATGCACCCCTGAAGTTACTGGTATTCATGAAAAAACCATAATGGAAAATACATCCTTGCCCCTGTTTACTGTACAATATTTTGTCTTTTTAGGTCGTTTCACTGTGCAACAAATCCAAAAATACCGCCCGTGTCCCGTGGAAAATTTTAAAATGCCCCTGGTCCCGAGTGCTAAAAATTTTCAAACCTGGAGTAAAATGGTCATTTTACTGTCACAATAAATAGTAATCTGTGTCTGGGTGAATAGTAAAAATTTGCATAGTAAAATGCCTTTTTGTTGATATTTGTTTTAACATATATATATATATATATATATATATATATATATATATATATATATATATATATATATATATAAAAAACAAAACACATACATGTGTAATTTATGACTTTTTGTTGATATTTGTTTTTGTATTTTAGTAAAATATTCATAAATCCCGGATAAAAGAAGAATAGCAGAATTACTCTTGAAAATTAACCCAGCAAAAGATATCCCTCCCTTTAGCAGCCCTACCATACACTATTCACGGGATAATGACGTTTTCAGTTCAAGAACAGTGGCATGAAACTTTTAGTTCATGAATCAGAGGTGCTTTGACCATTAGCTGTTAATTTAACCTAAGTATTTTCTTGCTTTTTATGCAATTCTTCCGGAGCGCAGAAAAAAATAATCAAATAACCTATAAGGGTAGCCAAGAAAAATTATAATTTATTTATATAATGAGACTTGTTTAGAGAGGGTTGTCAATATCGTTCCGTTCCGGCCGAAATATTATGTGTTGTTAAAAAACCGAGACAAAACCGAGACAAAACAGCTTTGTTTTTGTCTCGGTTTTAATTCCGGCATGTTCCGTAAATACCGGCTAAATACCTACCGGAACATCTCGGTTACGTTCCGGGTGTGTCGTTTCGACCTTAAAATCCTCCTTATTTTGATTAACTTGTGGTTGTGTTTCTAATTTTTAGATTATGTTTGTTTGACTTTGTGTTTGTATTATATAATTTAAAGTTAATTTATCTTAAATTTTAATTATGCTTATTAAATTAATATTTTTTCATATATATATATATATATATATATATGTATACATATGCATACAACCACAAAACGGCATGCGGAAACGCTCCAAAACCGAAATGTTCCGTACCAATAGAAAAACAAGAACAGCGACCGGAACGGTATTGACAACCTTAGCTTAGACACATCCTGAGCTTATCTTCAGTGCAAAAAACTCTATGTTTAAATTCAGTGGTCCCAATCACTATTCATCGATTCATGTTATAATACACCGTAAAAACAATTTAGAAAGCTATAATCTGGAGCTACACTGTATATGGACAACGAAACCCTAAAAGACAAACCAAGTTTTTAAGATTCTACAAGATGTTTGTCTAGCCCTAATAGCTCCTCGTTCAAAACACAAAAGCTAACCAAAGCATTCAACTCATATATATATATATATATAGGTAAGCCTGCAAGGAATTTTTTTTTCCAAAAGGGTTGGTTTGAATCCTCCCTTAGCATGACACGGGTAAAGAATGTGTTTTTGTACCACTGAAAATCACTAAGCTTTTTGCATTGAAAGTTGGACAGAAACTTAGTATTTTTGTCTTTTAGGTGAGAAGAGTCTTCAATGAAATGTAAGTAGATTGTAAGTATGAAGGTTGAAACTGCATCTTGGATAGTGTTGTCAGATGAGTCAAGGACGGGTGTTTGATCTTCGTATTTTTTGAAGGAATTGAGGATATGAACACGGTCTATTTCAGTAAGAAGATAATCCCACCATCCTTTTAATTGGCCGGAAAAACCAGCAATAAGGAGTTCAACAATTGCCCTATCAGGAGTTCCTGTTTGTGTTTTGTAGACATTAGATGTCATAGTCATTTGTTGTAAGGTGTTAGGATGATAGAGGGATAATTTGTAATTGAGAATTTAGCTTGATAAGTTCTTAAAAGCTCTTATGCAAGGGTTATACAATTATGAGTCTCTTTTAATGAAATGAATCCTTCATATAGGAACGAAGACTAGCAGAGGAGCCTCGGAAGCCTTGATAGTGGAGCCGAAAGATTACTTATCATTTTATAATCATTACTCTGGGTGGTAGACATCTCATATATATATATATATATATATATATATATATTACTTTGATATATTTTCAAGTAAAAAAAACTTTAAATAAATAGACTTTTAATTCTTAGAAAATAATTTGAAGAAACTTAAGAAGTAAAAAAAATTGTTTGTATTTCCATCCGGTTTCTTTTTTAACGAAATAGATCATTTTATAAGAAATTTAATATATGATCTTTATTAAGATATTAAAATAAATTTAAAATAAAAAATAATTAAGATTTGCTAAGAAGAAGAGAAAAGGAATTGTTGGGCGTCCACATTCTAGAAGACAGGTACATATATTAATGTTCATGGTGAAAGCGTGCGGTGCGATTGATGATGGACTGGATCCCCTTAAGTTTATTTTGGACCACAATAGCCCAAACTAGTAGGCCGACTCATGTGCTTAATTAAAGCCCATATAAACACTGGACGTGACCCGAAGGCATGCTTAGCTAGAATATGGTTTCCAGCGTGCGATCTTGGCCGCACACGACTTCAAATTCACTGCAAGACCCACATCATTATACTTACAGAACATCTTAATTCGAGAGAGTTTGTTCTAACATAGACTGCCTGGAGTTCAGATCATGTAATTTTCAGAGAATATAGTCAACAGTTTGAAGTTCCACCGGTCCGGTCTGCCCACGCATTACAGCCATCAAGTCACTGCTATCACCTCCCAAGTATGCTTTCATACACGCAACCACAGCTCCTCCAATAAACCTCCTCATTGGCTCCCTGGACTTCCCATTCTTGCACAGACAATATGAAGTTTTTCCTCGAATCCCTTCAGTATCGTCATCTAGCATATCAAGATGTCCATAATCCTTAACAACAAAATAGCTAGCCGGCCCTTTACATTCTTTGAAAAAATCCTTGTGATTAACACCGTTAGGTGCACAGGGAGGGAACAGAGGGTTCTTTTTCAGCTCACCCAAGCCAGAACCAATGACCATAACTGCCATATCAAGATCAAACGAATGAGGAACATATGTGAGTACTGGTGGAGTCGTTTGTTTCCCTTTGTCCCTTCCATCAACTGGGTCCACACCGATTAGTGCTGAAAATTTTAATGTGGTTGCTGCTTTCTCAAGAGCTGATGCAAAAGCAGTCTTGCCACCTCGACTATGGCCTGCAAGGCCTAGCTTGCTTAGATTTGGTTTAACATGGGGTGGAAGTAGGTGGTGCAGTCCTTCGGATAGCCAATTTGTGGTTGCAGTCACAGATTTAATTTCATCACTGGAATCTTGTCCAGCCACAAGATATAGCTGCCAAGTGCAGGGAAGAAAGATTCAATGAGTAACAAAGCAGTGCTAGTTAAAATTCAAATTGAAAATTGAAGAATTGAATAGGTAAGCATCATGCGACTAAGACATCAATCGATGCAATTGAAGAACCGAACCTTTACTGTTATATGGTTTTTCTAGCATCTATCCGATGGTTTTCAATGGGAACGGGTAAAGAAAATAGAGAAGTTGCCTCCTAGTGTCGCTTTTAAAATGTGAAAGACAAGGAAAAATATACACGGGATGGGGTATATGTGAAGACTGAAAAGAATACAGACAAATGAAATGTAGCATCATGAGACAAGGATACAATATTTCGAGCATTCTGGCTCATCCATCATCAATCATATCAAGATGCCACTGATAATCGTTTAATAGGCCTTCAAAATTTCCCTTGAGAAAACGAAACTTTGAAATCTTTTTCCTTAGAGATGAAGTTACTTGGGGGACCCAACATGGCGTGGCGTGGCACCATAGCTTCTTTAGGAACTAAAGTTCGATCTTTTGTTTTTCTTTGAGAACGAAGTAAAGTTATCTTCACTTCGCAGTTGTCACACCAATGCCAATTTGCAGACCACATGAAAATTAAAAACTCTTGCAGAAAAGGCTGTGGTCGTTATAGTAACACGTAGAACATAACCCGGAAATAAACCAAACCAACTGTTTTTATCTGGGGAAAAAGCAAATATAAAGAGATGAAACATTTATTAACATCGAAATGATCTTAATTTGGGATAAGAATATAGTCTCTAATCGTAATCTTTATTTGTTATCTATTGATTTTGGGTGGAAATTCTGCTTTACTAAGGAAATTAATCCTAATCAGTATAGGCACAAATATATCCAAATTCACCATACTTGCAGTTCACTTACAGTCGATATATATAAATAACACAACGTGATGGAAAGTAACAAAAAAACCTAATTGCATCCAACTGCGATGGAAAATTTGGAGCGTTTGAATATATTTGCAACCACAATTGACCATATCTGCATCAAAATTTCGCGACGACGTATATATGATCCCAAAGAAGTAATGAAGAAGAGAGAGTGATATGTACCTGAGGAGCAATGACAATGAACCCATGAGAAGCAATATGTTGCAGTAGCTGGGAGTAGAAAGAATTGTAGAGAAGGTAACCATGGAGGAAAACAAGAAGTGGGAATTCCCCTGCTTCACACGGCATGACAATCAAGAGCGGTTTTGGAGGTGGAACAGGGGGTGGAGGTGAAGTGTTTGCAGGACAGCATGTAGTTCTTGATTCTACTTTTTGAAGCACTGTTGTGTACTTCCCAGCCTCAAACACGTTAGTAGTAACAGTTGCAGTAGCAGAAGAGGAGGGCATGGTTGCTGTGTTGATTAGGGTTTTGCTTCTTCTTTCTAACCTTTCCATGTAAGTTTCTTGAGCCAGGGATAAGCTATTCGGGTGGCCTTTTTATGGCCTTGTTCTTTGAGAGAGAGTCGCGTCCCCTGCGATGGGTACCTAGTTTACCCGCCTATTTATTATCTGCTAAAAATAATGTCTACGTTTTCAATTTAATCCTTAAAATGTTCGAAAAAGTTCAAGTTTCTCCTTCAAATTAATATTTATGAGTTTTTTGGTCATCAAAGTTTTTTATTTTAGAAAAAAAAACATTTTGTTTCCTTTCCTTTACTATAGCTATGCATACGAGTCTCTATATTGTTGATGAAGTCTCTAAAACATAAAATAAAATAATAAAAAAGTGGGTATTAATAGGGTGTAAAGTAGAAACTTATACCAAGAAATCATATCAGGAAACGTTTTTTTTAACTATTACTATCAGTACCCAAGGGGTCCTGGCGTGAGTGGTGAGGGCGCTCTCGTCCCTTAAAAGAGATCAGGGGTTCAATCCCTACTCTTGTATGGAGCTGGCTATTTGGAGAGTACTTTCACCATTTCGGGGCCCACCAGGTGCGAACGTGGATTAGTCTGGACCAGTGTCTAGGACACCGCGTGGTTTATACCAAAAACTATTACTATCAGTCTTATCCTACTCGATACCCATTAGGACATGTTTAGTGGGCTTTTGTTCGGGCCAAGTAAAACAAATACCCGCTTCATACCCAACCCATTATAATCCCTAGATCATGTATTTAGTTGGTCTGACTAATTGTGGGAGCATACTTGTCATTTAATTATTTGTTTGATTGTCCTTATAATTTAAATAACTTTCATTTAGTTTTTCAGAAATTGGAAAAAAAAAAAAAAAGGAATCATAGTTTGATTTCTGGTTTATAAAACATTCCTAAGCTCTCTCTAGAATTTTATAAACAAAAATCATGTTTTATTTTGTGTTCTTATTTTAGCAGTAAAGTTTTTTTTTGTTTGTTAAGTCACACATGTTTAAGCTAAATCTATATGATTAGAGGCTTAAATCTCACATCCGAACCTATCTACATGTAAGCGATAAGAACATATTTTTTTAATTTTATGTTGAAAATTGTTTATGAAATTATATTGACCAGCAGGGTGAGTATGGGAAATACAAGGAGTAAGATCTTTGATTATTTACATTCTCAAGTGTCACAAAATACCCAAATAATGGAAGAGCTTCGTTATTTATAAGTTTATGCAAAACAATCCTTTTATTAAACCACGTTACTATGGAAACAACTCCTACATGACGAGAGGAGGTGCGGTGCAAGATATAAGACTTGTCCTCATACATGCTCAGGGGCATTCTTTTTATTTTTTATTTTTTATTTTTTATTGCATTTGTCTTCTTCTTTAGTTTTTCCATGGTGGTGAAATCGATAAAATTCTATCATACTACCGTGGCAAGCTAACCAAATTCCAATGAATCGACATTGGAGTGTGTCCGGAAACCAATGTGCAAGAGCGGAGAATCGCCTTCCAACTGTAGTCCAAGAGCAGCCCATTGCATTTCGAAACATGGCCCCCGCCCTTTTACTGATAAAAGAGGGGGTTGAAAAAACATGGATGGAAAACTGCCATTTAACTAAATGAGAGGGGTGATTTGATTTTATAAAATATTTAGAAATTAAATTCCATATAATTCTGAAACATTAAAATTAACAAATGAGAGGATTCCAAACGTAGCGGAAATCTTCTTGTGATAATCAAGATCTAACCCCGCATTACATTTAATTAAAACGTGGTTATAGAACTCTTGAATCACTTAACCCAAACAAAATTATTGGTTAAAGTGGAGAAACCCTAATGAAGACGATCATGGCCTCCACCACAACGAAAACACAAGCGCTCACATTGACTAAACAAATCAGGGAGACAAAACACAGAGAGCCCACATGACAGGAAGCACATACATAGATTCAAGCCGTGTCTTTATCTTCCAAAATGGATTCCTTCTCTTTTTGACCACCCACCCCAGTCCAAGACTCTCCTTTTATTTCCCCCGACGGTGAAAGACACGCGGGCTTAGATCACATGGTCTGTGCTCACTTTTAATCCACAACACTTTGCCTTTTTCCAGTTCGGATACAAAAACAAAGGAGCCCCAAACCATAGACTAGAGAGAAAGCCACATGGATAAGCTAGCTGCTATGTTTAAATTCCTCGTTCTTTACAATTTCGGAACACCAAAAATATAACCCCACCAAATTTTAAAAAGCTTGAACAAATTCACCTGGGCCATATATATAAATATATATATATATATATTATTACAATCCTATATCCCAGTTTTTCCACTTCATTGCAAACCTAAGCCCCACCATTCGATAGTCACACTCTATGTCTGCTGCCCTTCTCTGCTGCAATGGAGAGAAGTCTCGAGACACCTTGAGTCCAGAGATCATATTCCTTCTGGTTCATGCACTCGAATTCGACGACACCCCGTTGCAAAGTCTTCAAACCGAAATACCGTCGATGCTCGCCACCCTGTAGCAAGTGGCGGCCTGGCCAGGCAGGCATATCTTTGATCACCTCCACCACCACATCTGTAAATTCAAAAGCAGGTGAATTAAAGATAATCCCTTTTGATCTTTTAAGCTTTGGTGTCATTTGAACTTTCCCAAATCCCCAGAATGGAAGAAGCCCCACCTGCTATTCTGTTTTCACATTATTAGAGAAAGACAAAAGCAATGATGCTTACTCTTTTTCTTTTTCGTTATGGTCCCAGCTACATGTTTGCTCTTCATCTTCAACATCACCTGAACCAAAAGAAGTTTCAAAAGCTAGGTGGTAAGCGCAGAATAAAGAAAGTGGTTCTACTTATTTCATCATTTGATCATCTTTAACTTTGACACCGATCCCTTTTTACCTCGTCAGATTCACTCATCATGTCTGAATAATTAAATGATTTGATTCCAAAACAATTACAGCAGAGATATTGGTTTGTTTGGAATATAGAAGCTCTTATTACCTGATTCATCCGGTTGACATAAACAGAAACTATTTTCCAGTGGAGGTCACCTGCATGCATTGATCAAAGAAGCCTCATCAAAACTCACTCTCCTTCCACATCAAGTAACAAGTTTTGCTAGATTAACAAGCCGATAATACAAACAAACCAAATTCAAAATTAATTTAATGAGGGGGGTATTAAGCAAACATAAAACTTTCGCCATAGAATTGATAATCACTAACAAAATAAACAGCAAAAATCATAATACAAAATGTCTCTGAAATACAGCAAAATTGATGTATTCTTTTGACACGTTCCAATTTCAATTCAATATGGGGAAAGAAATAAATATACAAAACAATTGTGAACTGAATTAATTTGAAACAGCATAGTAATAATCACCTTTGCGAGTGCGCTTCAGTAGCTCACAACCTCTGGCAAGCAATTCCCTGCTGCATATGCCTAAGAAATTTTCTTCAGGCACCAGTTCACCACTGAGACTACCGTTAGAACTACCATTACTGCCATTTCCACCAGCTACAGCTAATCCTTTGTCCACGGGAATGACCGCTGCAATATTCCAGACTTCTTTCAATGCCCTCGCTTTCAATGTTGCTGCACCACGTAATGCTGCAACATTCATACAAAAAGTCAGATCATTTCCATTAAACTATCCTCCATAAATGCACGCAGATCATGTGTATGAATTGCATTTATAAAAGATAAACATGATTGATTAATAAAAATAAAGGAAAACAAACATACCTGTTGCAGCAGCAGCAGTTAATGTCATGATATCGCCAGCAGAACGCACATTCACAGCTGAGTTCACAACAGATGCAAGGTGCTCACGCTCTGCCCCCATGGCCTCCGCTGCCTCCACGCATTGTGCAGCCACCAATGTTGCAGCGGATGCCACCGCCATGTCAGTCTTTGCCATTTGCTCATCTTTCCCAGCCCCCGAAGAGGCAGCTGTTGCAGCCGCAATTGCAGCGATGGCAGCAGCCACCCCTGCCACAGATATAGCAGCATGAAGCTGCGCGTTATGGGCTCGAGTCTCCTCCTTTTTCTTCTCCCTCCTGTCCTTCAACCACCTACCAACAGTCTTACCACCACCACCCGTGGTGGCAGCTGTGATGGCAGTTCCACCAGGAGTTACCGCAGGTGCACGGAATTGTGTGTTACGAGGATTGTTGGATCTACAATACTGGCAAGGAGAATACATATGGATCGTTAACTCATTATTTTCATCACTTTAGATTAACTATTGTTAACCTAAAATTTGGTTTGGGATTCGGTGGTTCCTTTAACATTAATGGAGCAAGTGAAGTCGATGGCTAATAATTAATCATGACAGAGACAGATCGGTGATTATCTAAAATTATTGAGGTGGTTTGTTAGGATGTTTTGCAAAAAAGAATCGGGTCCATACTCCATAAATTCGCTGTTGTGGGTTATGTATTGTAACTAATCTAATTCATTCACTCACCAGGGGACCAGCGCAAACCCGCGTTTTCTAAAAAACAACCACCAAAGAAGGTGATTGAATCTCAACAGAAAAGGACATACAGGTCATTATGCAATTTACCCACATCACTAACAATGGCAGTTTTTGACATTTTTGCCCAAAAAAAAAAAACAGATTAGGAAAGAAGGGCAATTAACCTCTCACCCGATTTTGGCTACCTCTGGCTGTCGTTTTTCCATAGAAATAGAAGGAAAACTATATAGTTCTCTTTGGAACAAAGCAAAGTATAATACTGGAGACATCAAAACAACGGTATCGTTGCTTTATTAATTATAAAGAGAAACACAACATCAGATACCCTCTCTCCTGTCTCTCTCTCTCTCTCTCTCTCTCTCTCTCTGTGTGTGTGTGTGTGTGTGTGTGTGTGCATGCATGTATATATGTATGTATGTATATGGATCGATGGATGTAATTAAGTAGCATTGGTTTAGGAGAAAGCCTGAGGTATGTTTCATGGGTGGTGTAAAGTCAGTGGAGCAGAAATCGTGCTTTGTACCAAAAAGAGCAAAAACAAACAGACCCACAAAAACAAAGACGCCAGCTTTATTCAAACTTGTATAAGAATATTACCCCAAAAATAGCGATAGATTTCATAATATTAATTAGCCCCGGTAAACTAAAGAAAAAAATTACCTTGACATCGTCCATTTCAGAAGGGGAAACAGGAGGGCTGTCCGTTAAGGAACCATTGAGAGGTCCACTGCTATGGGAGAGTCTGCCTGAAGTGCGTGGAGATACCTCCTGCTGCAATAATAGACCCCACGAGTTAAAAAAAAAAGGTGTTTCATTGTTTGAGAGTTATAAGTAATAATCGCAGGGAGTAGTGAGTGAAGGAAGGAGAGACAGAGTCTCTGCTTGTGTGTGTTTCAAGAGTAAAGTGTGGGAAAAGAAATAATTCAATCGTTAGTGGGGGGGTGACAGAACCCGAAAAAAAGGGAGTGTATAGGCCTCAAAACAGGATCATTCTTAAATAAATTATGCAAATTGGTTCGATATAAGTAAACCAGAAACAAGAATTTCCACAATAAAACCAGAGCGTCAAAAAAGACAAAGCCAGAGTGAATTAGTATACTATCAAGAGGGAAGAAAACAAAGACTCAGAGAGAGAGCCAAAAGGAAAAAAAGAAAGAAATCTCACATATTGTCTTTATTCTCTCTCTCTCTCTCTCTGCGTGTTTGGTTAAATATATAAAATTAAACTCACCGACTGTGACATGATTCTTTCCAAGACCATCTGGGAAGTCTCAGAGGAAGCGAAGGAAAATGGGTTTCCAGAAACAGTAGCACCGCTCTCTTCTAACTCTCCAATAATATCCTCCTGTATCATACCACCAGCACCACATGGGTTGGACTTGTTAGAGAAAACCATCTGCGGTGGAGCCAGGGCTTTTGATACCTCTAAAGCTGACAAACTCCAAGAACGTGAAAGAAACTCCATGGGCTCACGTGGTGTTTCCGGTGGCCGGAAATGGGCCGGGTCCGGTCGCCATGGCTCTGCTATGGGTTTGTCCATTGGAGAGAGAAGGGTGCGTTTCTGTGTCTCGTGCTGTGGTGTGTCTAGTGGGGGGTTCTTACGAAGGGACGTGGTTGGTTGGGTTTGGGGGTTTTATAGAGGATGGTGGAGTGAGATGACAGGTTCTTATGAATGTCCTTCTTATTTTTAAGTGGTGGATATATATATATATATATATATATATATATAAAAAAAAGAGAGTTAGATTTATTTATTTATTTTCACATAAAGATACTTGGAATAATTTTTTTAGATCCCAACAGTAAGATACCTTCTAATTAATTTATGCATATCGAAATAAATTCTTCACTAATCTTATTTTAACTAAACTATCCACATTCCTTAAGACAAGCACAATCATGCAATCTTCATATCATAACGAGGAGAGATTAGGTGGATAGTAAGAGGGTTTGTGTTCGGTCATTGTTATGCTAGCTTTATTTCGTCGGGTCCTCTTAGTCAATGTCAATGACACTCTTGCTCTAATTACTAGGTTTCAAGTTTAGATCCTTCCTTCTATTGCTGTTTTGTTGCCAAGGAAGAGACGTTAATCTCCGGTTGATCATAAAAAGCAATCACTCCCCATGGAAATAGATGATCTTCATTAACCATCTATTTAGAATTTTAGAGTTAAAGGATTTGTGTTTTTTATTGTTTCAAGTTCGAGCCTTATAATTATTAATATAATAATTACTAGAAATTTATATAATTGTTAATTTTAAAATTTATAAAATTAATCGAGTTATGTGAAAATTAACTTAAACATCTATATTAATAAAAACCAAGCTTCATTCCTGGCATGGGTATTGAAGAGTTTGAATTTGGGAGCTGGCATGTGTCATCCAATGCTGAAAAGTTTGCGCAATATGGATGACAAGAGTCACTCCCATGCTGGTCGAACTCCACCTGAGAACTGGAATTCGATTGTCTAAAGAAACATTATGATCAATATCCTGTCCAGAACACTTTTCTAAGTTAGTATGATGTACAATGTCTTGACGACGAAACTTCTACGGAGATCTGTAGTTCCTGAGACTTACAACATGTGATTAATCTGATCTTCTGGGAGTAATGAGAATTTTGGTTATTTTTTCATCTGTTTTTATATAAAAATGTATTAATTTTAATTTTTTTCTAACTGCGTCAAATTTATTATTCAATAAACAGTTCATCATCTGTCGTTTTGACAGAATTTTCAAGATCCATAAACTATCAGAATCAATTACACGTGGCTTTTTTTATCTAAGGTATAAGAAAATGGAAGCTTTTATATGAAATCAGAGTGCTAGTTCTAGAGATTTTATTTGAAAAAATAATTGGGGATAAATTTAATCTACTTAAAAATATAAGCGCTATCTTCTTATATTCAAACTGTTTTTTCTTATTGCAAACCTATCCTCTCCTTCCATGTGTGTGTGTGTGTGTGAACTTTTTCTTTTTTTGGTAAAGAGGTGGGCTAAGGTCCGGAAACTACACAACACCATAACGTGGCAGAGCCACCCAGCGATAGACAACTCACTGGAGGTATAATAGTAAAATGGAGCAAGTTACAAAAAACAAAAACAAAAAAAAGCAGATCAAGAAATTAAGGGGTAGTTTTAAGAAGGTACAAAATATATTATAATTGCACTGAAAATACAAAAACTAAATAGCACTCCACAAGTTTTTTTTAATTTTTTATAACTATCAAAACAACTAATCTGGAAGAAGTTGATTTTACTGTTCTTGTTAACAGTAATCAGGTTGGTATATTTTTTATTTATTTATAGGCTACAAGTTTCGTGTCATAACTCAGTAGTTGACGTTTGGAAGTAAAATAAGTTGTCGGGTTTGAAAAGTGGAGAGCGCCATATTTTCTTCCCGGCGAACAGTAAACCAAGTTAATATGTTTTTTTAGCCATTTGGTTACAGGGTTCGTGCTGTACCTCGAGTGGTTAAGTGTGTCTTGGATGTCAGATGGCACGCATATGACTCCCTAAACACAGCCGATTGTCGTTTTTGTTTTTTTCTCTCCCGGAAAAACAGGGAGCGAACCCCTCAGGTCACGCGCCTGATTGTTTTAGAAAGGGCCAGCCCAGCATGACTGGGCTCTTTTGTAATGGATTGTTTTTTTTTATCATTTAATGTGGAGTTTAATCAGATTTTGTCATGTGGTATTTGGTTGGTGATAAATTAAATTTTATTTATTTATTTATTATGTAATAAAATAAAAATAATTCTATACCTTGTACAATCTATAATCAAAATTACAGTTTAGAGCATTAATAAAAAATATTAATAAAACAATTAGGTCAAGATTTTTTAAGTTTGATATATTATATCGAGTTTTATTTTTTATATTTTTATTATTTAGTGTAAGGTTGTTTTTTTTTAGTTTTATTGGTGAGTATCAGTTTGATTTTTCAAGGAATGATTGCTCTATTTTCAACAATACAGACAAATATATCATCAACTGTAATTTCCATCGAATTGATGTGTCATCTAAGTGCATTTTAGGAAGATATTGACATTTAAAAAGGTTTTTTTTCCTGCATTTGTTTTATATAAAATGTTTTTCATCATAAATACTTTATGCTTACTTCGTAAGCTTAGTTCATTTTTAAAAATGTTGTAAGCCTTACTATATTACAAACAATAATAAACTTGTAATATAAATAATTTCAACAATCATTTTATACCTTGTAATATTAACTAATGGCATCTCCATTGACACCTCGTTATCGTCGAATTATTGTAATTGCACCACCATTATGTCATTGTTGTAATATTATTAATAACCTTGTAATATTAACTAATTATCTTGATATAAATTTTTAGGTTAGTTTATCAAACTATTTATCTAGTCATAAAAGTATAATAAACTCATAAAAAATAGAGTCTAATTCATGAAAAAAAAAAAACTTTAGTCAACCAATAAAGCTTGTGAATCTAGATACGAGAAAGGAGTAACTCTACTGAAAGGAATGTGAATGTTGAGTTGAGGGTTGAGATTGATATTTTAAAAAATAAATAAATAAATGACGTATAAAACCACAAACAACTTAGACTAGTTTTTAAAATCTATAATCGAGGTCACAAGGTTTAGATTATCTCATACCAGGCAGAAAAAACAATAAAATTATAAAGTTAGATTCATAATCAACCAAGTATTAAGGGATGAACTTTGAAAAAAAAATCAATCAAATTACAATTGAAAACAGAAAAAACAATAATAAGAAACATCAAAACCAAATATCGAAAAATGGAATAGAAAAAATATATAAAAAAAACATTTTAAAAAACAATTCAAATAAAAAAAATAGCAATTAAAAAATCAAGTACCAAACTTGATTTAAATACGAAGTCAAACCTAAATATTTTGGAATGGAATTAAAAAAAAATGATTAGAGAATGGATAAAAACAATAAATAAACCAAATTTAAAACAAACAAAAAAGACCACACTTTTATTTCCGGTAGAGCAACGCGAATCTTGACGAGAGTACAGAGAGAAGAGAAGGGCGATTGAAAAAAGAAGAATGGTTGCCACACACTTCAAAACAGCACACACCACCTCCTCCATAAGCTCTCGTCGTGACAAATCCAATGCAACAACGAATGACTATTTTCTCATGCGTCGTTTGTCCTACACGCAGCAATCAAGTTAACATGCTCGTTTACCTTAGTCTAATATATTCGTGTGGCTTTAACTTGACACTTGATTGTTCAATACATATATTTTTTATTTTTTCCAATTAAACATCAAAAATTTCTCACGACATTGTGAGATCCTCATTTATAGGCATCCAAAATAAAATAGCAAATCAAGTCTTAAATACAGTCAAGGAAATCTCTCACAAACACCAATTCTATTTTTGATTTGAATTAGTCATGCCCAGAAATGGCTTTTCTTCTCTTTTTTTCGCTTCTCTCTCTCTGTTTCTGTGTTTTTAGCCGAGAGCTGTGATCGGAAATGGAATTGAGGGGAGGGAAAGATGTCATGAAGAAAGGGCCTGCAGATAAGGTGGGTGCCCAACAGAGCAGTAGCAGGCGGACGTACATTCTGGTATTTAAATCATACGGAAAGATTTGGTTCCCCTGCAGTGACACCCCTCGCCCCTTCTGCCTTCTCGTCGGATGCTACGAGTCTATCAATCCATTAAATAAAGAAATCTCACTTTTATTATATGCTAACCAAGCTGTTTAACATGGTCTTAAATATATACAATCAAGCTGTAAAAGTAACAAAATATTTGAATCTCATCCAGATTAACTTGGCACATCTACCAGTTTTTTTTACCAAAAAAATAATATAAAATGACATTGTTTTTATCTCATTTCGGATTTTTCAATTAAATATTGGCCGAAACATACCGGTTTCGTTTCGCTAGTTCCGTTTCTGCCAAATAATATTTTTTTTAAATAATAAATAATTTTACAATATCAATTATATCTTTTAATCCGACCTTTAGATTAAGATGAAATTTCGCGAGTAGTTTCTTGACATATTTATATATATTATATTAAAATTAAAACTTTGACTTTTCTCGCGTGACATGTCGGTCTTGAGAGTTGAAGGCTCCCTGGTCTGCAGCATTTTCATTTCCTCTAAGTGGCAGTGCTTCGATTGTTTCAATGTTATTTAAGTGGAGAAACTGGGAGAGGGGTGTGGTGGTGACGATTGTCGAAAAGGTTTTAGACTTGTCAGAGCAATTTACAAGGCTAAAATTACCTATCATTAACCTTTCTGTTTTCCATTATAAGAGTATTTTTAAAAAAAAATATTTATTAAAATATTTTTATGTGTGCTAATATCATTTTTTTAAAATATATCATTTTAATATATTTAAAAAAAAATTTGAAAAACAATCATTCTTAAACATGATGATGTCTTAAAATCAATATTAGAATAAGGTTTTTAAATTGTTGAATAATGAGTTAGTCAAAGTCTGTCTTTAAATAACCCTTTTATCTAGTGTAAAAAACGGAGCGTTTAAGATATTTCAATAGTAAAGTCAATAGTTTATAGAGAAATAAATAAATGAAAACATAATTATTCTTGTTTTGAGTCTATATTTTTTTAAGGGTAGAAAGCTAGAAGCCTTTACCTTGTAGTTAAAGGGGATTTTCATAACTATCAAGGGGATTTTCTAATATTTAAAATTTCATAATAATGATATTTATGAGATATATTCCATGAGCATTAATAAGGAAGAATATTTTTTACACGTGCATTAATGAACATTGACAAGAAAAAACAATCATGGAAATCATCCTTTTCTTTTATCTGAAACAAAATTCGTGCCTATCATTACTCAATGATAATTTAATTTGATAAAAACAATTGAAATGAAAACCGAACCAAATGCAATAATACTCGATTTTTCTCATGGAAGGAAAGAAGCCCCCCTCCCCAATCATTTGCATGAAAAGATAACCAGATAAGGCCAGGCGCCATGCACCATGCGTGCGCAACATCTCCCGCTTCAATTGACAGGTACAAGCCCAGCCAACTATAAAGAACGCCTTATTTATCAGCGGGAAACTGATTTAGATTTGTCACGGGGCGCTCCTATTCAAACCCAGAATAAATAAATGTTTTCAAATGTATCATTTAAAAATATATTTTTGGAAAGAAAGAAAAAAAAAGGGAGTGGAATCTAGCCTTCGCATGTTTTACCTTTTAAGATAGGGTGGAAATTAACTGAATTAAAGGAGGTAATTACAAAAAAGGAAAAAAGATTTACATGAAAGATTAAAGGAAAATAAAGTCGTTCTCTCTCTTCTCTGTCACCTTACTCTCATCACCTTTGTAGCTCACCGGCAACCTTGCCTTCGTCACTCTTTCCACTCAATCGCCCTCGAGTCCCGAGGAAGTGGAGAAACTGAAAACAGGAATCGGAGAACAAAAAAAGAAAAGGAAAAAAAGGGGAAAAATAATGATGGAGAGATATCAGAGTGACAGAGGAAGAGGATGCCGGCCAGTAGACCCTCCGCAGGGACATGAATCGTACCTGTGAGCTGTAATCCATAATTAATGAAACGAGGGGACTGCAGTTTGTGTTCTGTGATCCAATAAAAAAACGATATTAACAAGGGGGACGGGAAATGGGTCAACCATGTGATATGTCATTGACCCACGTATTAGTCGTGAGCAAAATGCCTGCGCACGATAATTTTACTCATAATTGTCAGGCAGACTTCATTTTTCTTCTAATCCCTTTAACAAATACTTATCATACTTGGAATATTTTTAAGAAAAAATATATATTTTCCAGTCGTGAGCTATTTAAACTTGGGAGCTTTCACTAAGGCGACTTGTACTATGTTGCATACAAATTGGGTTTTGTACCCAGAACCATATCCCAAACCCTCTATGGCTACTGCTGAAAGAGGCATCCAATGAGCTCGGTCCTCGATCAAGATGGCTGTACCTGTGTGGGCGAACCAATGAAGGAGTGGGAGCTACAAAGGAAAATAAAATGCATAATGGTCCAGCAGCCGGTGCTTGATAATTGCAACGAATCTTTCAATTATTCATGAACAATTGCTTTGTTTGTAGCGGTGGTTGAAGGCATCCAATTGGATGCTGGCAGATGACATGAGCCGTACAAACTCTTAAATGCATGCGTCCCCAAATGAAATGAGAGATTGATGATGGCTGAATGAATGACCAGCGCAAGATTCGATAGCATTATCCATGACAAGTTATTTTAGGTGTGGCCTCGCTCACAATTTGTTTTCATGTGTAGGATCGATGCAAAATAGAAGTCCAGGCTAGACAAAGGGGTATTTTCAATTGATTCATTAGAGTTTTGAGATGACACTGAATATAAAATCCCACCCCCACTCCCGCATGTATATGCGTGTGAATCAAGGGAAACCGCAAGCTGAACGCCGTGAAATTGTTAAGCTCTGGATACATGGATTCTGGACATAAATAATCTTTTTTTTTGTTATTTGGATAAAAACAAAACCTTACAAATATTCTTAGAAGTCTTTAATGGGTTATTTCATACATAAATACATGTACTATGTTGTTGATAGTTCTGTCACACACAAAAAAAAAGAGCCGTGAAATGACCCCGCCGAAAATATATTCTGAATCCACCGCTTATCACAGCCCCGGGCAAACTCCGGTGATATCAGCAAGCCCCGTCAGAAGGAAGTCAAGAGCATGCATCCTCCTGTCGCTAGATTGAATCAATCATTCCATTTTTATTTGTTTGCTAAACACTTGAATTATACAAAAATCCAACTTCTCTAGCTCCGATATAAGTAGTTCTCGAAAGGGAGTCTAAATTTTATCCCTTGTAGATACCTATAAGTATCCCTAGAGAACCTACAAGTGTCTGCGAGATTCAACAGCAAAACAAATATGATTTAATTCATAATTAGTTTACGAATGAGATATCAATATTTTTCCTATGACAATAGGATCCGTTCTTCCCATGTAACCTTTTTACTTCTTTTTTTTTAAAAAAAAATTCAATAACTTTTCTATATGTTTTTTTTTATTGTTGTATTAAATAAAATAATGGTTATAATAAATAAAATTATTAAATTATCCTGAAAAAAAACACTCAAAAACATTAAAAAAAAAGAGTAAGCAAGAGAAACAATTAAATTATTATTATTATTATTATTATTATTATTATTATTATTATTATTATTATTATTATTATTATTATTATGTTAATAATGGAAAAAATGAGAATAAATGAAAGACTAAAAATATCCTAGAAACTTTAACAAAGATTAAAAAAAGAAAAAGAAAAAACTATCATTGCTATTACTGGCAAAACAATAAAAATTATCAAATTATCCGGAGAAAAAAAAAACATTAACAAAAGAGTAAGCAAGAAAAACAATTAAATTATTATTATTATTATTATTATTATTATTATTGTTATTATGTTAATAATGAAAGAAACAAAAATAAATGAAAGACTAAAAATATCCCAGAAACTTTAACAAAAGAGGAAAAAAAATATCATTGTTATCACTGGCAAAAAAAAATATTATCAAATTATCAGGAGGAAAAAAAATAACAAAAGAGTAAGAGAGAAAAATTATTATTATTATTATTATTATTATTATTATTATATACACTTATATATACATGGACAAAAGTTACACTGAGGACAAAAACTAAAAGCATAGATGCATAAATACCAATAAAAAATAAATATTAAAAAAAGAACATTTGAATTAATATCAAATAGAAAATTAAAAGAATAAGGACCAAAATGAAAAATGACATATATAAAATTAATTTCAATTGAAGGATAAAATTGAAAAAAATAATAATTAGAGGACAAAAAAAATAATGATCAAATGCTGTCATCCTATAAAAAAATTAGAAGAAGAGGGACTGAAATCAAACTTTGTATATATTGTCAATTGCAATTGGAGGACCAAATTAAAGAAAGCAAAACTTCCGTACCGGAAAAATTGAAGGGATCAACAATAAATCAAAAATTCAAAGTATAAGGACTGAATTAAAAACTGCTTATATAATGAATTTTAATTGAAGGGCACAATTGAAAACAATAAAATCTTAATTTAAATAAATCAGTAATAACAAAACGAAATCAAAACCTAAGGGACCGAAATTAACTTACCATAAACATGAGGGACCGGAGCTGACTTTGCGTCGGCAGGAGAGAGAAAAGCGACAGCGGACCAAAAACCGCCCGCCGCCGCTTACACGGGTCTATGATTGGAACGCGCCGCGACGGCAGACAGAGCACCTGGAGGCGCACCGTATTCACCGGCGAGGGAAAATTTTTGGTCGCCGTATGGCACCGCACGTGCCGCCTAAATGGCGCGTTGGCGTTGAGCGCCGCTGTCGCGTCCTGACGACGCGCCAGCCGTTCATCAGACGGAAATATAATAAAAAATAGGCTAATTATCAAGGCACCCCTGACCCAACCGAGATTCACGAAAAAAACAAGGGGGAAAGGACGCCCGTGTCCCCGTTCATTGTGCAGTGTTTTGTCGTTACCGAGGGCTTTTGTAGTCTGTGCACTGTGCACTGAAGGTGTGAAAAGCCGACGGAGCCCCTCGTCCCTGTGCACTATTTTGTCATTTTCGAGGGGTTGAATCGTGACTACACTGTGCACATTGCGACTGTTTGAAAAAAAGCCAAAAACTGAAAACACCCCCATAAAAATAAACAAAATATGCCTGATCACCAAGCCTAATTTCATCACAACATTACCACAATACACAGTGAATTGTGATAGAGTGTACAGTGTTCCGTACAGTAAAATTGCCACGGCTATTATGTTTTTGGTAATGTAATTTATCTCAACTGTAACAAATCACATGGCAAATAAGGAGTAAGTCAAAAGAGACGACGTGGCGTTATAAGAAAAAAGTGTGGAAAAATGACCACCAATAAAAGGGGCCTTGGCTACGCAGCCTAAAGAAAAAAAATAAAAATAAATGTAAAATATACCTAAACGGCTAAACTCGTTTTGTTTTTGTTAAAAAGTAATACCTAAAAGAAAAGTATACACTCTTGCTGGGTTCGATAGGAATTTTCACCATCACACTCCTTAAATTTAACAAATCCTCGCACTAGAAACACTATCAATCAGAAGTTATTTTTTAAAATATTATTTATTTAAAATATATTAAATAATATTTGTATATACAAAAATAATTTAAAATAAGAAATATATTTAAAAAAAAAGGACATTTTTAAAGCATAAAAATAAACAGCTCAAAAGCCCTATCCACTTCATGTGGACCGATACTCCGCAGATGATGCCACGTAGGATGGTTGTGCTGGAGCAATGGAGGTAACAGTCGCAGGTGACGCAGATGATTGTGTTTCTATCTTCGGCAAAGAGCCTCTGGAGCCTGGCTTTCTCTGAACCAGACAAACGAACAGAGAGAGGGATAGTTCTGACAAAATCAACAGCCTTCTTCGTCTTAGCAGGGATTCTCTTTTTTATTTATTTATTTATTGGCAGAGGTACTTTCTGTATTATTATTATTATTATTATTACGTTATCGTGCTCTGCTACTGTGCGCGTGGTGGCGTGCCTGGCTACGTCATCATCTCCTTTTTCTTGTGACCTCTCTCGTATTCTCTCTCGAACGAGACCAAAACTTGTCCAAGAAAAAACAGAAAAGAAAAGAAAAGAAACACAACAGGCTTTCTCTTTTTCTTTTTGAGTCTTTTGATCTCCTGTTTCTTCCCTGTGAATGAGAACACGCGGAAGAGTCTCAAATGCCTGCTTTTCTCATTTGACCATTTTATCCTTGCCAGGTTGATATTTTCCAAATGCCTGCTTTTCTCATTTGACCATTTTATCCTTCCCAGGTTGATATTTTCATTTTCTGAACAAAATATTAATTCGACTTCTTTTATTAATTTGTTTTAAAGCCAATTAGGCACCCTTACATGTAGTAGTCAATAGCGCATAGTGGCATTTTCTCTCTCGTCTATCTCTAGTTTATAAAGAAAGAAAATCTTTTTTTATATATATATAAAAAATCCATTAATCTGGGTCTCAATCCCTTCTTCTAGGGAGGTTGTATCCCCCCTTCTCTCCACCTCTTTTCTTTTTTCGAAGGCTTTCAGTAATAGCCTCCTCCAATGTGGGTATATGGGGTTTTTAAGGTTTTGTGGCTTTTTTTAATTAAAGTGGATGTCCAGATTAAATTGCATGTACCCGGACTGAATTTACGGATCATGAAATTAATGATTATATAAGTCTCTAGTAGCAAGGTTATCAAAATCGCGAGTTGACTCGCAAAATCGTACGATTTTACGAGTCAACTCATCAAACCTTGTCAACTCGGGTAGAAAAATCGATTTTGATCAAACTCGGTTAAAATCATAAAATTAGACCGAATCGGTCCGATTTTACAATCTGCTTATTTTGCCATCGGTTCAAAAGCAAATTCAAAATTTCAAACGGAGCAAAGAAAAAAAAATAGAGAAGAGAATAAGGAGATGAGGAGGAAGAGAGTAGCGGCGCAAGGAGAGGGAGGGAGATGGGTGGGGGGGCGGTGGCTCATGGCTGCACAAGCAGAGGGATTAAAGGAGGAAGATGGGTGGGTGGCGGCGTGGGAGAACTGAGAAGGGAATTAGAGATTTAGGGTTACTAGAGGGTTTTTATACTAGTTATAATAATAATAATAATAATAATAATAATAATAATAATAATAATAATAATAATAATAAGTAGGTTTCTAGGGGGGGTGTTATAATAATAATAATAATAATAATAATAATAAAAATAATTAAGTAGGTTTCTACTGGAGGTATAATAATAATAATAATAATAATTTTAATAATAATAATAATATTATTAATAATATTATTATTATTAATTAGCATAAAAAAATAGTTAGCATAAGAAAATAATTTTATCGGTGTTGGTACTGGTATTAGTACTGATAATCCTTTCAATAATAATGTTTTAAAAATAACGACAAAAATAACGGCCATGAGACAAATTTTAATTTATATATCACATCAATAAAATATTTATTTTAAATTTGTTAATTTTTACCTAATGGAAATTCTATGAACATAATTGTTTTGTAATGTATTTTTAAGTTATTTTGAATCATATATGAACCTTAACTAATGAAGTTTTATGGCCATAATTATGTTATATTGTATTCGAAAATATTTTACTTATGATTTTATGATTTTTCCACCTACACGATTTTAGCTATGATTTTACGATTTTTGTACGAAAAAATTCAAGTACGATTTTATGATCCGAGTTTTCAAATCCCTTCCGTGTCGTGTCAAAATCGTGATTTTGACAACCATGTCTAGTAGTCATCATATTAGCAACCACATGGCTCAAATCTAAGATCATAGAAGGAGCAAATCATTTAATGCTTGTGTTGAGAGTGTGGTTAAAGTTGTTTTTAAAAATATTTTTTGTTCAAAAATATATCATAATAAAAAAATTTATTTTGAAAAAAATTAATTTTAGTATCATCACATCAAAATAATCTAAAAAAATAAAAAAAAATAATTTTAAATGATTTTTTTTTCTTTGTTTTTTTCAAAAATTCTTTTAAAACATAAACACCCCCTCAGTACCAGGATGTCTACCTACGAAATGTGTAGGGTTTGTGGTTATTGTTATGGAAAGTGGTGGCTAGACTCCTTTTGGTTTCTTTTCAATGGCAGACATGGAGAGATTGTTAGAGTGGAGTGTATTGTTTGGAGTCGCTAGTGTTGGTTTTTTTAGCAGAAGATCTGATAGATTTCAGCTGATTGCTGATGTTTTTGATAATTTCAGATCTTTTCAAACTAAGCATCTATGACAACCACGTGAAACACGGAGCCCACAAGTTTCGTGGTAAGCCAGGTTGTGACCACCGTCTGACGAGGTAGTTCCTCTCCTCCCGAGATGATCAGTTTTAGTGAATGTTTGGTAGTATTTTGTGATTATTTTTAAAAGTATTTTTTATTTAAAAATATATTAAATTATATATTTTATGTTTTTTAAAAATTATTTTTGATATTGAAAATAATCTTAAAAACAATATTTTTTTTAATTGAAAATAAAAAATTAAAAATAAAACAATCATCAAACTTAGAATGTTACCGGCAGACGGAGGAAAAAACAAATATTAAAATGCATTGATGGAATCTATTTTTATTGTTTTCCAAGTCAGATGAATGTCTCTCATCAGTAACAGTGATCTCTCCTAGTGTTGACTTGATTTTTATCGACTCTCTTTGTTTACGGGGCCATCATTCTTTTCTATTTCATGTACATCCTAGATTCCCCCTCCCTATATTTTGGCTTCCTGCCTTGTAAATTGGATACTAGACCCGGCGCCATTAATAAAATGTCATTGCCGTTTAAACAAATATAATAATATTTCGAAATAACATTATTGTACATCAAGTAAAACGGAGCTGAACCCAATAATTCAAAGCCACTGTAACGTCCTTAGTACTTAGAGATTATAGTTATTTTTATAAAAAAATTAAAGCAATATATTCTTAATATTATTACATCAAAACAATTAAAAAATATAATCAAGCCACTTCTCCGCTCTCGCTTTTTTCATTTTAATTTAATCTAATCCAATCAAATCACAGAAAGTCCTGCGATGGTCGAACAAGTGGGGGCTATGAAATGAGTGACAAGAGAATGAATGCGCTTTTTGTTCATCAAAATTCCAACTATCCGCTGGTTGCCACTAGAATGAACACAGCGAATGAGAAACTTTATATCCAGAATCTTGACGATGAGCACATGGAGGTTTGTGTCGAACTAAGATCATCTTTTGATTGCACAGGGGAGAAGATAAGAATATTCCATGGCCATGGTTCTGTGTTAAAAATTATAGTACGATATGCATTGCAGTTTGTCATTGTAACTGTTCCAGTCCCCGGGAGAACACGGGTTGTCTTCATTTATAATAGAAACCATCCAGCTGAGGGTGGATCCTCGTACTAGCAGAGTCGAACCTCTGTTGGAGGATGTGAGAAATATTGACCTTAGATATTCAAGTGCGGCAAATTTTAAAAAAGAAGCCACCTCTGCTCCGGACTGGGATCTGAATTAGATTGTCTGCGTGTCCAAATGGTGAAGCTTCCTTTAACAGATATGTAATGGGTTTCCCTGGATTTCGTTGTTAATGGGAGTTCCGAAACTCAACAAAAGGTTTGCAGGAAGATGAGAGACGAGATGCTGTCTTAGTTTTGCAGCGTCGTAAATTAAAATGGCAGGGATTTTAGTTTTTGTTTGATTTAGTGTTCATGAAGTATATTAATTAAGTCTACAATAGATATAATTTTTATTTGTTACAAAATGAATAGAGGCATGATTTCTGTTTGATAAAACTAATTACACACATGAACTTTGTTTTGGCTAAACAAAAACATAGACTAACACTAATTCATGATTGGATAATTACATTAGTATTCGTAGAGTTGCAGTAAATAATAAATGAATTAATTTAAATGCTTTGGAATTTTTTTTCCATTAATTAATATATTAACCAATAAATTATTGATTAAGTACTATTTAAACTAATTAATAGATTTTTCATTCCAAGAAAAGAGAGTAAGAAGAGGAGGACAAATCATGTGTAAAATGTGAAGGGAAGCTTGCATTCTATGGAAGCAGGGAGGATCTGTAGTAAGTTTGAGGCAGAAAGAACGGGACAGGCAGTGACATATTGGGCTTTTTGGCACTGGCAGCTAATCCATTACCCCCTTCCTTTTGTCCTAAAAGTCATACAATTCGTGAAACAGGAGAAAATATAGCCACTCATCGAATTTCTTCTCATTTAATACCAGGAGACAGGGACGCGAGGTCTCAGGGTGAGACGAGGAGGAGATTAGAGGGAGAGGTGCTCCGGGTGGTCGGGCAGGAGGAGGATCTCATTGTCAACATTAAACATGACACTACCTCTACCTCTTTGTAGCCCTAGGTCGGTGGCTCTATTTATTTATTTATTTATTTTAATACCCCGTTGCCACCATTACCCCCTGCATCCACAGTCAATATAATTTAATGTAAACAAGAAACTCTATTATTTTAATTGGCGTGTCTCCAAATACATCACGCAGAGCTAATATTGCGAATAACATTCCTGCAGGTAGAGAGATCGAATCGATTAGAAACTCTTTATACAACGAATCGTGGGCTAGCTTTGTATGTTGATTATCAACAAATGGGAAGGAATTAAAGCAGATATGAGGAGAGGGGTCAGTATCAGTCGATAAGTCAGCCGGGAGAACTCGAGGAGTGGGAAGATTAATTGGAGATTAAAACCCACCACCAACTAGCAAGGGGTCAAGGAGCTAGAATTAGATGACATGAACCACCATTGAATTTGCTTCACGGAATACTATTTTTAGGAAAACCTTTTCATTGTGGATGGCAGGAAGTCCCTACCAGTTTAAGAGGGCGAGGGAGAAATTCAGCATTATCTGGGGAAATTATGCACCATCTCTGATTTCAAACTCGGCATCAGTGGAATATTTGATTATCAACGTACCCGCACCTGAATGGTGCTCTGCTCAGCAACCATTCTCACCACGCGCATTACGGGAGCCTAGCCTTAAAAATGACAGTCTTATGAGACGAAATGCCATTTGCTCAGCCCAAAACCATCGCGGTGGCGCAATACAGGAGACTGGCCACCACCGACAGAGCTCCTCAGTGCATTGAGGGGGATGCGACCTCTGCTGCCGTCACATTATTAATTAATGAACTAAAAAACATGGACATCTCAGCTCCAATTTCCAAAGGCACTGCCACATTTGCCTAGATTTTGATTGGAAGGCTGTAGGGTCAGGTGGCCGTGGCATCCAATCCAATCAATCAATCAATCACAAGGGTAAATACGGAAATACACTAAAAAATTACAGTGGAGAAAACAGAGTGCGTGAGAGAAAGGGCTGCAACTAGAAGCCATCCAGCGATGAACCACAGGGCCCCTTGTTAGTTTCGACGAGATGGCACCACCATTTTGGGGACTTTGAAACAAGAAGGAAAGCTTTTTGTTCGAACAAAAACCGAGAAATCAAAAGGCAGTGGTTCAAGTAAGGCAAAAGCTAGCAATAATTCAAACCCGCACACACAGAAACCAAAAATTACAGTCAGGAAATGTACTATAAAAAGTCTTTGGGCAGAAGGCCGGAACAGGGCGGCATGGACTCGGTCTTGAGTCGATAAGCTACAGCAACATATGGGGTCATTGTCATTCTGAATAAAATTGAATACAACACCGGGGGCGCCTCAGTTGAAATAAAGAAGAGAGCATGTCATTGGTATATCTTCCTCTTGGATCCTTTCTTTTAAATTCAGGCCATCGATTAAATTAATACTGCATAGGGTCCGATCTATTGTGGCTGGAAAAATAGTAGCCTATAACGTGGGCCGTACGCCCGCCGATAGGGAGGCGCCGTGCTGAATGACTCGTGTTATTAGCTGGAGGGCTGAGGACTGATTATTACGTATCTGTACTGGAAACATTTATAAGATGGGACATTTTAGCTGCGAGGATATAGGTTAGCTTTTTAGGCGTTTACAGGGCCTGGGCTTTCATGGTGGTTCGGTGAAGTGTGTTTGGTAATTGTGCTATATTTAATTTAATTTATATATATATATATAATAAAATATTTTTTTTTATATTAATATATCAAAATTATTAAAAGTATATATAAAATTAATATTTTTTTACTTCAAATATAATTTTAAGATGGATTCGAATATTGAATTTAATAGAGTATCAAATAACCTTGAAATTGATGAACATATCAAAACGAGGATATTAACAAGGAGGAAGATGGAGTGGAGGGTAAAGAGCCTAGACAATGGGCTTGGTGTATCCCATACTCTTCAAGTTCTCTTGAGCCGGGCTTTTGCCCTTCTAATTTCCATCTCCTTTTCCAGGTCAGTTAAGCTACTTGGGGGGTGCTTGAGAAGCAGTTCCATTTATCAACATGTATGGTCTTGATTTTCAACAATGATTTTTCCTTAGAGTTCGGGTATTTGAATGACCCACTTACTTCTATTTTGTTAATATTAATTACTACGGTTGGAATTTTAGTTCTTGTTTACGGTGACAGTTACATGTCTCATGATCAAGGCTATTTGAGATTTTTTGTTTATATGAGATTGAAAAAATATTATTAAAAACAATTTTTTTTTGCTCTAAATTATTTTTTAAATGTTTTTAGATCATTTATATAATAATAATAATAATAATAATAATAATAATAATAATAATATATTTTTTTAAAATTATTATTTTAATACATTTTTAATTAAAAATCACTTTGAAACTGTACTACCAAACACCCCAATGAGTCTAAGCACCCGTTTGGCAACGTGGTGCGTTCCACGTTTGCCAAACGGGATGAAGTTTTGGTGTTTGGTAACAACCAAACACCATTTAAAATGAGTGGGTCCCACCCCTTTTTTAGTCCCGAACGACGTTTCAAGAAAAGCACCTGGGAGGTGCTTTTCAAACGCCGTTCGGGACTGCGTTTTGATTAAACGAAAAAACACATCATCTTCTCCTCTCATCTTCCAGAAATGTCATCTTCTCCTCTCATCTTCTCCATTGGAAAAATCCCTCCATCTCTGCACGCCTCTCACTTCTTCTCTCTCTCGTCTCTCGTCTCTCCCTCTGCACGTCTCTCCCTTCTTCTCTGCACCCATCTTCTCCCTTTCTATTCTCTGAACCCATCGTCTCTCGTCTCTCCCTCTGCCCATCCCTCTCGAAAAAAACCCTCACAGCTCACGGGAGAAAATGAAATTATGTTTCCATTTTATTTGAAGTATTCACATTAATATAAATTGTTATTTATTTTTAAATTTATTTGTAGAAGTTACATATATATATATGTGTGTGTGTGTGTATTTCCATGCCCTTTTAAGTAATTTTACAAGTTAAAAGCAGTTTGTAAAGTTTGAAAACCAAACACCCAAAACTGCTTTTTCTTCAACCTCCAACTCAACCACAGTTTTAACCAAACACTTAACTGCTTTTTTTGAACCACAGAAAAAGCACTTTTTTTGAAACTCCGTTTTTTCAACCTCAACCACAACAGCAACCGCAATACCAAACAGGCCCTAAGAGAGAGAGAGCACGGAAATAGAATCCTTCAATTAAATTAATACTACGATACTATTTTTGAGAATGTGGTGGACGATTTTTTTTTTCTCACAACAGCACGATATAAAAACAAGAAAAAATTTTCAAATAAAGAATAAAAATAATGTTTTTTTTCAAATGCATTCTCAAAAACACCATGAAGAAATCTATTATACGCTTATTCCATGAGTTGGATCATGACAGGGCTTCGGCCGGCCCAGTGAAGTAGTAAAAATCTACATTTTGTAACATATACAGACCCAAAAATTGCGAAGGTCTACGGCGGAGTGATGAGCCTTTTAGAGCAACGCTGAACACCTGGTTGCTGGTTCAGCAGATAATGAGAGCTAAGGCACATCTTCTGAGCAATATGGTTAAAACGTGCCTTTCACAAGTTAAATATGGTTAAGAAAAGAAAGAACTAGATGTGGATGCATGGAAAAAACTGTTGCTGTTTATGTTGGAAGATCGATCATTCATACGAACAGCTCTGCCTTGCTCAAGGATGGAGAAGAATTCTACGAAGCTCGGGATGTCATGGAATAATATATAAAACAGCAACAACAATAATTCATGAGGCAATTGTGCAGCAAAGTACTTGGACGCAACAAGAATATGTTCATAACATTAGGGCATTAGCCCGATCATTAAAGAGCATGCTCCATTCATCACCAAGGTCAAAATCTCAAGATATTAACACAGAGAGTAATATTCTCACAAATTCTTTTATTCTAATGCATATAATCCATCTTCGACCATGAAGAAATGGATTTGATCATGCTATAATCTAATGACGATATTGTCATGCCATAAAACTTAGAGAGAGTAAAGCTTTATATTTTAAAATATTTCTTAAATTAACTTCTCGAATAATAATTTATCAATCAAATCCACCAGTAAATGATTATGGTGCTCATTGAAAATACCTCCTGATATCTATATAGATAGATAGATAGAGAGAGCAGATGCCTACTAGTTCTACACCCAGTCAATCATAGAGAGCAGCACAATCAATGCCATCAGCCAATGGAACTTTTCTTGCAGAATCGAAGAATCTGCAAAAGGGGAGAGCCAACACTCGAATGTTAAGCCTAGGAGCAGTAGCATCGCAGAACTGATTGCAGTGTAGAATATGCAATGGGAAAGAAACTGGGATTCATGCTCTCACAATCAATGACTTTAACAGGCCTTTTTGGTGTTCCAGTAACTTCAAAACCAGAAAGCATTCAGTAGATCTTAGATCCCAACGAAAAGTTTACGAGTTGGATCATGGTTTTGGTATTTACATGGCCAGAGAATGAATTTCCATTTAGAAATAGATATAGATTAAAAAACGAGAGTGCCAACGCAGACAGTTCTAATTTCACAGGAAAATTTTAAATGCTTGGATCGACACAACTTAGGGGATTCTTCCACAACAGTATGGTCACATGTCTTCAAGAAACATACTGAGATGTACAGGAGCAATCAATCAACCACTGATGCTGGAAAAATCTAGCACAGAACGCAGGATGCAAGCTTAATTGATATGGATGTTTCTCGAATACTTAAGACTCCAAAAATGGAAGACGACAATAACTGAAAGATAAATTAGTCAGATGGCTAAAAACTATGATGGTAAAGAGGAAAGACTAAGCACCAAGCAAGGCATGACATTGCATAATCACTGGAGAAATTGGAAAGAATGTTAAGAACATAATAAGCAGACAGATACTGGCGTCAATCAACAGCCTCACCTTGATTCTTACTACTGTCAACCATAACAGGTGTTGGAGAAGCTGATTTGTTTGACACTGAAATACCAAGGTTTTGGCAATCCACTCCAATTGCACCTTATTCAAAACAAGAAACAAAACCCGGTAAGTATTTTCAAAGAAAACGATCAATTCCAGAATATTTAAAGACATTGAAAATTCTTATATACACAGAGGTCATCTATTTAGCAAGTCTCTTACAATCTTTGTAACAAGGAAAGGCAGAGATATTAAGAAGGTTATTATAACCCTCTGCACAAGTGCAGCTGTGAGTAAATGTAGATGTCTTGTTGCAGGAGCCACCTCCACAATCAGTCCAAAAGCACGCTACAATAACAAATAGACCAAAGGCCTAAGATTGTATCAAGAAAGTCACAGGCGACAGCATGCAGTTTTGGTAGTTTTAAAGCTTACGATTAAAAATCGACTCATTATCCTTGCTTGCTTTATCTTGGACAGGTGAGGGTGCTGGCATGCATGAGAGGTTCAAGGTACCTAAGAAAATAAGGATCGAATAAGCGATCAGAATTCACAAGTTTGAAAGCTGCAAAAAAAGGTTCTTCACGAGATTTAATCATACGAAAATGTCATGGATTGGATTAATCTTTCAGTCTAGTTATTCAACATTTTTGAAGATAAACAATAACCTGATCTTTGACTTGATGATGCAGTCAAATATCACCATCAGCATCAAGTCTTGACAAGCATTCGGTTTTATTTCTCTAGTAAATTTAATGCATCTCAGCAAGACAACCGTCCTTGACTAGGTTGTGATTGGCATAAATTACCATCCCAAATAAAATAACATTTTCTTTCCCAGTTCGGATTTTTTTTAGTTTGTTGCAGCTAATTCCACTCTGAAAAAAAAATGTTTCCTCCTTCCTTTAAACTATGACAAAGTCGTATGCATATTTCTAGACAGTTTTTACTCTGTTCTTACTCAGTGATCTTCAGTTTCACATAAAGTATTTCATGTTTTACCAATCACCATGCACAGCCCAGCATGGACAAACCACAGCTAGCTAAATCATTAAAATGAACACACAGGACTCACAGTTGAACAAATATGTAATAATTGCCATCATTTAGGACAGGCGACAAAAGAAGAAACAGAGAACTCACAGTTAGGAACTATGCAAGGAAGAAACTTGTGATCGTCAGAGCTAACCTGCTTCCACCCAGGATCACATTCACATTCATAGAACCAAGTACTATTACGAGACGGCTTGCAGGTTCCTTTCCCACATTCCACTTTTTTGCACACATCATCTAGTGATAAAAAAACCAAAGTACAATAATCATGATACGATGATGTTATAGCCAGAACCATAGCGAAAATGAAAAACCCTGTTGATAAATGTTACTACCATCGATCGAAATCCATCAAAGAAAACTGGCAGCTGTATAAGCAAGTCAAAGAAAAAAGGAGCAGCAAGAAACTAAATTAATTATCAAACGATGATTAAGGATTGAAAAACAAGTACCGAGGATAGGGGACTGAAGTGGAGGTAAGAAGCCACTTCTAGCGATCAAAGGTTGCAGAAGAAAAAGGATTGCAACCGAGGTAATACATGTACTGTTATAAGCCATCTCTGGAACAAACTAAGAATCAGATAGAGAGATGAGACCTCTTGCGTTGGAAGCTTCTTGCGTTGGGTCACATGAGACCTCTTCTTCTTCTTTTTTTCATCTTTTCTGACCAAAGATCTAAAAGAACGTGGCTTCCGGGACTCGTTAATTAATGGTGATGCTTGAAAGATCATGTGTGAAAAAGCTCGCTCCTGGGCGTGGTCTTGCAGCCAGTTAGATGTCACCACATATAGTTTCCACGTATCCATTCCATGTATACTGTTGCTCGTCACATTCTACAAAATAGAGAACCAATTTGCTCGAACTCTATTAATTAGTAAAATATTTCGGGTCGTTGCTATGGACTGGAGTGGATTGTTTTTTGCTATCGTTGACACGACTGTTTGTTTTGTGTTTGTCTTGTCTTGTTGCGGGGAAAAATAAATAAATAAAATAGCGAGATTATCGTAAAGATTTTTGGAGAATGGCGGTCGCAGATGAATAAGAGTTGTTTGATAATACCATGTAGAGCTGAGTTTTACTTTGAAAATATATAATTCTTTTACAAAAACTTGTTTTTAAAATAAAAAATAAAAAATACTTTTAATATAAGAGAATATATATATATATTCTACGCTGTCAAGCACTCAAATAATAAAAAGTGAATGGTCGCAGCCATAACAATAGAAGTAGGGAAACTAGGGTGGGGTTTGGTGAAAGCTTCAATCGAGTCACCGCCCATATTGGTGATAAATTATTTATGTGGCCATCAACGCTCTATAGTGAACCGTGTAGGATCTGGCTGTACATGGTCAACAACCTTTGTTTTGGATTTTACGTGCTCGATATTTTATAATTTTTAAAATTATTTATTTCCTATTTTTTCTATGGAGTTTTGAAATTAAATAAAAAACTCAACTTGAAAATAAAAACCACCCGGCATTAATTAATTAAAATACAAAGATGTTTAAATCATTTTATTTCTTGCAAGAAACTATTTTTTTTGTAAAGTAAAAAAATCAAAAAATAACTTGCAGTGGTAGATAAATAAGATTTTGAAAATAACTAGACTGATAATTTTAAACTCCGAGAGCATAATCATATAATGGGATTAATTAAGAGTTTGATTAATATAATAATAGTAATCATTAAGAGTATAATAATTAATAAAAAATCGTTTAAAAATGGGTAACTCAACACATTTCATGGATTTAAATGAATTATATTGATAATTAATCTTAGCTGCTAGGTTGGGCTCTCGGATGGTTGTTTGAGGACTCCGGGCTGACTCTTCCGAACTTTCTGCTGTTTCTCCTCATGGGCCTAAGCCCTTTCGAATATTATTGATGTCGCTGCTGTGAACCGCGAGGAGAGTTCTCCATTACTCAAATCTCGAAGACCATAAAAAATGAAAGCCCAGCAGGGCTGAGCGTCTTTGTCTCCACTCCTAACCTATGGGCTTGTTCATAAAATATCAACTGTTGGGCCTAACTGTGGGCCTCCTCGCTGGTCACCAGATCCGTGTACCACATATCAATTGTTTGGAGCACAACAGGTGGCTGTGACTCATGAATTACTGCAAAGGATCTGATAGTTTTTTTTTTTTTTTATTTTTTATAGAGGTTATATGGTCATTGAAAAATTGCTCAATGAGATGTTGTTTTTTTTGCTTTCAATAAAAATAAGTTTTACCTTCAAAATCAATAAAATTTATAATTTTGACCGATTTATTCATATATTTTAATTCATCTATATATTGTTTTACACGAGAAATTTATTTTAAAAAATAAAAAAACATTTATTTTTTAATGATATTCACGATATGTTTTGCCTCACGTATTTTTAGACGTGGGATTAAAAAATAAAATTCATTTTTATTATAATTTATATAATTAAATAAATAAATTCGGTAAATATAAGCAAATAATTATTTCATTTTGTGTGATTAAATATTAAATATTAAATATTTTGATCTACATCCATCTCTTATTTTTTCTAAAATTTCTTCTGGTTATTGTTATTGTTTTTTTAAATGCATAATTATTGATTTACTGAATAAGATATTTTCATAAACTGTTTTACTTACACATTAAAATTTTGTGATGTAAACAAACACACGCGTGCCTAGTAATGTTTTTTCGAAAACAATATTTACAGCACCCAGCGCGCTAGTTGAGGGTTAATGAAAGTGGAGAGAGAGAGAATTACAGAATTCTGTGAAAGACGGGATTAATTGCTTGGGATGGGAGAGGTAACGTTAGCAGATCAGGTTGGTGATAGGAATGCAGAAGTAAAAGTGATGCTACACAGAATCACAAGAATATCCGACATGATCCGAAGCACCGGTCTTGTGGAAGGATGGAAGATGTTGACCACTCGACCCCCCCTATCCACCCGGCCATATCCAACCATAGTTTTTTCTACACTTCCGTACGGGGTGGGGATGCGCGTAGAAGGTAATATCACATGGGAGGTGGATCAGCAAGGGACTGATTTCTATATTTTTTTTCTCCAGCTGAGTGATCTTCCGCATCAAATTACAAATCTATATCACGAGTGAGCGTTAAGAACACAAGAAAGAACGTGAAAAAAGCTTTCTATACACCTTTTGCTCAGCAAGCAGATCAACCAAGCACTGAAAACTCGGACAGTGAGAGGAAGAACATTCCAGTAATCCTTCACCTGCCGCTGGCGTAGCCCAGCCCTTTTCAAAGCCATACATGTGGCGTGCAAGGGAAAACAATATCACAATTTTCTTTGAGCAAGAGATTCTCTTCTGCTCATCGACACACGATTATTTAATCATATAATTATCATGTAATTTGTTGCTTTAATTAATTAAGACATTAATAGTATTAACGCGCTTCTACAGAATGTCTTTGAAGGGATATGGACTGTTTGTCACATGGCTAGCATCAACTGGGACAAAATATGGATCATGCATGTCTCTGCTGTCCCCACTTAACTGATCTTTCATTAAATAGAATGAATTATCACTGCCATTCATGTTCTTGATGTTTTTGAGGGCCGACTGGGACAGCAGACCGACCAAATTTAACTTAACTGCTGCTCGAAAGTGGAATAGACTTTTGGTTTGCAAATGTATAAAATAATGTATATTTTTTTATATTTTATTTCTATTACTGGCACACTAAAATGATTTAAGAATATATAACAAAAACAAGTCAAGAGTTTTTAAAAATTCAATTGTAATCCTATATGTAACAATAGAATTGCTGGCTATATAGTTTGATAACATAATAAGGTGCTTCCCATCTAACTTTGATTTGAAGTCACATGTGATTGCAAAATCTCACTGATTATTTGAGTTCTTAATTTCCTTAGCAGTTTTAATGAACACAGTTCTAATTTTTAATTTCTTTTCGCTCACTTGCACGCACACCGACAGTTTCCCCATCAAACTTCAAGAAGGATTGGCAAGGCCTGAATAACGCAGCAACCTGTTCATATTATTATTATTTAAAAAATATCACTTTAGTATAATGCGCACATTATTTTGAAGACCCTCACTTTCTGTAGACGGGGTTTCTTCCATGAATTCTCGGATTCCCTTACATGTGGATTCTAGCTAGAGCAGAACGTTTCAAACCCATGTGCAGTGAGAGTTTAGCGAAGGATGAACGTGCTGATAAATTATTTAACACTACCAGGAACTGCGTGCATAAACATTACAGATGAGGAAAATGAGGTCACCTCAGAGAGATGGTGTTTCCCCGAAACAAACACCTACTCAAAAACACAGCATGTGAAGGCCAACTAATCTTTTCATCAGAAAGAATTATTTATTTTTCTATTTGCAATATCCTCATTTATATATTCGTGAGAAAGGTGAGCCATGAAATCAATACTGTTCATGCACTGGTCACTACAAGCCAAGAGGCGTCAGTGTCCTTACTGATTAACAGTACTGCAATGCACGATTTAATTTATATTTGTCTCTAGTGCATGTACTTACAGAGCTTCTGTGTTTTTTTTTTCAATGCTTTTTAAAACCTTTTTTTTTTTTTTTAAGAAAAGTTTCATATGCGTTACAATCCTAAACCCCCTTTAGTTTATCTGGAAAAAGCAATTAGAACATAAATTGAATTTCAAGAGAAATACCAAGATGAAAAGGATGCGGGCGCCCAAATTTCCGCCATGGATTGAAACACAAAACTTTATATGCTGCTGCTGCTGCAGCGTTGTTGTGATGCCAGCCTCTGGTTTTCTACTGAGATGTTTTGAATACAAAAAACGATGGATCAAACAGCTAAAAAAAATGATTTTCCTAACCAAAAAGAAAGAAAAGAAACAGGACAATAGTTGAAAAATGTATAAATACTAGGTGTCATAACTTACTTTGTTAATTTGGACTTCTTGAACTTAAATCAGTGATTTCCTTAACCGAGTTTCAATGAATGTTCAAATATAGAGAAAATTAACTCCACATACTCTAGTTTTACCGAAAGAATATGACCATTACAGTTTTTCAAAACTAAATCATTAGATTCAAATTAAATAAATGATCATGCTTTAATGCATGATAAAAATAACTTAATTTCATATTATTTCATTTCTTTTTAACTAATTGTGATCGTTAAATTAAGAAAGATGAAATTTGAAATACAGAAAGCCACGAGAGCATTCAAATGACAATCCCCGAAATCCCTTCAAAGGCATAAAATACAAGTACTCCTTGATTTTACCCCATTTATATTTCCACGAAACATCTCCCTAACCATTCCTGAGTATAGCAGGCAAAGGCTCTTAGCTATTGGCAGTAGAATATAAGCTAAGGCAGGCTACAAATCTACGCATCAATGGGCCTGTCTCCCCAACAACAGCTCTCATTCTTGCATCATTGTCATTTAGCAGTGTCACCAGTACAGGGGTTTTGAAAGTATCCGGACTATAACAGTCCAGCAGCTCTCGCAGCTTCTCGAAAGGAAATGACTTCTCCAACAAGATGACCTGCAAAGACATAAAAGAGGAGCTAGCGTATAGGGTTAATATTTAGTTAGGTACAACTTATGTGAACGGCTGGAGATGTAAGGCGTCTGGTGCCAACTACTTGCAAGGAATAAAAAGAGGAGAAAACATTTTTGTTTTGAAGGAGGGGTTAGCTGACAATCAAATCCAGATTAACATGGATAATCACATCTAATAAAAATCAAATCACTACAATACCGGGGAGAAATAATAAAAGGACATGTGGGTTTAGAACGAGGGCCAAAGAAAATTGCTTTAGAGCAAATCACTTGTTTCAGGGAGGCTCGGGCTACCTCAAATCTGTCTAGAGATTTAGTTAGGTTTTAATTTAACTTTCAAGTTTAATACCATGGGAAACATTGTTATTTTTACTATTTTTATTTATATAAAAACCCAAGAGAGGAGATTCTCTCATAAAAAGAGTCATTTAAATTTTTAATTGCTCCAAGTGGTATCAGAGCCTACGATCTTCAGATGGTAGAAGGAACCAGGGTTTTACAATTAATAGAAATGTTATCTGGAATGAAACAACAACAAAAGACACAACAACAAAACCAACAATAACTATTGGAAGATATAGTTCAATAATTAAGAAACATGTCTGCCATAATGGACCATATGGCTAAGGTCCAAGGAAAAAGGCTCAGGGTTCTCCTCCTAACTCACCCACCAGGTCCATTAATGGAAATCAATGACAAGAAGTGATACCGCAAAAAGGGAGCCACCAAGTTAAGATAAAATCAATCCGGTTAGAATTTTCCAGGTTTAATGGAGACGACGATCCTATTAGTTAGGTATAAAAGGCTAGTTAATTTTTTTGAGCTTTCATAATACCCCATCTCAACATCGATTATTTATAGTCAACTTCCACATGGAAAGGAAGGCCATAACGTGGTACCAGGAATTAGAAGAAACTGGAATCATTACTAGTTGAGAGACGTCTATTACAACCCTCCAAATCCATTTCAGGGCATCTTCCTATGATGACCTGATGAAGGCCCTCATCAACATCAAGCAAACTTCAACAGTGAAAGTCTACAAAATTCAATTTGAGTTACTTCCAAATCGGGTTAGAAAGCTGACAGATTCTCACAAGCTCAGTTGTTTCCTAGGAGGATTAAAGGAGAAGATAAGGATGGGGGTACAAATATTGAATCCCCATTCCGCCTACAGGTTAGCAAGGATGCAGGAGGGAAATTTGACAATTATAAAAAGGTCACAGAAGCCTAGCACTATGGGTTTCTAGGGTAGGAGCTCTACACCAACCCTACCAAAGGCAGTAGGAAGACCGGTCCCATTACAAAGGCTCACCCCAACACAAATAAAATAAGATAGAGATAAATGCCTTTGCTTTATATGTGACAGTAAGTGGGGTCCCGACCACAAATGTGGAGGACCAAAAATGTTTTTAAGAGACAAAGGTGCATAATTCTAGCATGACATAGGACCTAGTCAGTTTGCGGGACCCTCTGAAAGAAGGTCAGGAAGAGATTGGGATATCTCTTCATGCTATCATTGGAATCCCTAACCCTAAAACTATGAGGGTGAAGGTAAGATTGACTGACCAAATCTTCATTGTTTTGGTCGATACAGGGAACACCTACAATTTCATACACCCTAGAGTAGCATGAAAGGTGGGGCTGAGTGTTACAAAACACAAAACCATCGAGGTTAATATTGCAAACGGTACAAGATTATGGAGTGAGGGGAGTTTCCCAGAGGTCAGATTGATGATTCAAGAATTTCAATACGGGGGTAAGAAAATCCTGATTAGAGGAATGAGGATTGAGAATTTAGAAGATAATTGCAGTCCTCCCTTTCTACAAAAATTGAGAAGGGCGAAAGAGGGTTTGATTCTACAGATCTAGGAAAAGGCCAGTCCAGAATGGGATATCGAGTTAGATTGAAAATTTGTTACTCGTATTTACAAGGGTTTTTCAAGAACCAACAAGGATACCACCGAAGAGATCCCATGATCATTCTATAGTATAAAGGAGGGCACATCTCCGACACGTGTTCAACCATATAGGTACCCCTATTACCAAAAAAATTGAGATAGAAAGATGGTCAAAAAGCTGTTGGCAATAGGCACTATAAGGCCTAGCTAGATCCCATTTTCATCGTCAATCCTACTAGTTAGGAAGGCAGATGGTTCATGGAGAATGTGTATAAACTACAGAGCACTCAACAAGAAGACAATGAAGGTTAAGTTCCCCATACCAGTATTTGAAGAATTATTAGTGAGTTTCATGGTTCTTAGGTTTTTTCTAAGCTAGACCTTCGATCAGGCTTCCACCAAATCAAAATGAAGGAAAAAGACAATCTTTAGGACTCATTAGGGGCATTATGAATTCTTGGTGATGCCTTTGGCCTCATAAATGCCCCTTCCACCTTTCAAGGATTGAAGAATGACATTTCCAGCCATATCTCAAAAAATTTGTATTGATTTTGTTCGACGACATCCTTGTCTATAATCACACGGAGGAAGAACATGGCAAACACCTAAGGATGATATTTGAGACTCTGGTAAAACATAAGTTGTTTGATAAACGATTCAAATGTAAATTTGATAGCAGAGAGATCGATCATTTGGGACACATTGTCTCTGAGTAGGGGGTACATGCATACCCTGATAAGGTGATGTCAATGGTTAAATGACCTAAACTCAAAACTCTCAAATCATTAAGGTTTTTTTTGGCCTAACAGGCTATTACAAAAGATTTATCAAGGGATATGGGGGCATTGCAGGGCCCTTAACTTGTCTATTAAAGAAAAGGTCATTCCAGTGAGACTCAGAAGTAAACCAAACTTTTGAACATCTAAAACAAACATCTACTCCTCATGTTCTGGCATTACTGGATTTCAATAAAAGTTTTATAGTGGAGTGTGATGCCTCAGGGGTTGGTCTCAAAGCAATGTTAATGCAAGAGGGCATGCCTATATTCTACTTCAACAAAAGTCTTAAGGGTAGGGAGTTGTCATTATCTGCCTACGAGAAAGAATTATTGGCACCAGTCATAACTATTCAAAAATGGAGGCCTTACCTCTTGGGCCAGGCCTTCAAGGTCAAGATAGATCAACAGAGTCTTAAGTATTTACTGGAGCTGAGGGTTGAGACACCCACACAAATGATTATCCAAATTGATAGGCCATAACTTTGTGGTGGAATTTTGAGCCGGAAAGGAGAATCTAGTAGTGAATGCACTCTCTAGACAAGAGGACACCATCAAAAAAGGTATCCTATGGGTTATTTCTACTCCTTTAGTTAATTGGGTAGATCAATTAAAATAGAGTTATAAAATTGATTCTAAAATTCAAAATATCTTAACAACTGAACAAGGAGACAATAGGGTACTTGAAATTCCAGCTTAGGGGAGGGATATTATATTACAAACAAATAATCAATATAAGTAAATCCAGCCCCCTAAAATAGGCCATCATGAATTATATTCATGATAACTCAACCTCAAGACATACAGGGTTTGAAAAAACATTAAAAAGGCAAGGATGGATTTTTCTGGAAAGAGATGAAGTCTGAAATACGAACATATATTAGGTAGTGTGAGGTCTAGTAGAGAGCCAAGGTGAGAATACCAAACCATCACGACTCTTACAACCATTACCTATATTTACTCGACCTTGGTCATCCATATCCATGGATTTAATAGAAGAGCTACCTAAATCAAATCAATATTCAGTAATTATGGTAGTGGTGGATAAGTTTATCAAGTATGCACATGTTATCCCCTTGTCTCACCCTTACAGTGCTACTAAAATTGCCAATTTATTCTCACAAAAATCATGAAGCTGCATGGACTATCAGACAGTATAGTCTTAGACAGGGATCCAACCTTCACTAGTAAGTTTTGGGGAGAGTTATTTGAGGTTCAGGAGGTGAGGCTCTTACTGTTTACAACTTACCACCCCCAAACCGATGGGCAGACAAGGCTACCAACAAAACTCTGGAGGGTTATTTGAGGTAGGGGTAACCCTAAAGGTTGGTCAAATTAGCTGACCATGGCCAAATACTGTCACAATACCAGCTACCACTCCTAAATCAAAATCACCCCATTTGAAACTACATACGGTTACCACCCTTGAGCATCACAAATTATATTCCAAGTTCAACAAAAACTCAAGCAGTAGAGGAACAATTACTATAGAGGACATACCAAATCAATTACTATAGAGGACATAACAAATCACCAAAATCAAGCACCATTTAACACAAGCTTAAGAAAGACAGAAAAGGCAAGCAGACAAAGGCAGAAAGGACATCCATTTCAACGTGGGTGAATGGGTTTACCTCAAACTCCAACCATTCAGACAATTCAGCATGCCAAGTAACAAGAACGTGGAGTTAGCATAAAAGTACTTTGGACTCTTCTAAATCTTGAAAAAGGTGAGATTAGTGGCTTTCTAGTGAGATCTTCCTAAGGAGTCTCGGATCCACAACACCTTCCACGTCTCACTATTGAGAAGGAATGGGTCGGTAAGGATACCACCCCTATGCCATGGTTGCCTTATTTAGAGCGCAAACAGAAGTCTCAACCTGAGCCGGAAGAGATCTTGGACAGAAAGAGCCAAATCTCCAGGAGGAGGAGAAAAGATGAAGTATTAGTGAGGTGAGATGGTCAACTAGTCGAAGATGTCGTTTGGGTTAAAGAAGAATGGATAAAGAAGGCCTACCCACACCTTGAGGGTAGGGTTTTCAAAGGGAGAGAGAGTTGTAACAGTCTAGCAGCTCTCTCAACTTCGTGAAGGGAACTGACTTCCCTGACAAGATGGCCTGCAGAGACATAAAAGAGGAGTTAGCGTGTAGGGTTAAGATTTAGCTAGGTACAAGTTACGTGGATGGCTGAAGATGCAAGGTGTCTGGTGCCGACAACTGGTAAGGAGGTGTCGTTTTGAAGGAGGGGTTAGCTAGCAATTAAATCCAGATTAGCATGGATAAACATATCTAATAAAATTCAAATTACTACAATACCGGTGAGAAATAATAAAAGGGCATGTGGTTAAGAACCAAGGCCACAAAGAAATTGTTTTAGAGCAAATCACTTGTTCCAGGGATGCCCGAGTTACCTTGAATCTGCCAAGAGATTTAGTTAGGTTTTAATATCTAGCTTTTGAGTTTATACCAAGGGAAACATTGTTATTTTTCAGTACTTTTATTTATATAAAAACCCAAGAGAGAAGATTCTCTCATAAAAAGAGTCATTTAAATTCTGAATTGTTCCACGGACACCTTCCCTTTTGGAGGTGGGCATTGATAATGGAACAAGATGACTTAGTTACGAGTCTTTGGAATCAAGGTGACCTTCAATTGGGATCATGGCAAAAACGCTTGACAATAAAGACGGTGAAAGAATCAACCAGCAGGGATAGGATAAGCATGCGCATCTCCCTCACTACTCCAAGGACCCCACAAGATGATACAAACAAGCTCTAAATTCCACGACCCGACTAGACAATTCCCCCCAACCTGAGATGAGTATTTTACAAGGATTCTGCATGTTCTTTCCCCTTTTCACATGGTCTTCTGCACCTCCCTTCTTTCTTAATAGACAACGTGACAGAATTTCAAGTTACCAATACACCCTATCAGCCCTTGATGGCTGCACAAGAATGAGCCTTGCCTGCAGGGACATAATTGGAAACTAAGAAATTCCATCAAAGGCAAGGAATCTTTGCCTTTAATCTTCCAGGAGGAAGGTAAGTGGGCAACCGGGAACTTCATCTGCTTTTATTATCCCTCGCAAATCTATCTTAATAAGCCACGGCACAGGCCCTCGGAAAATGGTTTTTACAGCGAGAGAAAAATAATAAAACAGTAAGAGTTAGGCTGTCAAAAGCAGGGTGCAATTAAATCCCTCACTAATTAGTTGGACCATTATAGTGTTGAAAGCAATAGATGATTGGAGAGACTATAGAGATCTGAATCTCATTTGTTGCTTTCTTATATGTTCTTGCTCAGGAGATAAAATGACACCGTAGACGGAATTGACAGAGATGGGGAAGCCAGGCAAATGGCTTAGAAGTTTCTTGACAGGGAAGAAAGACAAGGAGAAGGGTACAAGGAATTCCACACCAAGTATTGAGAATTCGGTGACTCCAATTTCGATCCCACCAGCTACTGCGAAAGAAAAAAGAAGATGGAGTTTTCGCAGATCATCGGCCACTGCAGCTGCTCCCAAGGACTCGAACTATACAGAACCAGTTGCCACTACACAACCAGCTGCAGTGCAGGGCACGTTCGATTCAGAGAATGAACAGAAAATGCACGCGATGGCTATGGCAGCGGCTGCCGATGCAGCTGTGGCTGCTGCACAGGCTGCAGCTGCTGTGATCCGTCTAAATGCTGCCACCTCCAGGAGAGCCAGCGCAATCGAAGAGGCTGCTTCCATAAAAATTCAATCAGTCTTTCGATCTTATTTGGTATGCACTTCCTGAATTTCCCATCGATTCTTATCTGGTGAATGTATCAATATCAAGATTGAAATTACAAAAAAAAAAAAAAAACAATGCTTCATGGATGAACTGATGGATTGCTTGGTTGGTTTTGGTATTTTTAACAGGCAAGGAAAGCATTGCGTGCATTAAAAGGCTTAGTGAAGTTGCAGGCACTTGTAAGGGGTCACCTGGTGAGGAAACAGGCAACTGCCACACTCCGGTGCATGCAGGCTTTGGTGAATGTACAGACTAGAGCTCGGGCTCAGAGGATCTGGATGAATGAAGACTTAAATCCCAGCCAGAGGCAATCAATCCACAGAAAATCGACTCAGGACAACAGGATTAGGGACATAAATTATGTAAGGATTCTTTCCTTCTGCTCGGTTCATGCCTTGTTTTTCTAACATCAAACAGTGGAGCTATCCATTCATTCGACAAGGAATGAGTCCGATTACCTCGTAAATGGAAAACAGGATATTTCATATCATGCTCGAAAACATATTTCTTAACCATAATCTTTCCATTCTGTTCAACAGTATATAAACAAAACTTTCAGAGTTTAGTTTTTAAAAAACAATGCCTTGTGGTATTTAAGAGTAATACAAATATTCTTAGTAGCAGAACAGTATCTTTCCTTTATTCTCAGTGATTTGCTACCACCATACAAAGACGCGACTATCTAAAATTTCCTCTCTTTTTTTTTTTTGTTGTTTTTTAAGGAAAATATATAATTTTTATTACATTGTCAATGGCAATCATATATAACCAAGTCATTCACGTAGGGGAAAGTAGTACTTGGAAGCCACTGCGAGTAATCTGCAATTCGGTTTTGGTAAATGTAGGAGAACGAAATAGTAATGGAGGAGAACATAAAGATTGTGGAGATGGATGTTGGAGAGTCAAGAGGAAGTATAAAGAGCAGAAATAGCTACTCACACCATCCACAAACAGATCGAGCAGAGCACAGATTCTCCACACATTCTGCCCCAAATCATGCATACTCGAAGCAAGAGAGCTACCATGTCTCTCCAGCTCTAACAGACATGAGCCCCAGAGCCTGCAGTGGGCATTTTGAGGACTACTCCTTCAGCACAGCACAAAGCAGTCCCCAGTACTACTCTACAGTGTCAAAACCTGATCCATCAACAATCCCATTTGCCTTTCCAAGGCCAGATTACGCAGAATCTCTGTCCTATGACTACCCATTATTTCCAAATTACATGGCAAACACGGAGTCTTCCAGGGCCAAACTTCGGTCACATAGTGCACCGAAACAAAGGCCAGACTCGTTTGAGAGGCAGCCAAGCCGGAGGAGGGCATCGATAGAGGGAAGGAATATCCCAAGGGCAGTGAGGATGCAGAGGTCATCTTCTCAAGTTGGAGCCACTGCTCAAACTTATCAGTATCCATGGTCAATTAAGCTTGACAGATCATCCGTTTCACTTAGAGACAGTGAGTGCGGATCCAACAGCACGATGCTCACGAACACCAATTACTGCAGATCTCTTGTTGGATTTGAAGTGAGTATGAGCCATCCTTAAATCACAGTTCACAAATTACAAATCAGATGGAAAAAAAGAAAAAAAACACTAAACAAAGTAAATATATCAAACCGGTGATATTAGATGATTGGTTGATAAGAGTTGAATATAACAGGATATGGTGTTAAAATGCTGATATTACTCCAAATCTAACCAGTTGAACCCTTCCTTTCCTAACCTGCAGGTTCATGGAAATAGGTACTAAAAGTGCGCTAGCCAGCCATTGCAACTCAGTATGTTGTGTGCCCCCAATAAAATAACATATGCAAACACAGAGCAAGGAAGAAACTGAAGAGATTCAAATGTTCTACGCAGAAGTCTGCTGGATTGTTGTACAACTTTTCATTCCTCTTCACCGTAGTGTCAGGGTGGAGTAAAGTGTCGGAAACCCTAATGTAGAGTCGTCTTCTTTTTCCATTTTCCCCATGATTTGGATTACCGTGTTCCTTGATCCTTCGAAAAAGCACAAAGGCAAAGTCAGCTAACGTGCAAGCATTCCGAACTAAATGCTGGGGCACTCAGTTTACTTTTTCAATGTTAATGTGTTCATAGAAATTTATTTGAGAGTGGATTCTTTTTTTCCCAGATGGTCACTTGTTTTGTGCTTGTGATTTCATATTAATCCTGCAAATCCCATTCATTTCCTGGAAATTATAACATAAATGATCATTTAATCGTATAAAAAAATGCAAAACAAAATATCACTCGATTCTCAACAGCAATTACATACAAAAAGTAAATGATTTAAATGCTAGTAAACAAGACTAAGATAACTTCATAACAAATAATATAAAATAAATTATGAAGTCTAATTCCTAATCAATTCAATATTAAAGAATGAAATTAAAAAATAAATTTAGTCAATCGGGTTAACCTGTGATCTAGATCATGAGATCAAGATGAATCCATAAAAATAAAATTATAAAATTAAATTCAATTAAAAAAGGACCCAAAAAACTCAAACGTACCAGACTAACCAATAAAACTCATAAAACCCTAATAACCTGCACGGGTATTAAAATCTCTATAAGACTTGTTTGTTGATTTTAATGGTTTATTTTAAAACCAAAACACGTATAAATAAGATAAGCAAAAGGCAGACATGCTGTTTTAGTCAATTGAGCTAAGTACGCTGCTCGGGGCTGATTGAGATTGTCGCATCATTCCTCCCTGCATCTGCATCTCGTTGTGGACGATACTATATTTTTTGCAACATAAAAAATATTAATTGTGTGATATTTTTTTTATTATAATATAAATTTAGTTAAAATAATAAATTTATGCAGAATTCCTATAAAATGCAGGTTCTCTATAAAATATATGAATTTTAAATCGATATAAATTTCTATGTTTAGTAGGTTTTAATGAAATAACCAGCATAAAATTATCATTATCATTAAAAAGCAAGAAGATTCATATATCTAAATTATTGCATTCACTATATTAAGATTAGTTCATTACTGTCCAATTTAAACTATCCTTATTAAACCAAACACAAAAACAAAAATATAAATTGTAAAAATATCTACAATAATCAAATAACAAAAATAAGTAGTTAATTTTCTAACCATAAAAAGACAAAAAAATAAATTGAAAATCCATCCCTACATTATCATCATTATCATTACTATAACAATTAAAATTATTATCAACATTACTGCCTATATAATTAAAATAATTAAATTGTCCCGAAAAAAAAAGCAAAACATTTTTACAGAAAAATAAAAAAAATTACTAAAATTATCATTATTATTGCGCAAACAATAAAATCATAAAATTATCTAATATGAAGAACGGATAAAAATAATAGAAAACACCAGAAAAAAGAACAAAGGGGAAAAGGGAGGAATGTTAATTTTAAAATGATCAACAACATGAATTAAAATCTTAGGACTGAACCGATTAAAAATAAAAACCTAATAAAAAAACCGATAAAAATTAAAAGCATAGATGTATAAATACGGATATTAAATAAACATTGTCAAAGAATGACAAAAAAAACCAAAGGAATTAATATCAAATAAAAAATTCAAAGAATAAGGACTGAAATAAAAAATAAAATATAGAATTAATTCCAATCGAAGGACAAAATTGAAACAAATAAAAAACCAGAGACCGGAACAAATAAAAGTATTTAAAAAAAAATTATGAGTAATTTTGTTAAAAGAAATTAAAAGAATAAAGATCAAAATGAAAAGTAGCATATATGATTACTTTTAATTGGAGGATACAATTAAAACAAATCAAAACAAAATATATAATTAATTCTAATCGAAGGACAAAATTGAAACAAATAAAAACCTTGAGACCGAAATAAATAAATGTATTTTTTAAAAAAAAAATTGCAGTAAAATTTTGTTAAAAGAATAATGACTGAAATGAAGAGTAACATATATGACCAATTTCAACTAGAGGACACAATTAAAACAAAAAATATATAATTAATATCAATGGAAGGAAAAATTAAAACAAAAAATATATAATTAATGACATTTTTAAAGGTAATTGTAGTGTAATTTTATTAAAAAATTAAAAGAATGAGGACTGAAATGAAAAGTAACATATATGACCATTTTCAATTGGATGACAAAATTAAAACAAATTAAAACCTGCGTACCTAAAAAATTAAAGGAACCAAAATCAAATCAAAAATCAAAAGAATAAGGACTGAAATGAAAACCGATATATATAATCAGTTTCAATTGAAGGACACAATTGAAAACAATCAAAAATTCCATTGAAGAAATCAGAAATAAAAATGAAATCAAAATCTCAGGGACTAAATTAAACAACCTACATAGAAGAAGGACTTAGATGTAAGTTGTGGTGGTAGGCTAAAGAAAAGGGAGAAAAAATTCCAAAACTGTTCGCCAACAATTCCCAACACAACGACAACTGACATGCGTCGCACCAGTAGACAGAGGACATGACGACGCATGAGGTGACACGTTGGAAGTGCAGTTTCCATTGCTTAATGACCCCTTACGCGTTGCCTAAAAGGCGTGGGGCGTGAAACATTGGTGGTGCACTAGGTGACACAACGAAAAGGCTGATTCAACCGTTATACGACATAGCACGCGCCACCTTAAAGGGGTGTGTGCGTGAAACACTGTCGGCGCGATGCCTCTGCAGTTTTTGTGAAAAGAAATATTAAAAAAAGGTAAATTACCTATACATCCCTAGACCCAGTGATAATCATGAAAAACCGGGTGATGAAATTACTGTAATACCCTCGGGTTCAGGGCTTCTCTTTTGTCGTTTTCTGGGACTAATTTAGTATTTTCACTATGCAAGAATTTGGAAAAAACTAAAAATACCCCCATTGTTTCATGTTCTTTTATTAGCACACACGAGTAAAATAGTAGTTTGATTGTGCAAAGAATTTGGAAATATCATACACGTCCCCTGGAAATATCGAAAATAACCCTGGTACGGGAGTAGAATTTTTCAGCCCTAGATAAACGATAATTTAATGTCACAATCCACAATAATACGTGTGTCTATGTACACATTGAAAAAATCAATAGTAAAACCGGGAGATGATGGCCTTGGAAATTTCAAAACCATTTTTTTCTCCGACCAAAGCAGTGTTTAATTTCAAGCCTAAAATCACCGGTCAAAGTTCTATACCGTGGAAAAATATGGATGAAACTAAAGCATTGACTCTCATGGGTGTGTTTCTCGAGCACAACTCTATATATATCACGTTTGTTATTACCGACACTGCGTTGAAGCCATGTTGCATGAAAATGAGTGCATCGTTTTGATATTATGGCATTTTTATGTTTTTTTAAATTATTTTTTTTACTAAAAACAATATTAATTTATTTTTTAAGTGTTTTTTTTTATCATTTAATGTAATGATATAAAAAATAAATAAAGTCTATTTTTTAATATATTTTTAATTAAGAGAATAATTTTCACCATATTATTAACACACTTACTAAGATCAAAGTATTCTGAAAGATGCATCTTACTATTATTTGTCTTGTTTTTTTTTTTAAATATTTTTTTAAGCTCATCCTAATATTTAAATCTAAGAAATAAACTTCATTAACTACCAAGATAATTCCTTATGATTTTTCTTTGAGCAATATCATATGTTAAGATATATACAAGATAGCGCGACCATGTATGTGTGTGTGTATATATATATATATATATTTGTAGAATAGCAGATTAATTAGTTAAAATTTCTTCAAATTTCCAAACAAATGTCTTCTAATATTAAAACCACACAGGTCATTCATTTTCATTAAAAATATTTCATCAAACAAAGCTATATATCTCGTACTTCGTTCGTTGACACCTTAGGCATCCCATTTTATACTTACGTGTAACGTAACCTGTTGAATAGTAAATAAAAATCTGCAAATATGCCTGAAAACGAAAAGTCAATTTATAGATTACTAGAAAGACATTAAAATAGCGAATTAAAAACAAAAGAGTAAAAATATGGAGGAGGAATACTTTTGGATACATTTTATGTTCTTGAAATACCCTTTAAATTCGTCTCATGAATTTAATATATGGAACTAAAAAAAAAAAACCAGAAAAGAAACGAAAGAAAAACTTGTGCTAAAAAGGTCAAAGAAAATAAAGATGTCCATATGTGGGCTAAACAATGCAACCACTTCTTCTTTTATATTGGGCTAGCAATTATTTTCTCACAAAGCCTACAAACATGATAGAAAAGCCTAATGGCTTTAAGCTAGTCATGAAAGCCTGCTCCAAGCTAAGATAAACACACACACACAATATATATAAACTAGACAATGTCCCCGCGCTTCGCCGCGGGCGGTACAATATTTTTTTCAATGTAAAAATATTAATTGTGTGTATTTTTTTTATTATAATATAAATTTAGCTAAAATAATAAATCTGTGCAGATTTCATGTCAGGTGCAAGTTTTCTATAAAATATATGAATTTAAAATCGATATAAATTTATCTATTTAGTAGTTTCAAACGAAATAACCAGCATAAATTTATCATCATCATTAAAAAATCAAGAAAACTCGGATATCTGAATTATTAAGTTCACTGTATTAAGATTAGTTCATTTTATAATTCAATTTAAATCAAACAAAAATAAAATATAAATTGTGAAAATACCTACAATAATCAAATAAAAAAAATAAGTTGTTAATTTTCTATCAACAAAAAAACGAAAACATTGATTGAAAATTCATCCTGACATTATTGCCATTATCATTGCTATAAAAGATAAAATTATTACTAACATTACAGCCAAAACAATTAAAATAATTAAATTGCCATGAAAAATAAAAAAAAAGCAAAAGATTTTTATAAAACAACAATAAAAAAATAATAACTAAAATTATCATTATTATTGCATAAATAATAAAATCATAAAAATCATATAATCTAAAGAACAAATAAAGAAACAGAAAACAAAAAAAACGAATAAAGGGAAAAATAGAGTAATATTACTTTTAAAATGATCACCGATATAAATTAAAATTTCAGGAAAATCTTTAAAAAAAAATCAAAAGATTTTTATAAAAAAAATAATCACTAAAATTATCATTATTATTGCGCAAATAATAAAATTATAAAAATCATCTAATCCAAAGAACAAATAAAAATAAAAGAAAACATCTAGCCATGGCACCCGCGCCTCGTCGCGGGCGGAATAATATTTTTTTCAACGTAAAAAAATATTATTATGTATGATTTTTTTTATCATAGCATAAATTTAGACAAAATAATAAATTTGTATATAATTTTTATGAAGTGCAAGTTTTGTATAAAATATATAAATTTTAAATGAATATAAATTTGTTTGCTTAGTAGGTTTCAATGAAATAACCAGTATAAAATAAGTTGTAATTTTCTATCAACAAAAAGACAAAAACATAAATTGAAAATATATCCTTATGTTATTGTCATTATCATTACTACAACAATTAAAATTATTATTAATATTATTGTCAAAATAATTAAATTGCCCTGGAAAATTAATAAAAAAAGCAAAAGATTTATAAAAAAAGCAATAAAAAACCAATCAAAAAAATTATCATTATTATTGTGTAAATAGTACAATCATAAAAATCATTTAATCCAAAGAACCAATAAAAATAACAGAAAACCAAAAAAAATCAATAAAGGGAAAAAGGAAGCAATATTAATTTTAAAATGATTATTAATTTAGATTGAAATCCCAGGATTGAATCGATAAAAAAAATCGCAGCAAAAAAAACTATAAAAAAACTAAAAGTATAGATGTATAAATACGAATAAAAAATAAACATTGTCTAAGAATAAAAAAAAAAACGAAATGAATTAATTTAAAAAAACCCGTCCAATAATCAAATAACTAAAAGAAATAGTTAATTTTCCATCAACAAAAAGATGAATACATAAATTGAAAATCTAATCCTTATGTTATTGTCATCATCATTACTATAACAGTTAAAATTATTATCAATATTATTGTGAAAACAATTTCAATAATTAAATTGCCCTGAAAAATCATAAAAAAAAGTAAAAGATTTTTGTATAAAAAAGAAAAAAAACAACTAAAATTATCATGATCATTGCATAAATAACCAAATCATAAAAATCACCCAATCCAAAGAACAAAAAAAAAAGCAGAAAACAAAACAAATGAACAGAGAAAAAAGGAGCAATATTAATAGTAAAATGATTATTATAATAGCTAAAATTATTATCAATATTACTGTTAGAACAATTAAAATAATTAAATTGCCCTGGAAAATCATTATAAAAAAGCAAAAGATTTTGTCATTATCAATGAATATCAAATAAAAAATGAACATTATCCAAAAAAAAACAAATGAATTGAAATAAAAAAATTAAAAGAATAAGGACACACTTTACATAATGAATATATAAAAAACTAATATATATTTTTAGAAGTTCTACGTCGCATGCGCCATCAAAAATGTGCATGAGCTCTGAATTTGGCGTCTCGGCCGAAGACGCGCCCATAACACCGCTATAGAAAATATAATTGGTAAATTACCAATACACCCCTATAACCAAGTCTTGGATTTTGTCTTTTAGGGGGTATAAATGTACTTATAAAACTCGTGGTGTGCATCAACTGATCCAGACACACCGATTATAAAAAAAGGTCAGAGGATTAGTCATGGTGCGTTTAAGTTAACCCAGAGACCCCGGGTGAGAAAAAAATGGGAAAAAAAATATAAGCATGAAAGCACTGTAGCAATTAATATTGTTTTTTTAAATCATTCCGGGAATTAGTCGTGGTATGCTTAAACTGGACTGGAGATCCCAGTCATAAAAAAATTATATAAGTGAAAAAAAAATGTATAAGGAAAAAAATAAAATAATAATAATAAATTGGTTCAGAGATTAGTCATGGTGTGTCCATGCTGGCCTGGACACCCTGATTATCAAAAAACAGATTTGGTCCGAGGAGTAGTGGTAGTGCACTTGAGCTGGCCCGGAGATCGTGGTTATAAAAAAAATATATAAGTGAAAAAAATGTATAAGTGAAAAAAAGAGCTTAAGCTGGCTGAGAGACCATGGTTACAAAAAAATGTATAAGCGAAAGAAAAAAAAAGTATAAGCGTGAAAGCACTGTAGCAATCCATATTGTTTTTTAAAAAATTCGGCCCAAGAATTAGTCGTGGTGTGCTTAAGCTGGTCGGAGATCCCAGTTATAAAAAAAATGTATAAGTGAATAAAACAAAAGTATAAAAAAAAGAAAAAAAAGTACCTGCAAGAAAGCATTTTAGAAAAAAAATGTGGGTCCAGGGATTGTCGCGGTATACATAAGTTGGCCTGGACACCCTGGTTGTCAAAAAAATTTGGATATGGAAATTTATCGTGGTGCATTTAAGCGAGCTCGGACATCCTGATTATTAAAAAACCAAAAAACCAAAAAAATATATAAGTAGAAAAAGAAAAAAAATATAATAAGAAAAAAATGAAAAAAATGAAAAAAATATAATAAGGAAAAAAATACAAAAAAAGGCAAAAAAAGAAGAAGCAAAAAACGGAGGAAAAAAAGAAGAAAAAGAATAATTAGGAAAAAAAAAGCAAAAACAAAAAAAAAAGAAACGAAAAAAAGGAGCGTAATCATAAATAAAAAACAATAAAAGCAGAAAAAATGTAATCAGAAAGAAAAAAAAACTATTACAATCCGTAGTGCACTGTGTCTGAGTGCACAGTGAATGAGTGCACAGTAAAAACCCCATGCCTTTTATATATATAGTAATAAATAAATAAATTTGTATTGAAGATAATTTTAGAATCAATTGATATATTTTCAAATTAGAAGTAAAATGAAAATACATATCCAGATACAATATTTTTTATTTTTTTATTTTTATAGTATACCACTACTACAAAACACAAATTATTTTTTTATTTTTATAGTATACCACAGCTACAAAACACAAATTATATTTTTATTTTTTATATCTCAAGACAGTAGAAAAACAATGTTTTGGTGGCAAGAGAAGCTTTTCAATTTCTCTTTAATGAACAAAAACACTTTTACTTGTTGACGATAAAAACTAGCCGGTTGTTAAGCGTATGATATTTTACAATCATGGTTGTTAAAATTATGAGTTAACTCATAAAATTGTATAATTTCTAGCCGGTTGTTAAGCGTATGATATTTTACAATCATGGTTGTTAAAATTATGAGTTAACTCATAAAATTGTATAATTTCTAGCCGGTTGTTAAGCGTATGATATTTTACAATCATGGTTGTTAAAATTATGAGTTAACTCATAAAATTGTATAATTTTACAAGTTAATTCATCAAATCTTATTAACTCGAGTAAAAAAATCATTTTGGATCAAAATCGAATAAAAACAGTGAAATCGTACAGGATTGTGAAATCGCTAGTTGACTCCAAATCTTCTCCTCTCTTCTCGAATGATATTTTACAATCATGGTTGTTAAAATTATGAGTTAACTCATAAAATTGTATAATTTTACAAGTTAATTCATCAAATCTTATTAACTCGAGTAAAAAAATCATTTTGGATCAAAATCGAATAAAAACAGTGAAATCGTACAGGATTGTGAAATCGCTAGTTGACTCCAAATCTTCTCCTCTCTTCTCAGTTCTCATCCCCAAAATCATCGGTTTTCATCCCCAAATCTTCTTCTCTTCTAAGTTCATCGACGGTACAATTCAACTGATCTCCTCCTCAGTTGCTCTCATCTTTCTCTTCCCCAAATCATCCGATCTCCTCTCATCACTCGAATCATCTTCTCCGGTAAGAGCTTTTACTCTCATCTGTCCGACGGTACAGACTTGCAAGCTTTTCGGTTTTAAAAACTAAGAGAGAAGACAGTTGCTTTTTAGGTGTGTTCTAGAGCAACAAAATGTTGATTTTGTTCATGGAATATTGCTTTTGTTTGAAATTAATTGAGTTTTCCATCCCATATATTATTGCAAATTAATAAAGAAGTTATTATTAATTAGTGATGCCGCGAAAAAGTAAATCTTATTTTTAACATATATGTGAATAATTTGCAAACCTAAATATTCTCATGAAATATAATTGTCAGCATGCCCATGCCAATGCCTAAATTTGGATGTTCTAAGATGAAATGTCAATTATTTTTCTCCTATAAAAATATTATAAATAATTAAATAATTCGCTTCTGGCGATTGCAATTTGATCTTGCAGCTCATGTATTGAAGTTTGAGTTTTAGGCATTTTTTTAATGGAAATAAATTTGGGTATGTTTTAAAAATATATTTGGATTGAAAAAAAATATCACAATAGTTTTTAATTTTATTTTTCTTGATAATCTGATGTGATAATAATAAAAATTAAAATATTAAAAAAAATCTAATGAAATTTTATGGTCATAATTATGATGCATTGTATTCAGAAATATTTTACTTATGATTTTACGATTTTGTACGAAAAAATTCAGGTACGATTTTATGATTTTACGATCCGAGTTTCAAAAGCGCATTTCATGTAGTGTCAAAATAATTTTAACAACCTTGATTACAATTTTAAAAAAAATACAATAAACTACTCGGAGTTTATCAGAAGCTTCTGAGATTTATTATTATATATAAATGAGGAGTATAGATTCTAATTATTGAACTGTTGGTGTAGTGGTGATATTTAGAAATGGAAAGCGACCAGATTCTAAATGTAGAGATAAGAATTTTATAGATATGTTGGATGGAAGCATAATGTTTATTAATTCTCATTTCATTTTTATTTTTTATACGGCCTTCAAAATAATTTAAAAACAATAAAAAATATTTTATTTAAAAAAAAACTATTGAAACGCAAAAACTAATTATGGATTATCCACTCTATCAACGATTTGACACAAGTTTATTATTGGAGCCAAGAATATTAATATCGATGCATATAAAAAGAAGGAGAATTTTCAATCGCCTAATTAAGGTCAGTCAAGATATCATATCCATGATATCATATCAGGAGCTGTTCATGGATCTGAGAGAGCAGAGATTCCCATCTGCCAAGCATTTTTGAAAATGTTATGTTTCTTTTCCATAACCAATCAAATAAATGAAAGAGGTATCTATTTTAACGTTAGGAAAAACAGCTAGCACGATCGAGTCAGATTAAGGAAGTCCACTACCTCTTCTATTATTGGAAAAAAGTCAACCACATGGTGCCCATCCTTGATCTCCTCCTCATCTCTTTTCTTCTCTCATCATGACCATTCCCTTGCTTGTTCATCTGCAATATTGCAACACTGTGATCCAGTTGCGAGGCAGAGCAGCGGTCACATCTCAAATACCACACAATCAAACAAACTTAGTATCTTATATCCCCCCTCTTCTGGATCTCAATCGCCATCCTCCTAACTCGGTGATTACGTATAATAAAAGAGGTATTTTGACGTGAGATCCATGTTGAAAGTTTAAGTATGAGAAGAAATTCAAGTGCATTAAACAGTTTTTATTATTTTTTGATCTTGTCATTAAATTATATTAAAATGTTATACGCCAATTCTACTGCTTGGTTTTAAAGACAATAATTGCATATAACTTGTTTTATTTTCATGTTCGAATTAAATTTATAAGTTTTTGTTCAGGATCTTATTTTATTTCTCATAGTTGTTTTATTTTAGTAATTATATATAATAGTAGTTGGATTCTATTAAAAATGTAACTTTCAATAAAGATTCTTTTACTCTAAAGTTTTAAGTCTATAACAAGTATAGGTAGAGGTGTATAGTTTATTTTTCTAACGTATCAAACAAATTAAAATGATTGATTATTCAAAGGCATTTTAGCTAAAAGTTTTATGGTGTATGATTATAAACTTAAAACTTAAGAAACTATAATTCTTTATTTCTCTAAATGGCTATACCACATTTTTCTTGCGCCAGAATAACATAAAATCTAATAACTTGACATAGTGATTAAGGATTTAAAAGTCTTGAAAAGTGAAATTCACGAACACTTTATGGAATTGCCTGTTAGAAACTTCAAGAACACTTTATGGAGCTCACAAGATTGATGAAAAATGCTTTACTTATTTGAGAAACCAATGTTGTTTAAATACAACTTCTTACAAACAGAAATGAGAAAACTAGCTACTGTAGCTGTTACGTTGATCAAACAACTAGTATTATGGCTTGAGAAGAGATTCACTTCACAATCTCTTTGACTACCACAATCCCAAAAAGATAGGAATAAGATTTTATTTTTGCAGACTTCTCCAAACATGAACATCCATAATATATCCTCCCCTAAACTGAGCATGCTGTGCATTTGCTTGGTTTATAGCCTTCTTCTCTTGTTCTCCTAAGAGCAGTTGAAGTTTCACAAAGTCTTCGAGTTTGAGCGGCTTTATCATGATGTCTGCTAGCTGCTCCTTAGTGCCACAATAGATGAGCTCTACTTCTCTCTTTTTGATAAGATAATGATCTTCTTCAATGCTATTTAGAACTTCCTTCATCCATATATTTTGGCATGCACAAGTGGTGGATGCTAAATTCTCTGCTTCAATTGTCGATAGAGTAACTATCGGTTGCTTTTTGGAGCTCCACGTTACTGCACCATCTCCCATCATGAACACATACCTAGATGTACTTTTTCCTCCATCCAAGTCATCCGTAAAGTCACTATCAGTATATCCTTTAAGGGTGTTATCCGAACTTCTTTTGTAGAAAACACCAAAATGCATCGTCCCCTTTTAAGTACCCGAGTATTTTTTTTTACAGCTAGTAGGTGTCCTTCCTTCGGTGTAGCCATGAACCTGCTTAGAAAACTCAACTATCAAGTCGCATTGTCGTGATATACATGAGGCTGCTAATCAATTGCTTGTATTCAATGCTGTCAATTTCTTCTCCTTTCTCTTGTGATGATAGTTTAGTTCCTGGAACCATTGCGTTATTAACTACATTACAACTGCCCATTTCAACCTGTCATGTATTTCACTTGCATATTTTCCTTGACATAAGAAAATTCCAGCATTTGTTTGATGTACCTCTACACCCAAAAAATACTTCATCCTCCCTATATCAGTCATATCAAATTCTGATTGCATGGAGGCTTTAAATTCTTCACATAACTTCACATTATTACCAGTAAAGATTAAGCCATCCACATAACAACTTACCACCAAAAAACTTTCTCCTTCTTTATGAACAAGGTGTGTTCATAGTTGCATTTTTTGAAACCTTCACCAGCAAAGTAGTCCTCTAACCGACTGTACCAAGCTCCAGGGGCTTGTTACAACCCATACAATGCCTTCCCTAGTAGATATGCCTTGTGCTCCTCTCCCCTTCAAATCCATATAAACACGCTCTTTACGTTGAGCTGAAAGACTTCCCAACCTCGCAGTGCAACAAGAGAGAGAGTAGCATTCTGATGGTGTCCTATCTAGCAACTGGCGTGGACACTTTATTGTAATTTATTCCTTGTCTTTGGGCATAACCCTTCACAACTAGTCTTGCCTTATGCTTATTGATTTCTCCTTTTTCATTTAACTTGGTTTTGAAAATCCACTTCACTTCGATCTTCTTCATCCCTTTATGCAGTTCTACTAACTCACATGTATTATTTTTCTCGATAGCTTGTATCTTGGTGTCCATGGCTATTCTCCATTTAATGTCTTTCACAACATCATCATAACTTACTGGATCATCTTCAACATCATAGAGCACCAGGTATTGCTCTTCTTCTTCTTCTTCTTCTTCTTCTTCTTCTTCCTCTACAAGATTTTCACCAATTACATAGTCTTGTAGGTGTCTTAGAGGTACTCTAATCCTTCTTGTCTGCTCTCTTCGAGTTTCCTTAGAGGATAGGGTAAGGGTTGTTCTTCTTGCCTCCTCGATTTGTGTTGTAGCTTGCTCATTTGGTATGTCATCTTTGTCTTTTTCTTCTCTACTTGTTCCATTGAATGATTCTGTATCCTCCCACATTAATTCCTCTTTTTCATCATCTGTCCTCCCCCAGTTCCATGCCTCCTCTTCAGCGAAGATCACGTCTCTGCTGGTGATGATTTGCTTGCTCTTGGGATTATAGAGTTTACAGGCTCTGGACTCTTCAGTGACTCCTAGGAATACAAATTTATGACTTTTATCTTCTAGCTTGATCCTCTTCTCATTTAGTACATGTGTGTATGCAACACGTCCAAAAACTCTAAAATATGCCACATCAGATTTGTTTCCAGTCCAACATTCTTCTGGAGTTTTATTTGTAATTGCTGTAGTAGGACTTCGGTTGATGACGTGTATAGACCACTTCGCTGCTTTTACCCATAAATTCCTTGGCATACTTCTTTCCACAAGTAAACACAGAACCATGTTTACGAGAGTTCGGTTCTTACATTTAGCAACACCATTTTGTTGATGAGTGTATGATGTGCTGAGCAGTCTCTTGATTCCTTGGATGCTGCAAAATTCTTGAAAAACTTGAGAAGTGTATTCTCCTCCTCGATTGCTTCTGAGACACCAAATGGTCATTCCTGTCTCCTTCTCAACTTTGGCTTTAAAGTGTTTGAATCTGAAAGGTTTCTCCTTTTTATGTAACTAGATAAAGCCATGTTTTTATGCTGAAGCCATCTATGAATGACAAAATATACTTCTTGTTGCTCATGGTAGTTGGAGTGATTGGTCCACAAAGATCCAAGTGAATAAGTTGTAATTTTTTTATGCTTTCCAATTATCTTTCTTTGGTATCTCTTCTCTGTATTGCTTCCTTTTATTGTATACTTCACACACTTTGCTTGTTTCTATGATTTTTGGCATCCCTTCAACCATTTGCTTGTGGTGCAAGCTTTAGATTCCTTTCTGATGTAGGTTACCGAATCGTTTATGCCAAAGCCCTATGAGATCCTCTTGTGTTACTTGTAAACATGCATCGTGTCGTTTAGCAAGCATGACAAACATTCGGTTTGTAGTCATATATGTGTGTACAATTTGTCATTTTGTTGGATGAAAGATCTTGTAGGCTTCTCTTTGCATTACCACTATTAAATCTTTCTCCTATAGCTCCCCATCACTTAACAGATTGTTTGTTAAATCTGGCATATAATATACATCACTTACGATCTATGTTCTTCCTTGAACTCTCAGCTTCATGCTTCCTTGACCCATAATCTGCATCCGAGCATTGTTTCCCAGCTTCACAGTGTGTGAGAACTTCTCATGCAAGGTAACAAACCACCTTTTGTTACCTGTCATGTGGTTGGAACATCCCGAGTTGATGAATCAAACATCTTCTCTGTTTGATCCCCTCATCTCAACGTGATCCATGAGGAGAAGTTCTTCTTCATCATCCAACTCAACATAATGTGCATTTCTTTCCCAGGTAGGGCATTCATACTAAAAATGCCTTAGCTTATGACATTTATAGCATTTCACTATAGCTTTGCCAAACGCCTGCCTTCCTCTCCCTTTGCCTCCTTGACCTCTAAAGCTGATACCTCCTCTTCCTCTATTAGTGTTTATCTACCTTTTCCAATTAAAGTATACAATGCATGTTCCTTGTTTATATCTTTATCCAGCCTTTTAAGCTTGGCTTCATGAACTACAAGGGAGCTTTGTAAATTCACTGATTGTCATAGTGCTCATATCCTTGGATTCTTCTATCGAGACCCATATAAGTAAACCTCTCTGACAAGGTTCTGAGCACTTTTTCGACCACTTTTGTGTCTGGCATAATCTCCCCATCACTCCTCATTTGATTGGCCACTGATGTAGCTCTAGCAAAGTACTTTGTAATTGACATGCTTTGCTTCATTTGCAGAATCTTAAAGTCTCTTCTTAGCGTTTTGAGAAGAGATTTCTTCACCTTTGCGTTCCCTCCAAACTTTCTCTTCAATGAATCCCACACAATCTTTGATGTATGTCTGCCTAAGATATGCTCAAATGTAACTATATCTATTGCTTGATATAAATAGTATTTCACTTGATGATCTTTCATCTTGGCATTATCATGTTGTCCTGCTGCGTATTACTCAGCGTAGTTCCAATGATCGACTCCTGAACAACGATCTCCACGATCCACAACCCTTTTGCTCTCAGAAAATTTTCCATTAGTTCACTCTAATGATCATAATGTTGACCATCGAAATAAGGGATCTTCGTCAAGCTCTTATCCTCACTCATTTTACTTTCTTCTTGTTATTAGGTTGCACATTTGTTGTGCTTGAATCTTATTACAGTTAAGTAACCTAGTAGAGGCTCTGATACCATTGTTAGAAACTTTAAGAGCACTTTATAGAGCTCAAAAGATTGATGAAAAATGCTTGACTTATTTGAGAAACCATTGCTGTTTGAATACAACTTCTTACAAACAGAAAATGAGAAAAACTACCAACTGCAGCAGTTATTTTACGTAGATCAAACCATTAGCATTATGTCTTGAGATGAGGTCCATTTCACAACCTCTTTGACTGCCACAATCCCAAAAAGATAGGAATATGATTTTATTTCTACAAACTTCTTCAAACATGAACATCCCTAATAACGAGCACAGAGACTTACATTATAAAAGTAAATTTAACCTCAACCTATAAAGATTGATCTTGAAATATCATCATCTACTTTAAGACGAACCAAAAACTAAAGAAAGTGATTACAGCTGCTCATGATATATTGTTGTCTTCAGATAACTACATTTATTCAAAAATCTAAATTGTTACATAATGTTTTAAAATTATTTTACATTATTCTTTCAAATTTTACATATTAAAAAATGAAGTGAAAAAACTTCTTAGGAGTGAATGTTAAAGAATATCATAATTATCTTCCTGATTGTAAGCTAGATGAATAAAGATTGAACTTTGTAATATCTCATACTTATATGTTATTCCTTAGGATATAAAATTGTAATAAGATAGATTTGTAAGAGGCTATTAAGGATAGTTACTCATATCAATGTCTCTTGAGATTATGAAGCGATAGCTTGGCGTCCGTACTACTTGTGAAATTTGGAGTGCTCTTGCCAAAACATTCTATAATGGAACTAACAAAACATAAATATTTGCCCTTAATCAACGTGCTTTTTCTCATACTCATTGTGGTGGCATAGGACATACTAAATCTCATTGTCATGACTTAATTGGATACCCTATGAATGGTGGGACCCTGTCAAGGATCCAATTAAACGTACCTTAAATCCTATTTCTACTGAATCTATTGCCATTGTCAAAATCGAAGAGCCTATATTAGATTATGCTACTTTACATACCTCATCTGACTTTCCAGGTAAGTCTTTCAAAACTTCTTCTACACCAATTGGATCTTGTATATGGATTGTTGATTTTGGATCAACTGATCATATGTTGTTTGATGCTTTATTTCTACTTTGAAATCCTTTGAAACTCATGTTGTCTCTACAAATAATGGAACTTTGATTATAGTTATTGGTGTATATTCCCTCTCCAAATAATCTTAACTTAGATTATGTTCTTGTGGTGCCTTCACTCAACTTTAACTTGCTATCAGTATCTCAGATTACTATTTCTTTAAATTGTGTTGTGATTTTTTAGCCTAACTATTGTTTCTTTAAGGACATCAAGACACGACGGACAAATGAGTGTGGTATTAGAAGAGGAAAGCTATATTATCTTGATCTTGTGCAATCTTGCTCAAGTGCATTGACTCAGTCATTATCCGTTACTAGTTCATTACAGCCCTTTAGTTCAACCTTTATTTCATCTATATAGTTGTTACGCAAACAATTTGGACATGCTTTATTTGGATACTTAAATCACCCCCAAATTATTTGTCAATAACTCTACATTACTGTTTAAATATGAAGTTTATGCATTAGCAAAAAGTCATCGTAGTCTTTTTCCGATAAGTTTGCATAAAAGTGTGTTCCCTTTTATGCTTGTACACTCGAATGTTTGGGGACCAACAAAAATTCCTTCACTTAATGGTGCATGATGGTTTGTTTTGTTTATTGATTATCACAGTCGCATGACTTGGGTGTATTTGATGAAAACAAAACAGGATATTTACTCACTATTTACACAATTTCATGCAATGGTTGCTATTTAATATAAGACTTCCATTCAATTTTTTTGTAGTGATAATGGTGGAGAATTTGTAAATCATGAGCTAAACAATTCGTTCATACTCATGACATCATTCACCAAACAGCGTGTCCCTCTTCTCCTTAACAAAATAGCGTGTCCAGATTCCATCTCGTTGCCTGGCTTTCCATACACCTATCAAAACCTTAAATCAAAGCTTGTGCATGCCATTTATGTCAAAATTGCCACCAAAAGTTTTTGATTGTACTACATTTGTGCACATACCCAATTCTGCTCGCCATAAATTACAACCATATGCACTACGATATGTCTTTGTTAGCTATGACCTTCATCAAAAGGGGTACAAATGTTTCCACCCACCAACTCGCAAACTTCATGTCACCAGGGACATCCAATTTCATGAACTCCAAATGTATTATCCTGTTACCTTAACTGCAACTTAGGAGGAGCAAAGTATTGGTATTGGAGACTTACAGTTTCTTAGTCATCTAGTCGAAATCACAAGTCATAATAATTTTGAACTAGTAACAGTTAGAACTATAAAATCTACAGAACCTACAATTATAGAACCCAAGACTAGTGCAAGTGATGCAACTCAACTTGAACAACCCCCTAATCATACTGACAAATTCCAGTCTGATACAACCCAACATGAACATCTCCTGGTTATACAAACAAATCACAACCTTATTGTTGCATAACTAAGCTTCCACCGTATGATCACGATAATATGATTGAGACTCACAGACCATACCACCAATTGCCTCCACTTGATGGTTCTACTTCTCATCATGAATCACCCTCAGTCACAAGATCTAGAATAAGTCATGAACCTCTATTTCAAAAACTTCCTAATCATACCCCAAGAGGAGTTCCTAAAATTAGTTATCAACGTGTTCTTAACTCTACTCCTAAGTTTCCATTGAATAATTATGTTTCTTATCATAGATTATCAAAGACATATGAATCATTTGCAAGTCAATTATCTATTGTACATGTATCTAATATATCTAATAGTATGCAGAGGCCTTAAAAGACTCTAGGTAGAAAGAAGCAATGAACAAGGAGATGAAGTCCCTTCAAAAGAATGCAACATGAGGTGGTTGATTTACCAATTGGAAAAAAAACTTGTAGGATTTCGATGGATTTTCACAATTAAATACAAAGCAGATGGTGATATTGAGAGATTTAAAACTCGACTTGTAGCAAAGGGATAAAGTCAAATATATAGGATTGACTATGCAAAAACATTCACATGGGTGGCCAAGATAAATACAGTTCGTATACTCTTATCATTAGCTGTGAATTTTGACTGGCCACTACATCAATTAGATGTAAAGAATGTTTTTCTACATGGAAATCTTCAGGAGAAAGTTTACATGGAGTTGTCTCCAGGTAATTTACAGAGTAAAGGAAGCCAATAAGTGTGTAGATTATGAAAATTATTGTATGAGTTAAAACAATCACCAAGAGCTTGATTTGGCAAATTTACAAGTTTAATGAAGGCATTGGATATCGACAGAGCAATTCTAATCACACTTTCAAGAGGAAGTCTACATGGAGTTGCCTTCAGGATGTAATTTACAGAGTAAAGGAAACCAACGAGTGTATAGATTATGAAAATCATTGTATGGGTTAAAACAATCTCCAAGAGCTTGATTTAGCAAATTTACAAGTTAATGAAGGCATTGGGTATTGACAGAGCAATTCTGATCACACTTTCTTCATGAAACATAATAAAAGGAAGCTCATCGTGCTAATTATATATGTTGACAATATGATTGTAATTGGAGATGATGAAGATGAAAGGCAAGCTTTGCAGAGCTACCTTTCTCGTTAGTTTAAAATGAAGGATCTTGGACCACTGAAGTATTTTCTGGAAATTGAGGTGTTAGATCTAAACGAGGTATGTTCTTATCATAATGAAATATACTATAGATTTACTAAATGAAGTTGGCATGTTAGGTTGCAAACAAAGTGATACACCTGCTGCTAAAAACATTAAATTGGGTACCTTTTCAGGCCAGATTCCTGCAAATAAAGAACGATATCAAAGACATGTAGGGCGATTGATCTATCTTGCAAATACACAACTTGATCTAGTGTACTCTCTTATTGTTGTTAGTCGATATATGCACTTACCTAGTGAAGATCATATGGATGTTGTGATACGAATCTTGCGATATTTGATGTCTTCTCCGGGAAAAGGAATTATGTTCACTAAAGGAGAAACTTTATCCGTTGAAGGTTATACTGATGCAAATTGGGTTGGATCAATTGATGGTAGACGTTCAACTACGGGGTACTTAACATTTGTTGGAGGAAATCTGGTTATGTGACGAAGCAAGAAATAGGAAGTTGTGGCTAGGTCTAGTGCAAAAGCTGAATATAGAGGTATGACTAAGGGTGTGTGTGAGCTATTATGAATTAAAAATCTATTGCAGAAACTCAAGATTTCAATAGCATCTCCAATGAAACTCTATTGCGATAATAAGGCAGCATGTGACAGTTTATAATCTTGTTCAACACGATCTTGTTCACTAAACATATAGAGATTGATAAACATTTTATTAAGGAGAAACTAGAAGTAAAGGTTATTGAAGTTCCTTATGTTCGATCTCAAGATCAACTTGCTGACATACTCACTAAGGCCATATCAAGTGAAGCCTTCTACAGAATTCTTGACAAGTTGGGCATGCAAAATACCTACGCAACACCTTGAGGAGGAGTGTTGAAGATTATTATAATTATCTTCTTGATTGTGAGCTAGATTGATAAAGATTGAACTCTGTAATATCTCATACTTATCTGTTATTTCTTAGGAGATAGAATTGTAATAGAAGATAGATTTGTAAAGGTTATTAAAGCCGTAACACGGAATGGAAGAAAGCAAGTTTTGAATCAATTAATTTCATCAGTGGAGACATAAAGAAACACAGTTGTAGCAGAGCATCTCTGATTTAGTTTTTGTTATGTCTGTGCGCAGAAGACATACCTAGGTGAGGAGTTGTTGATTTAGTAATTTATCTGCATGATAGAGCGAATAGCTTCTACTGGTCCTGACGGCTATGGGAAGGAATATTCTCCGAGAAAACATGGAGGTGAAACCATTGTTGTCCATTCCATTCCGTTCCGGCCAAAACGGCCGGAACGTTCCATTCCAGTCAAAAAAACAATGCATAACGGAGCAGTTTTTACCCTGTTTTTTATTCCGGCCTGTACCGGAAATTCCGGTCAAATTCTGGCCGGAATGCACCAGGAATATTCCGGTTGTTCTGTTTTGGAATGTAAAAAAAAAATCAATTAATTCATTTAAGAATCCCCATCCCTGACACCTCAAAATTCCCAATTGATAATTTTTCCCCAAACTTAAAACTTAAATCCCTAACCCACAGCGAGCGACACCAGGTGGTAGCATCAAAATGGAAGCTTTTTGTTCAAATCCGCTTTATATTTGAAGGCAAGAACAACGGTAGCATCAGGTGGTGCAAGCAAATTTGATGCAGGAGCAGTAGAAGAAGCTGCTGTGATGAAAAAATAGAGTAAGAAATGAGAAGTTGAAAGCAAAACATGCAGCATATTGTTGATGTACAGGACGAAGGGATCGGCGAGGTTGGGGAAACAGAAACAGAAAGAAAAAAAACCCTAGGGTCTGTTTTTTTATGTGGGTTTCTTTCTTCTTTGATTCCACTTCAAAAGGGTAGGTGGGATTGGTCCATTTCGTTCCCTGATGGTGATGAAGACAAGAAATGAGAGAGGGCGAGTGAGAGAGACGAAAGAGAGAGAATTGTGTTTAAATTAATATTTTTCTTATTTATTTGATATCCTACTACTATACGGTTATTAAATTTGGTGTTTGTTATTCTCGGTTGCAGGTTTTTGTGATTCAAAACTTATTAAATGTGTTTAATTTTAAAAATATTAAATTAACATGTTAATGTATTTTTAAATATATATGCGAAAGAAATTGGAGTGTATTTGAATTCATCCGTTCCAAAAAGTGAAATAGGCTTGAGCACAAGAGATTAAATGATTTAGTATTTGTTCGTTGTAATCTAAAGATTGAGGTAAAATATCAATACTATTATATTAATAATTATTTTCTATTACATTGATATTAATTTTTTAATTTCTTTCGTGTTTATTCTTTGTAAGAATTTGAGAAAAAAACAAGAGATATTTTAGATCCCATTAGCCCTGATAACATTGATCTATTAAATTAATGGATTTGTGAAGAACCCAATCTTCTTGATGGAGAGGATATAAGTTGAGAGAGTATCGAAGCACCTTTGTCTACTTTAAATTTAGATGATGAAGAAACATGTTTTAATGAGGAGAATGAGCTTGGTGGAAATGACCAATTATTGGAATGTCTAGTTGATGACTTTCCTTATATTCCACCGCAATATCAAGATCCTTATTTTTATATTAATGATGTAGAAGATGTTTGATTTATATTTCTTTTATTTTAGAACATTTTACTTTCATAATATTTTGGAATTTTAGAGATGTTTCTAATTTTGAGATTATATTTGTTTGACAGTGTTTGTATTATATAATTTAAAGTTAATTTATCTTGAATTTTAATTATACTTGTTAAATTAATATTTTATTTTTTTTCATATATATATATATAATTAATTATATATGAACAGTACAACACCGAAATGGCACGCCGGAACGTTCCGAAACCAAAATGTTCTGTTCCAATTAAAAAACCGGAACGACAACTGGAACAGTATTGACAACTATTGATAAAACTGACCACCCAAGCGCTCAATGAGCGGGGCTTGGCATGCAGTAATATTGGACAAGACATGAGAATTTGATCAGTCCACCGTCCAAATTTCAAAAAGCAACCATGAATTATTATCGTTTTCTTATCAATTATGTCTGTATCCAAATTAATATTGTGGCTTCCCTTATACATATCAAGACTGCACGTACGATCAATCAGCCACCTTAGTCATTCTAATGGTTCTCCTTCAAATAGGTCTCTACATCGATAGATATCTATATCATAGCTGGCCGGCTGGTTTTTTTTTTAATATCAAAATTAAATTCACATAATATATATATATCATAGGCCAGGATGGCCTGTTACCATCTTTTATCGACAGATGTTATGGTGATATTGAATGGAACAGTTCTTTCCACAATAGAATGCGAATTATATCTAGTACATAACTTACGGGTTGTTCTTTCCCATTTTTGAACCAAATCAATAACTTCACAAGTATTTGTTGTCGTGGATTTCCTCCATACCCTATACGGACCATTCATTGCTAGCAAGGAAGTGGGAATTTCTGTGTTTTCTTTAACTTTTAGTGCCATCTATGGGTCATAATATTGAATACAGCCTGATACTATTATGTTCCTATAATCCACATCAGTGGACTAGAATGCATCAGCTGAAGAATAATTTTTTTTGTTTTTCAACATGTTTTTTAGTTGACAATACATCAAAATAATATTTTTATTTTTAATATCAATATATCATAACAGTATAAAAATATATATTATATTTTAAAATTTTAATTAAAAAAAAAGTTAAACTACAACATTAAACATACTAGAAAACGTCAACCAAAATGAGTACGGTCAATATCACCACACAGTCATCTAGATTCTTAAGTGCTGTTCTTTTTAACCGCAATATTCTCATGAAGCATGTGATTAGAAGCTTTTTCACGAGGAAAGCACTCCGACCCAATATAACACTTTAATATATATATATATATATATATATATATATATATATATATATATATATATATATATATATATATATATATATATATATATATATATATATAAACGAAGCAAGAAACAAAACACACCACATAAACAAATTAACCTACACATTTGGGTAGGGGTGAAACATTTTGGTGCTGTTTTATATTATACAATATTTCATAAAGAGAGAGTTATTTTATTATTTCTTGCGAAATTATTTTCAAGATAGCTTAATATTTTTGTATAAATATATCTTATAACATTCATGGGATAGAATCATGGATGTCATTCGCATGTGGATAATTACTTGCAAGAACCAAACCACGAGAGAGAGAGCCTGTTAGCATGAGGTGTTGTCAAATCACACATTTGTATATGAGTTGAGGTGCATAATAATTCTTAAGAAATAATTTATTTTTATATTGCTCTAACCTAAACATGCAAGTTTAGCTTTAAATTTTTAATGAATCTGGTACATTGAGCTATATACACTCGTGTTTTTATTAGAGTATAATATAATCATATTCTGGGGCCTCACCTATGAGCTTAAGCTTTTAGATGAGATGGTTCCTTAACATGGTATCAGAGCCTTTTGACCCAGCGGTCACGAGTTCGAATCTCACCACCCCCATTCTATTTGATAAAAAAATCAAAGCACAAGGTAATGTGGGTCTGTGCAAGTTTCAAGCCCAAAAAGCTTTCACTTGAGGGGGTGTATTAGAGTATAATATAATCATATTTTAGGGCCTCACCTATGAGCTTAACCTTTTAGATGAGATAGTTCCTTAACAGTTTTTAGGTTAAATATAGATTCAGTATGGTATTATGAGGCAACAAATTTAGCAGCTAAGTATTTGAATCCTGTATGTGAGCCTTGATTGGATTATTCTCTGATAATATGTGTATATCTAATCTAGTGGGAGAAACTGGTCTTACTCAAGTAATGACGCAAGTTTACATTAGATATCTGTGGCGAACAATGGTGGAGAGTTTCGGAGGGTCTTAAATAATGAGAAGAAGCAGTTTTATCTGGTGAAATGCTTAACTAATCCAAATTGCAACTAACAAGTTCATCATTACCACAAATCACTTCCGGTCGATGCCTTTGGTTGGCGAGGAGATCCCATTTTGTCATTTTCCAAGAATTTGAAATCCCAATCGCGAGCCACGAGGAAATATCATCTGATCTATGCATTCAAGCAAGATAAGGATGAATCATTGATGGGTTAAATCCGAATCAGACAGACAATCTGACATCATTCCCAGCTAACTAAGAATCACTCTGTAAACTACAACGTAAGTAAAGGCAGCAATATTCACCACTAGTTATTTCTGTTTATTTTAAATTTAGAGGAATTGGGGCACTACTCAGCAATGAGATTTCTTAGAAAGTGGGAGATGCGAGTCTGGAAAGAGGATTGTGGTGGCATCACCATTATTGCAGGATACAATGATTATATAAAAAGACAAGAGGAAAAGAGTATGGTTATTTCCATAATTTTGGAACCGATGCCGGCAACATTTGACTAATGGTAAAAACAATTCATAATTATCTTCCCTATTAAATAATTCATAACTACCTTCAATACTAAATAAATTGGAACTAAATTGATTGAAGTTTTTTTTTTTTTTTTTTTTTTTTTTTTTTGCAGTGTCATTGTTTATATAAATAGGATTTTTTCTTTTCTTTTCAATTCAGCTTTTCTTTCTTCTAATTTTGTCGATATTGTTTTCTCAAATCATTATCATATTTTCTTCAACAGTAGACTAGAATTCTTTCGATTCATCCAAGCTGATTGTATCACATCAAAACAACTCTCATACAATCTAATATTTCATTCAAGCTAGTCAAGAAGTCGGGTTGAAATGATTTTTTCTTAATTTTGAACTCATATTTTTTATACAAGTCAGCCAGTTGACTTTAGACAAGTTAAATCAACTATATTACATGGAGTCAACTCACATATTGTTTAAGTAACAAGGGATTACTTGAATTCAAATAATAAGGGATGAAACTAAAAAACAAAATAAAAGAATAGAAAATAGAAATAAAGAAAATAGAGACCAAATGTGATAGAATATAAATTTGGAGGATGAAATTGAAAAATCAATAGAAATCAATAGAAAAATGAAAGTTGAAGGAAAAAAACAATTGAAGTGTTGTCTTGAAAAATTGAAGGGGTTAATTTGGGAATCAAGGAAGAGAAAAAAAAAAAAAAAAAAAAAACACATTGACACCGTATGAGAAGTTCATATTTAAAAACACCACGCTTGCTACTAGAATGACATGGACGTCTCACACCCTCAGCAGGGTGCGATGCACACCATAAGCAAGACCATTAAAAATCATTGAGAATGAAAATAAAAAAAAAACCTTTAAATTGTTGATTTCTTTTATTTTCTTATAAAAATTCTAAGAAGTCGAGTTCAATTAAAAGAAGTAAGTAATTAAAAAAAATCTCATGTGAATCTGGAACTGCTATTTTTTCGACTTGTACTGATGAGAAGTTATTATAAATGTATATAGCAACTTAGATTAAGTGTGTATTTATTAAGTCGTGTATTGTAACTTTCAATTGAAAATACATTTAAATAAATAATTATTTCTTTCATTTTTTTTAACATTAACATATTAAAATTATATATAAAAAATATTTAAAACACATCAATTTCATAATAAAAATATTTTTAAGAGTATTTTTAAATAGCTTTAAAAAAAAACATTTAACAAAACAACCACCGCTAAGAAGTGCAATTTATTAAAAAAAACATTTTAGAATGGTAATTATTGAAGTGAAAAGCACAGCCTTAGTCGTACATGTCATTGAACCACCACGTGCATTGCTGGATATCCCAGACCAACGAGAGAGAAGCACGTCCGCTAAACTTTATTTAGGCAAACCGAAATATCCAAATATAATACTTTTTTTTCTCCTTTTTGCACAAACCTACCTCAATGCCTAAAATCTAGAGGCGTATTGTTTTTTTTAAAAAAATATATTTACCAAACTCGAGATTTTTTAAGAAGGGAAGGAAAACTAATATTAATTAAATTACAAGTCACCGGTTCGGTTCAAAGATTATTTACAAAGGAGAATATATGGCTCAAATAATATCTTATTATTTTATTTAATAAATATCCTATTTAAAACATTTTTTTTTATCAATATCAAATATCAGGCAATCCATATACAGCAGTCAAATGTAAAACAAATGCAAAATATAAAAGATTTATAGAATGTAGAAATGCGTATGGGTTAAAGAACGCACATGCCAATCAATAATATTTTGAATCTATTTAAAAAAATTAAATCATAAATGAATCTCTCTTGGAACATGTGCACATGAAAGGAGAAAGAAATTTAAAAATAGGTACGAAACAGATATGAAAATTATTGTAAATTAAACCGTAATTACTTACAAAATAATTTTAATTGAATGGATTGAAGCTCATGATATAAGCTTTATTTTAAGATTTTATGTTAAGAAGTAAGAGCAAAACAAATATGGAATAAAAAAAAAATACATCTAATACTAATATCAACGTACATTAAAGTCTATTAAATATTCTAAGAGTCTAATGATGATATAAAGATTGAATTATATATCATTTATACTTGTATTAGTTTTCAATTGAGGGATTTAATTAATTTATAAAATTAATAAATATAATTTACACTATTGCATCCAGAAATTAGGAATATTCGGTAATTGAATTTGCATATGCATCTAATGTGGTCCTTTTATTAACAAATAAGAATATTGTGTGGTAGCAAACGTCATAAACTCATTGGATATAGTTTGTAATGGATGTCATTGCCAAGATTTTCCAAGAACATATTTCTTAACAATAACTAAAGGAGAGCTCTTTATGAAAGGCACTGCCACTTCGTTTTGGAAGAAAAATGAGGAGATTAGTTTTTGGGCCCCATTAACCATTTTGCTCAGGCCATCACCCCCTCCCCAGCCTCCTTATATATACAAGCTTTGCTAACTATAGCTCTTCAACACTATCAAAGCTATAGCCCACGCTAGCTAGTCCTTCAATAGCAAGTCTTAGGAAAACTCTCTTTGTGTCAAAAACTATCACCGGTCTCTCTATAAATCATCTTATTATACCCAGAACATCAACCAGCTAGCTGCCGCAAACAATCTGAATTTAAGAAATCATGGGCAATAATTACAACTATGAATGCCCGCATCCCGTGGCAATTCCACCAGCAAAACCTTTCATTGAGTCAATAAAATCAGGCATCGAGGAGACTCTCTTCCCTGATGACCCGTTTAGGCAATTCAAGAACCAGCCAGCATCTAGGAAACTCATTTTGGGATTGCAGTACTTTGTACCGGTCCTGGAATGGGCTCCTCGTTACACTTTCGAGTTCTTCAAAGCTGATCTAATAGCTGGAATTACTATTGCCAGTCTAGCAGTTCCTCAAGGGATAAGCTATGCAAGTCTTGCTAACTTACCTCCAATCATTGGACTGTGTGAGCAATTGAATCTATTCATTTCCTTTTAAATATTGCTGGTATATGTATATATAGCTATGCTAATAATGTTTGCTGAAAAAAGCGTAGATTCAAGCGTTGTGCCACCTTTGGTGTATGCCATGCTGGGGAGTTCAAAAGATTTGGCCGTGGGTACAGTAGCTGTGGCATCACTTCTCATAGCTTCCATGTTAGGGAAGGAGGTTAACCCTAATGAGAACCCTAAGCTCTATCTTCAGTTAGCTCTAACCGCTACGTTTTTTGCTGGAATTTTCCAAGCTGCTCTTGGCTTTTTAAGGTCAGTCTTTTTCTTTAACACACCATGTGACCAATCTAAAACTGTCCTCTCTAGCTCCCGCGGTACTTGGGTTTTGTCTGATCATTGCACAAGTGTTCAGAAACATCTCTTAAAGCATAGCTTAATTACGGTGCAAGCCCACTGATATATAGTCCACCATGCTGCTTTAACACAGCATGATTCATGCACTTTTTTTCATTTTCGCGATCATGATTTTATTTTGTTCACTTGCAGGCTTGGATTTATTGTGGACTTTTTGTCCCATGCAACAATAGTGGGTTTCATGGGAGGGGCTGCCACGGTTGTTTGCCTTCAGCAACTTAAAGGGATTCTTGGGTTAGTTCGTTTCACTCATGAGACTGATCTTGTATCGGTTATGCGTTCCATCTTTAGCCAAACACACCAGGTCCATATATAATTTTTGCTAGCCTTGCCTTAATTTTGTCTGTAAACTTTATGGCGTATCTTAACCCACTTCTCAGTATTTCTTCTATTTTAAAATAATGATTATATTATTGTGGTGGTGGTGGTGGTGGTGGTGGTTGCAGTGGAGATGGGAAAGTGGTGTCCTGGGCTGTTGTTTTCTCTTCTTCCTCATTCTCACAAGATACGTTGTAAGTAATCCCAAAAATTCCCCTCGCTTTTATTTAACGTGTAAAACGTTCACGTCATCGATCTCTACCTATACATGTTATTGTCAATATTTAAGAAATTTTAACGCCTCCACCAGCTCCAATAATTAAAGGACACGTTTGGAGGTTTTTCTTTAACAAGAATGATGAGGTTGCTTTCACCAAGGAACGTAATTCATGTTAGAATTTTTAATTTCATGATGCAGAGTATAGGTCATTGCTATTTTTGTATTCATGTTGGCCTTGATTCATAGTATTAATCTAACAAATTAAGAGATTAAATGTCTTTTTTTCCATTTTTATTTAAAATAAAAGATATTAATTTGTTCTTGCACTTCACAATGTTACTATTTGATGACAAGTAGAGCAAGAGAAAGCCAGGCTTCTTTTGGATAAGTGCGATGGCACCCTTGACATCTGTTGTCGTTGCGAGTGTTCTTGTTTATTTGACCCGAGCTGAGCAAGACGGAATTCAAATTGTGAGTTTTCTCTCATCACCGCATGTAAATAATTTCTTAGACATGCACATTTTAAAATTTGGAGTCCTAAAAAAATGGCCTCCTCTATTCACTATACAAGATTTTCGAGAGAGATAAAATATTGATGGACCGTGTACAGCTTATAAACCCTGACTAAACTTCCGATAATATCCCGCCGAAAGGAATACCTTTTCTTTGTCGGATGGATTGTTAAGGGTCAAGATCCCACCTGCATGCTCGGTAAAAGGAAAGAGGTTCAATGTTATCGTCAATTGAAGTCATGGTTTTGTTACAAAAAATAATGATGATGATGATTTAATCTTTAAAAATCCAATAAGATGAAATGATCCACTACTGTTATAACTATTCCAAAAAGGTGGTTTCAAAAAATTACTATATAGTTTTCAAATTCATTCCACTTTGATTTCTATGAACTGGGTTGGAGCCTCCTTTTAGGGATAGGGGGGGCTGGGAGAAGTATATAAATTATATACATCTTTGCCATGGTTTTAAGCAGCACTGTTTTATACAAGATCAGCGCGCAATGGTGTCTTATTATCAGCACAGCGATATATATTCAATCTATATTATGAATCAGCACGGTAATGTTGGATTTCTTTGTTTTGTCCAGATTGGGCAGCTGAAGAAGGGATTGAATCCACCGTCTGTATCCGAGTTGGCTTTTGGGTCTCCACATCTGATGGCAGCTGTTAAAACTGGAATCATAACTGGTGTCATAGCTCTTGCTGTAAGTAGTAGTTCTGGTTTCTCCATCCTCGCTCGCACGTATACATCAAACTCCACTCCCTGACATGCTCCCCATTAACCACCACCTCTCCGGCATGCATAAGCCATCGATCCTGATCAGGGCACACATTGGCCCTAGTCTGTAGACACGCACATAACCATGTTGGGGTGGCCAGGAATATTGTGCATGTGATCACTAGTCGACTCAAGGAATTTCTCGATGAATAAATTGATGTGCACAGCTTGAATATGTATGTAAAAAGAAAAGGGAAAAGGAAAAGGAAAGGAAAGAAGAGTATCTATCTAACGAACGCATGTTTGGGATAGTAGGATATATATAGTGTTTTTCAAAACGATTCTTACTTGCAATGTATTAAAATAATATATTATTTTACATCATCATATTAATAAACACTAGAAAATATTAATTTATTTTTTAAAAAAAATGAAAATTTATTTTTAGCAATGGAAAATCTATTGCAAAAGTGATTGTTATAATTCTGCAACAAATATATTATTCGTTGCTGATTGAAAAAGCAGGGTGCTTAGCAATGAATTTTAGCAACATAATAATATGGTTGCTGATTTGAGCAGCGTTGCTCTAACCGCGATGTTATTCATTTATTTTCGGGTGATAGGCTGGGCCTAAATCCCAAAAGAAGAGAAGTAAATAATTAACAAAAAGGGTGGCTTGATGGATATACAGGAAGGAGTAGCTGTTGGGAGGAGCTTTTCCATGTTCAAGAATTATCATATTGATGGAAACAAAGAGATGATTGCTTTCGGGATGATGAATATTGCAGGCTCTTGCACCTCCTGCTATCTGACCACAGGTACTGATTTCATGCTGTGCACCAAGGTAAGACCCAACCCAACGGGATTGAATCATGGATCCATTGGAGACTGGTTGGGTCTAATTATGTAGCTTCACTTGATTCTAAGCCCCTTCTTCGTAAGCACTCGATCCAATGCTCTTTAATCTCTGGTTGACCAACAATCCAATGAGTAAACAATGGTTATATAGAAGCAGCAAGTCAATGAGCATCTTTTCAGATTCAACTTATTGGTAATGCATAAGCTCCTCTTGCAAACAAACTGTATTGATTTGGATTGGATTGGATTGGATTGCAGGACCATTTTCGCGAACTGCGGTGAATTTCAATGCAGGATGCAAAACTGCAGTCTCTAACATAGTCATGGCAACAGCTGTGATGATCACGTTGCTATTTCTAACACCTTTGTTCCACTATACCCCCCTAGTGGTTCTCTCCTCCATTATCATTGCTGCAATGCTCGGCCTAATTGATTATGAAGCTGCAATTGGCCTCTGGAAAGTTGACAAGTGTGACTTCATTGTTTGCATCAGTGCATATATTGGTGTTGTCTTTGGCAGTGTGGAGATTGGCTTGGTCATTGCTGTGAGTAACATGAATACCAGCCGGTATTTATTCCCCCAAAACACAACTGTTAGGCTGAATATTCCTGATATGATCGGCATTTGCCTATGCAGGTCGCAATTTCTTTGCTAAGGATGCTCATGTCCGTAGCAAGGCCAAGGACTTTTCTTTTAGGCAACATTCCCAACTCCATGATTTACAGAAGCATAGACCAGTACCCAATTGCAGACAATGTTCCAGGAGTTCTCATTCTCCAGATTGATGCACCAGTCTACTTTGCCAACGCAAACTACTTGAGAGAAAGGTATGCAAAATAATACATTTAGATATTAAACGATAAAATGTTAAACAATTTGCACCGTCACTCAAATCTTCTTTGCTATTTAAATTTTGTTGTTCAGGATCTCAAGATGGATTTATGAGGAGGAAGAAAAGCTAAAATCCAAAGGAGGATCAAGCTTACAGTATGTGATACTAGATCTGAGTGGTAAGTGTCTTAATTAATCATGATCAGCCTGGCCATCAGATTTATCTTTTGCCCCTTTTAGCTTAATTTTACCCTGATGTTTTCCATCTATTCAATCCACAGCTGTCGGCAGCATAGATACAAGTGGGATCAGTATGCTTGAAGAAGTAAAGAAAAACATTGATAGAAGAGATCTCAGGGTACAGTTAAATAGTTTTCAGTCTTTTCATATTTATGCTTACTTCTGCGCAACCAGTCCTAGGTTAATGAAGTATGGATTATTATTGTTTTTGGTCTAGCTCGTACTGGCGAACCCAAGAAGTGAGGTGATTAAGAAGCTAGAGAAATCAAAGTTCATGGAAAGCATTGGTCGGGAATGGATCTATCTAACAGTAGGAGAGGCTGTGGCAGCTTGCAATTTTATGCTACATACAAGCAAATCAAATAATCCTGTCACAGACACAGTTGAGTTCGATGCACACGATAATGTCTGAGGTAAAAGTGGAAGAATTGCCTGGTATGCTTATTGGGTCCAACCACAGCTTTTGGTGTGATGGTTCAACGCTGAAGAAGCCCTCCAAATCTGATTGGTCCAGACGTGGAAAAACCAGATGATTTTGTGGTGCAGTGGTTACAAAAGGTCTAAAAAACTCTGTTTTTTCTTACATCGAATATGATGTTGGTTAACGTCTATGTTGGTTCTCTATTCCCTTCACATTTGATGTTTTAGACTAGAATCAACGTTTCAAACCCAGACTAAAACCGACGTGGGCATCCCCTGCTGATGCATCGACCGTGAAATGATGACATGAAATCTGGTTGGAGATTCTACCATGGTAGCATAGTTTGGACAAAATGTGAAAGGTACTTCCTTTCCACAGCACTAACAGGAAACGAAAACAATTGCACCAAAAATCTCTAAAAATTATGACTGGCGTAACATCTTGTAATGTGTACTTCAACAATTTAGTATATCGACAAGTGTTAGGTGATGAGTAGTACAACGGCAAAAAGAAAATACATGCCCAAGTGGACTTCCTTTCTGTATTCTTAATAAATTCGTTCACTCCAAGGGACGCGATTAGAAAACAGGTGTTCTTTCAGACCCTACCTGGGCTAGTTCTCAGCTCATGGCCAAGAAAATGAATCTAGTTTCTCTTGTGCTCCAATTGCTCTTCCCTGTCTCTCTCTTGTCTGGAGTAACTCAGGGCAGGTATTTACTTTCCACTAATCATCGTAATCCTACATGTTTAAATTTCCATAGATGAAACAATGGAAAGACGTGAATAGTGCTTACAGGTTCATCCTGATGGAAGAGGCCCCAGGAGCTAATGGTGGGGATGAAAGGCCAAGATCATCATCCCCAAAAGGATAGGATCAGGAGATATATCTACTCTACACCCCCATAGAGAAACATGTTTAGGCCCCCTAGCTTTACAGTAGTGTATCAAACTAGCATGACAGGAGCAACCTCCAATCTTGGTGCAAGGTATTTTGCAAAGATAATTTTTAATTGAAAATGCATCAAAAATAATTAAATTTTCAGCATATCAAAACCATCAAAAAGCACTTACAAAACATAAATTTGCTGCAGTATGAAAAACACTTTAAAAAACAGGTTAACCACATTACCAAACAGTTATGACACATTTAGATTTCACTTCATTCATTTGTTGGTGCTAACGAGTTATGACACATAAGTTAATAATCTTGAATGCAGAGGGGTTTCATTTTATCCGTTATCTGAGCAAGAGGATAGAAGAACAAAGAATTAAAATGCACTGAAACACAAGTTAAAAATAATATTCCTATAAGGAATCACAGCAATAAAGACGAGGCTGAGAAATGGACTGAAAAAAAATAAAGCTCAGGAATCAGGACTCAGGAATGGAGCATATGTCATTCATAGATATGCCTTGATTACAAGAAAATAAGTTTTGTGCTACTCATTTGCAAATTTTCAAGGCATCAACATTAGCATTTTATACCTAGGATGGAGAATGACTCGCTCAATTTACGAGTAAGGAAATCAAACCATACAAGAAAGAGCATCTAGAAATGCAATAACTCAAAAGAGCTCACAAGATACCATCAAAGAGTTCAAAATTAAACAAATGCACATTATGGCTAACAAAAATCACCTTCTCACATGTGTTTATCAGTTATCACGTCTAACAAGAAACTTCAGTGCAGCATCAAGGCAAACAAGAAAGGCTTGTCTCTGTATGTTCTCAGTTAGGCTTGTCGCTGTCTGTTCTCAGTTCACATGTAAACTTCCCATTGAAGAGGACATTGTATTATCCTCCAGTAAATAGCCAAGAAAATACAAGTGAATGAATTAAGGCTTTTCTTTGAATAGACGTGGAAGCACTTCATGAGCACCAATATCTAGAACATCTGGATCCCTGACAAATAAGGCATGCAATGATGGGCATGTATCAGGAAAAAAGATGCATCGCTATTGACTGGAGAGAACCATTTCAAACAAAGTAGCGTGCATTAAGCATTAACATGATACCATATTACTTAGCATACATGTTTTCCTTTTCTCTGAAGATGAACTTGAGGTAAGGAAAAAAAAAGAAATATCATTTTCAACAAAAAAGAGAGAAATAAATCATCTCCATTGAAATGGGGACCCCCAAATGGATATGATTTATTGCTGCAACTAGTCCATGTCCAGTTTTTTTATATCTAGCATGGTCCTAAGAAACTACAAGTCAGAGCTAGCTAGAGAACATTGTCACAGTGTGTGAGTTCATCTACTTCCCAGTCTCCTTCCTGTCCATAAATCCTAATTCAGCAAGTTTAAGCAGCCAAGAACGGGAATTGTTAAATATCACATATTTATGGATAAAGCACATGGCATGTGGGAGCCCATCCATCCATATGATTGACTGCAATCGCTGGGTGTAAAATAAAAAAACTAGGTGAATGCATTTGAGAAAGAGTATATGATTTTATATGCGATGATGATCATGAGACATGTATATGTACCAGGGTTCACATGTTATAACATTTATAAATGATTAAGCCATCTATAGAAGGATCTATATCTACTCAAATAAAAACTTCAATAACGAATTAAAGACTAGATATGATAGAAGTGGAGAGAGGAGAGAAACCTGCAAAGTGTTTGCCCCTTTTCATTGGTGCTTGCAATAAACCATATTTTTCGCATGAAATGTGACTCATACTGAACAAAGAAGCCATCATGCTGCCCATGCTTCCACTTTCTTGACCCTTGACCTTTCCAAACCTGCAAAAATGGCATGCAGTGAATACAACCTTGTTGTTGAGTACAGTATTATATCCCACCACAGAATAGGCAAACCAGCTAGGAGTGGCAAAACCTCAAAACAAAAGTGATATAAATAGTCTTAGATTTGAACAATTTAAGAATTATATATTAGATTATAAGCAAGTCTGGCTCGTCTGACTTAAGGCCATTGAATCATTTGCAGTGCATCTAATATAGACTTGATATAATTAGAAAACAGCTTGCTTATTAATTAGAAGCCTACACGATACATCACCACATGGGTTCTCCAATTTTACCATTAAAGGTTAAACTTAAGCAAACTGCATACAGCACCTTACTAGCCCAAGCTCAATGACTGATTCAGCTGTGACAGAATACACTGATGTTTATGAAATCAAGGATCTTTTACAAATCTCAGCCCATAACAAAGAGAAATACAGGACCAATAAAGGACAGTAAATGAGAAAGTAATCTAGCACCAAATACACTACTTGAAAAGAAAAATATGAAAGAAGGGCAACTCAAATACTCCACATCCGCACCAAGTTCCTCTTCAAAGCCATGTCAGTCAAAGTCCTAAAGTAGATACTATGCCTAGGATCATTCTTATCAATTCCCAGACCACAATACCTAGATATGAAAACATCTCATTTTTTTTCTTGTGTCCAAGAAAAAGAAGGGCTTGCTTCTCAGGAAGACCTGTATACCCAATACGTGCGAAGAAGCAGATCATTACCTGTGGGTAGGATATAATATTTTTTGGCACCACTAAGCAAGCTGCCTTGGAGAAAGAATCATCTGCATACTGCCTTAGAAATGAGAAACAATTGCTGTGTGTATGGGGTGATTCAAAGGCCTGCAAAAAGAAACAAGGTAAAGGTAATCGATAAAATCATGAAGAACTCTATACATTTATATCCTCTTTTTACAAGTACAAATAGCATATATCAGAAAATGATGTCCCCAGAGAAGATAATACAGTATCAAAAATGAATACCTTATCAATATTAACAACTGGAGCATATTTATCAGTTTGTGTCTTTTCCTTGTCAAGGAAAAAGTAGACTCTAGGATCCACTTTAGAAGCTTCGTGCCATGATTTTACAGCTGTCTCCATGGTCTCAACAAGAAAGGAGAACATATCTTCAAAGCATTCTTCGGATCCAAGCTTTTCAGACTACAAAATAAAAGGCTAAATTAATTGTTTGAAAGGGAATATTATCACATGCACAGAAAAGCTTAAACAATTAATCATCTGCATAAAGAAGATGAAATGACAACAAATGAGGTTATCCAGATTCAATCTTCCATTAAAAGGAAATATAGTGAATTGGGAAATGACCACTTTCAAAATGCATCTCACTCCCACATACGTGTTTCAAATTATAAGGTGAAAAACATGGACATCATGACTCTTTGCTTGATAATATACACTCACCATTTCAGATTTCAATGTTTCCAAGTGTTTTGCCATGTCAACATTGGACTTCATGCTCTGCACCTCTTGAGCTCGTTTTTTGTCTCTGGCCAACTGGGATATCCTCTTGATCTTTCTTGATACTTCAGTGCTCTGTGGATTGTGTTGTAAGGCTATCTGGAAAGTAGCTAGTGCCTATATGTACATGAGCAGTCAAAATGTATCAGCAACAAATCAAAATCAAAGCAACCTTGTCTAAACAGCTACCAAATAGCATGAGAAGCAAACATGATCCTTCAAAGTTGAGACATACATCGTCATAACGTTCCATGCCCTCTAATACACACCCTTTCCTGAAATACCCCTGGAATTGCAACAAAAAGCCACTGTTATAGAAATATCTTAGGAAGTCAAGTGGACCAAATGATAAATTGTTGTGCATGTTTGTGCACCTTTTCCCATTGAGGGTTCAATTTGATTGTTGTCTCGGCATCGGCGAGTGCTTTATTAAGTTTGACCAATTGCAAAAATGCTGCAGCACGGTTGCTGGAGAAAAAATAGAGTCGTAAAAAGGGATAGAAAGATTAAGGAATTTGAGTGTTTGAAATATCATTGAGCATAACTAAACCTCTGATAGACAATTGCAGTAGATGGATGAGCATTAAGAAAGCCATTCAATTATCAAATAGGATTGAAAGACTATCAAGGTTCAAAATGCACTGAACATACAGCTAGAGCTCTTATAGACGATTACAGAAGTTGCATAAACATAAAGAAAACAAATGAACTGTGATAACAGTATCAAGAAAACCATATGGATTCTAACTGTACGATCAAGCATTTCTAACTCGGGTATGGTATGAAAACAATTTCTAACTGTACGATCAGCCATTTCAAGCATTTAGCAAGCACAAATGTGCTCTATGATTCTGGCATGGTATTCATAAATTGCATAACTGTTATTGGGAATAGCAAAGCCACAAGAGAATAATCCATTGCAAACCACCTAATCTTAACACAAGAAAGGTCTAAAGAAATTATTTGGAAAGTAAAAAATCATGTTCCCTCACCATACCAATTCTGCAAAACCAATTCGATATGCATGATGCAAAATGTTAGAGATAGACAGAAAAAACAAAAGTGCAGCTTTAACACTGTACGATCAAGCATTTCTAACTCGGGTACAAGGTCCCTATCTTCGAATTCGATGAAAAATAATGATGAATTATGAGCATAGTAAGATACCATGCTGCATTGCACCTAATCATCATTAATACAGTGAATGAAGGCAAGCAAAACGATTAAGAACAACCGCCTCCAACTAGTTCGTAAACATGGCAAGGCACCAAACCTGAATTCCTAACGAAACTTAAACCGCAACAATCACAAACCAGCCAAAACCAACAAAAAAATTAATAATTGAACACCTAATTGAAGAATGAATCAGCTTTCACTGAAAATAAATGAAGATTGCATTTTGATAAACTTAATGATTAACCAAGCCAACAAACCATAATTTGGGGGTCACTTTTTTCTTACCTATAAAGAGTGGGATTTGAAGGGTCAAGCTTAATAGCCTGAGTGTAAAGAGCAGCAGCTTTGAGATAGTTCCCTGCTTTAAAGAATTCATTGCCTTTGTCTTTCAATGATATCTCCTCCGTGCCATTGCCTTCTTTGGACCCTGTCGTAGCTAATCCTTTCTCTGCTTCAGCCATTGTTAATGGGTTCTTGCTAGGGTTTATGTCTAGATCTTTGATTTTCTATTTTTATTTTTATTTTTATTTTTTTGTACTACTGAAGGGTGTAGAAGGAAGTGAAGCTGAGTGATTCCTGTCGATGGGTCAAGCTGGTGATACCTGTGCAAAACTTAGTTTAGGTTTCATTTCGAATCGATTTAGAATTAAATTCCGATGAGGCCTGATTCAACATCAATAGTTTGTTTTTATTTAAAAAATATTATTTTGTTTTAAAATATATTAATAAATTAATCCATGATAGATTATTTAATTTTAATTTTATAGTATTTTTGTTTAATTTGAATTTGAATTTAAAATCTAAATGATGTCTCGACTAAATAATATGCAATTAATTATTAAATTTTGATTATTTCAAAACACTGATTTATAAAGATTTAATTATTATTGTTTTCTAAGAAAAAAAGAAAAGAAAAATAATTTGTGTTTTCATTAACCTAATAATTCAACAGCTCAAACTCGGACAAATCACACACCGTACTGGGTATTATTTTAAAAAATTGTTACATTGTAAAAAACAAACTTAATGTTTCATATGCACTTGACCACTAAGAATATAATTTGTGTTTTCTCTTCTTTTTTTTCCTAGATTTTTTTTATTTTTGTCTTTTAATTTATTTATTTATTAATTTCATTTTTAACATTATTTTTTATTGGTTGGTCATAGTTATTTGTTTTTATTTCTGCTACTTGTTTTCACTTTGTAGTATCTTTGAATATGTTTGAGATTGGGATTGAGATTGGAAATTGTTTTTTTTTTAAATTGAATTTTTTTTTTATTATTTTTTATTTTAAATTAAAAAAAAATGGTGTTTTTATATCATTTTGATGTGCTGATATTACAAATAATATAAAAAAAATATTATTTTATGTATTTCTGAATAAAAAATACTTTCAAATGCAACATCAATCACTCTTAAACAAGCACTTAACAAATGTTAAGTTGTTTTTTATTTGCTAATATCAATGGTTGATTTGCATGGTCTATTTAAAAAAAAATGGCCCCTCAACTCTTTAAGAACAAAATTGCCCCCTTCAAATTAATTTTGTATGGGATTTGATCTGATAATTTATTTTAGTTATCTTGATATATGGTTATTGCAATATCAAAGTAAGTTTTCAATGCTTAATGCTCAAATTTGCAAAATAAAATAAAATTTGGCAAATTCAAAATGAAAAATAAAACTAAACCAAATATAAGTATTAGGATATATAGGAATGACAATAGATTAACATGTGTAGTATGTAGGAAACCTTCAACATCTTTGGATGACATGTGAGGCATCATACAATGGTCAAACACCATTTTTTATGTTAGCGTTGGAAGCAACCCGATATTATATTCTTAGTGGTCAAGTGCATATACATGATGGCACCATGTTTGAGCTTTGATGAACTTTTTTTCTTTTCCTTCCTCTATTATCCTTTTCTTCTCAGGTTTTGCATTAACTTACCAATATTTAAAGGTGTCTTGTTTGTGTTTTTATATCAAATTTGATTTTCATTCTAATTATTATTATTTGTTTTGTTTTTAACCTTTTTTTTCTTGGTTTTTTTTCTTCAGCTTTGTCCCTCGTCATTTGATCTCGTTTAATTTTTATATTAAATTTGCTCATCATTATTTTAATTAATATATGTTTTGTCTTGGAATATTTTGTTAATTGAAATATATATTTTTTAATAACATCCCTCGGCTTTTGGTTAATTAGATTATTTTTTTTCATGCTTTTCTAGGGTCTGTTGTGTTGGGTTACTCACGAGTGCTGAAAACTAGCTTGGGTTGACTCTATTTTTTCTTAAGTTCTCTTTTAAAATCATTTCACTTTTATATTTTATTATTCAACATCTAACTAGTTATGGATTGGTTTTCATGATTTATTTTTTATTTTCCTCTCCATTGAGTTATCATATTCTTATATTATGAGTCACGAGCTTAATGAGTTACTTGAATTGAATCAAGTTCTTATTCATTGGTTTTTTTCATTATTTCTTCTATTTTTACCTATAGCACCAGGTTGTTTTGTAATTAAGTTTTCTATTTTTATTCAAATTTACCTTTTTTTAATTTTATTTGTTCGACTTCACCTTCAACAATTCATTTGTTGTAAATTGAGCTTCAAATTTGTTCTATATCATTTTTTACAAGGTTATCACATTCTCATTTGATTTTTGTTTTATTATCAAATAAGATCATCAAGACCTTTTGCGAATATTCAAATTATATATTTTATAAGGTGTTGGCAAAACATCATTTTTGTATTTGATCGTTATTAGCTATTATTTTTTGTTTATTTACTATAATTGCATTTTCTTATTCATTTTATTGAAAAAGTTAAGTCAATAACTTGAGCCTTGATTTTTTTCATTTTTTTAGGAGCGTTTAGGTTTCTAAAACATCTTCTTTTTTTAATGTTGAGAAAAATTTTGGTTTGGCCCATGGTATAACACATGCCATTTATTTAGTAAGAAGCTTTATATGTGGTCGCATAAAAACTATAGACCCAAGAACTTTGCACATGCTCTCATATTATTGTGAACTCACTATTTCAGCTTTTTTTATTATATTCATCAGCTTTTTATGCTAGTCATATTTTTTTATTGGCCAAATTGAATCTCAATTGCTATAAATTTGTCAAGAAATGGTAATAATGAAATAAAAAGCCCTATATGTGGGGAGAAGAAGCAAAATGGTGGTTGTTTGAAAAATGGTGTGAAAAAATCATCATGGTCCTCGTAATCTTCAGATTATAAAATTATTTGGTCCCTCACTGATTTTGACCATGAAGAAAGTCAATTCATGTGTCAACGAGTTCTTTTTTATGATGGGAGTCACCTAGTTGCTGTTTTTCCTTTCTCTTTTCATAAAAAAAAATTATATTTGAGCTCGGGAGGTTCTTTTATTATGGGATTTTAAATTGAAACGAGTTGAAAATAGATTTTTATATAAAAAAACATCGACCTTATTTTTTTTATCATCAATGTGGTTGAGATATTAAGAGAAACAAGTGACATATCGACCACTTATTTTTTAAAAAGAAAAAAGATGGATAACAAGTTTTCAATACCTATAAAAAAAAGAGAAAAATAATTAGCTTAGATGCGCAAGCTTAGGTTGCAAAGCCAAAACTTGTGGGCTTTTCAAAGCCATATTGCACTCGGTCACCCAAGCTAAAGTGCTTAGAATCTCTTTTTTTTGCATTTAGTTTCTAGTCCTATTTTTCTTACAATATTATCATTCAATATTAAGTTTTTATTGAAAAAATTTAATGGTCTTTCATTTTAAGTTTTAACATGTCTTTACAATGTTTTAAACGTGATGCAATTTAATTTTTACTCGTGTTACAAATAAAATTTCATTTTTTTATGTCAAGTAACATGTTGAAAAGGTTTTTTGGAAAAATAATATTGACCAGAGATGAAATGCAAGTCAAACAACTAATTATAATAAACTTTAAATTGTGTGTCATATATATATATATATATATATATATATATATATATATATATATATATATATAAACATTGTTCATGCTCTCATATTTCAACATGGACTTATTGTGCCATTTTTTATTTTAGTTGTCAAATTTTTATTGAGATTATTTCAATATTTTTTGGACAAACTTAAGTTTAATTGCTTCAAATTTATTGAGGAATGACAAGATTTTAAAGGAGGAAGAGTAGATCAACAAGGGCTAAGAAAATATGTGGCTAATAGAATTCGAGTAAAAAAGTTCACCTTGGTCCTCCTACATTTCAAATGATAAACTTATAAGCCTTTGGTGTTTTTTTAAATCCAATTTTGATCCAAAACCTTTTAATTTTTTTTTAGCTCTTGGATTGAGAAAGTGGGGAGAAAGTGGCTAGAGTTTAACGACCAATAGAAAAGGTCTTGGTTGTTATCAATTCTAACCATGACAAAAAAAAACAATTTTAGCATCAATATATTCTACTCAACAAATAGAGTTTAACATACGTATTATTTTCTCTTGGCCTTGATTAAGATGATTGCCCTAAGCTTGATAATTTACTTAGTACTAGGTTGATATTGGATTTTTAGGGCAATATTTGGTTAAGTCAAGGTCAGGGGTAAGCTTGTCAAGGTATGTTATGTGTTTTCTATGTATTTTAGGTTAAAACGAGTTTACAAATAAGTTTTTTTTTCCAAGAAAAACCTTGATTTGATTTTTTATGAGTTTTTAATCACTTGAAATTGGGCAATACACGTCATGTCACTTGTTTTTTTTTTCAAAAAAATAAGGGACGAGCTATTGGTCATCCACCCCTTAGAAACAAAATTTCAACATGCTTACGTGGGCTTAGGTTGTCTTTAAGCCTAGATGGGCACCCATGTTAATCTCGTGTGTTTGATCTTGCTTTTTTTTCTTTCAATCTCTTTCACTATCAAGTTTTTGTTGATTTTTTTTTATTGCTTATCCCCATTAGATTTTTACAAATCTATATGATGTTTTTTTTAATAAATTATGATTTCATTTTTACTTACTTTACAAGTGCAATTTTAATTTATTTTTTGTCTTTAGTTTTATTAGATCACTTTTATACACATGTTTTTTTTAATTATTGTTTTATTGAATAAAAAAATGATTCCAATAAACAATGTTATGAGATATAATTTAATATATGACATGTGTTTTGGGAGCAAATGTCCACATTCACATATACTCTTAAGTTTTCAATCTATTCTACAGTTAAATATTGTTTGTTTTTTACTTGTGTTTTCACATGAAATGATAATATTTTTATTCAATATGTGTAACCTTGTATAATAAGTTTTTTTATTCAATTGATTATGTGTTTGTTTATTTTTATTATTACTTGATTAAATAAAAAAATTAATCTCTATAAATAAAATCATTAAACACAATCAGACAAATGGCTCATGTTACGAAAATAAATTTCCTGATTTACATCTATTTCTTGATTTTTATTTTAATTTGTAGTTGTCACTATTTTTTTCTTAAAACAAATAGTTTTTCAACTTATTTCATTAAGTAGATGCATAAGTTTTTCTACTTAAGCTTAAGTTTTTTTCTAAGTAAAAAATACGCATTATAAAAACATACCTATACAACTTCTTTTTTCTCTAAAACAACTATCCAATATGTGAAAATAGCTAGTCATAACTTTATCGGGGAGCAGAAGATTCTGTGCAGAAAAATCTGACCGTTAATTACAATTGTTTTCCCCCCCAATTATTCTTAACAATAATAATAATATCGTTCAAATAATTGACAAGGGCCGAGGCCCATTAACTAAATATGAACGGTGCTAGTCTGGGTAAATGTTGAAAGCTCTAAGCAATCAAAGCCACTTTGAATCAATCTAATCAAATGAGGATATGAAACCCAGCCCTCCTTCGTATAATACAAGAAAACGCAAAAAATATAATCTGGTCCTAAACGTATACCCATTCTCAATTACATCCCAATTCTACAAAGTTTATCAATCAAGTCCAAAACAATTCTCATGTTTCTCATTTTCATTCTTTTATAATTTGTTTCTAGTAATCAAGCTCATTATGCATACTTTTCGCACTAAAACGGGATTATTATTATTATTATTATTATTATTATTATTATTATTATTATTATTTAAAATGAAAATGAAAATGAAACCTTTTATTGACCAAGCCTTGCCCGTTTGAAAAGAAATGAACACGTAAACAGAGAGAGAGAGAGATTAGCCCTACATGATACATTTTTAATTTTCTAAACTGCCCATTTCCACGAAGCAACAACTACATACCCAATTATGAAAAAACAACACCAACACCAACATATATCTGCTGAGCTTTTCCTTTCTTTCCACATCCCACCCAGAATGTCACCGTTTGTTATGATTGTGTTACAAATCATTATTAAAAAAAATATCTTTTAAAATTGTGTTGCAAATCATTATTACGAAGGTGTTATTTAAAATTATTTTCTTATGTTTTAAAATTGTTTTGATGTGACAATATAAAAAATTCATTTTAATATATAAACAACCATCATAATACTAAATAGACTTTAGACGTTATATGACAACAAATACTACACAGAAAGAGAGCATTAATATTGAGATTGAGGGCTTGTTTGAAAGTACAATATTTTTATTTTTTTTAGAAATACACTAAAATAATATATATATTTTTTAGTTTATTTTTTAGTTCAACATATAAAATAATCCAAAAAAATCATTTTTTTTATAATTATAATTGGATCGCCAAACTAAACGAGACCGATTCAGCACCAGCTTAAGCATGCCAGGAAACAAAGAAAGAGACTGTCTGGCTCGGTTGACTTGTATCTTAACAATCAAAACCCTGACTTTGCCAAAAATGTGTTTGGTGGCATTATTTGTTTATTACTGCATTAATTAATGTAATTAAGGTCTTCCAAATCGATCTGCTCTCAGTTATTTTCATCTTTTATCTCAAAAAGAGAAAAGTAAAACAAAAAAAAAGGGCTGACACTTCACAAGTCAGCTGACACTGTCTTCTTGGAAATTTGGATTAATGTATTTGGTATATATATTGACTTGGCCATAGCATTCTAGAAGTAATTTTAATTAATTAAATACATGAAGGTTCATTTTCTGAATATTAGTTTTACATTAAGTCTGCTTTCTTTAGTCCCATTACACGGTGGATTAATTTGCTAACTACTAGATTTTGAGGTACTGCAAAAAAAAAAAAAAAAAAAAAAAAACACAGTTGACTGGCTGCGCATAAACAGCTTAGGTTTTTAATTTAAACCTCATTTGAACAGAAAAAAAAACTATATATTATACGAACGAGCAAGGCGGCCGTTAGTATATATCCAAACCAGTGATATATACTTGGCATGGACCTATCCTTTTTCCTGCCTACGAGTACTTTTTTTTTTACAAGTTGATTTCTTGCGCATATAGTTTTTCTTGTTTTGTATCTCTATTTGAAGCGTGTATCCTTTGCAACCTAACCTTGTCGTTGACTTTAGGTCTCGCTCTCTAATTGGTTTAAATTGCACAAGTGGAATTATATAAAACCAGATTTTACAGTAACGAGCAAAAAGAATTCAAGGAGAAGAATTTCAGGTTCAAACATCCTTAAAAGGGCTATGGCAAGTTTCAGCTCTTCAATCCCACCTTTCCTATAATTAATTGAATTTAATCAAACAGCCATCGATCTTTGACTTGGCCAAGTTCCATTGCTGACAGCCTGACATGCATGGAAACTAAAGGGAGGAAGATCCAGACCCGATCCAGTCGGATCCCTGAGAAGATTTGAAAAACCACCTTCAAGGATCCGGCGGTGCACACCTTCGATCATATAAGAAGGAGAAATAGTATAATTAATGCAATTGGGAACAACTGTATCAACAGATGCCCTCTATATAGAAGCCAGAAAGATGAACTTTGGCATGGCAGTTTTTTTCCATTTACTATTGCACCAATCGAGCAGCTGGGAAGGTGGCTTCTTCAAATCTGTACAATTGATCGATCTTATCCTTGATCTTACACGCACCCACAAGCAAAGCTTTCGTGGCTTCTCCAGACAATCACTTCTCCATATTATTATAATATTCTTTCTTACAATAATTTCAAATTTATTTACTCCGTCGTCCACATAGACAAAACGTCATGTCAATCAGAAATCTCCAACTCATGGTACTTATTAATTGGTGTCTTATTTTCTTAGATGATTCCCTTTTCAAATTTCCAACCACCGGATTAATTAGAAACGTTGATTTTCATATCTCTGTGTGTGTGTGTGATGGTAAGATTTAACACCCAGATCATAAATATCGCGAACAAGAACTTGTTGTTGTACAAGAATACGTTGGTTCTAACTTCTAATATCTACCTGCTGTATGTCTTCATGTTTTTTTATTATTAATTAGCATCCACTGTGCTGTTGTGTCGATCATATTGTTTTTAGCCCACTTGCACTACCTACAGCCAGTCAATAAATTAAGCTGAAAACTTCATACCACCATTGCAGGTTTTCTTGAGCGGTCCCTTTCCGAACCAACATATGTATATTAAATTTATAATATTCCAAATTAAATTGTAAACACCGTGTTTTTGGTGAGATCAGGTAGCAGATGACTTCTAAACAAAAACAATAAGAAACTGATCAGCATCATAAATTACAATGCTTACCAATAGTTACAAGAAAATTAGTGTTCTTGGCTAGCTAAACATATCTCAAGAAAATTCGTGCTGCTTTCTGAAATCAATGAAGTCAACTTGATCAAATAGTAAAGCCTTCTCGTATTCCAGTACTTATCGTATGACCTCAGCAAAAATGAGAAAGCCAGAAGTCTTATTTCCTAATTCCCATAATGCAAGCACGCATTACTTTATTGTATAAATCATTGATAAGACCATCCTACCTTTGCTCAACAAATCCTGATATATATATATTGAACATGCTTCACCTCTGTCTCCATAAACCTCGAGTACTTCATCAGTTGCTGCCATTTCCTTCTCAGAAATGAAGAGCCCATATCTCAGTCTAGCCTTCTTTGGCATCCTCTGTGTCGTAGTATTCTTCCCTAAACCCTCTCATCAACTCCCTGCAGATCTAGATACTCCACCCATCCCACAACCTAGACTCCAAAAGGCTTACATAGCTCTCCAAGCCTGGAAGCATGCAATCACCTCCGACCCCAAAAACTTCACCTCAAACTGGTGTGGCCCGAATGTTTGCAACTACACAGGAGTCTACTGTGCACCAGCCCCGGATGACCGTGACGCCCTAACAGTGGCTGGTGTAGACCTAAACCATGCAAACATAGCTGGTTCTTTGCCAGAAGACCTTGGCCTCCTCACTGACCTAGCTCTCTTCCACATAAACTCCAACCGCTTCTGCGGCTCCATCCCTGGTAGCTTTAGCGAGCTCAGGCTCCTTTATGAGCTTGACGTTAGCAACAACCAATTTAGTGGTGAGTTTCCTTCTGTTGTTCTTTGCCTGCCTTCACTCAAATTTCTTGATATAAGATTCAATGAGTTTCAAGGCAAGATCCCTTCTAAACTTTTTGATCTAAATCTCGATGCACTTTTCATAAACAACAACAAATTCCAATCATCCGTCCCTACAAACTTAGGCAACTCTCCAGTTTCCGTCATTGTAATGGCAAACAACAATTTTGATACTTGCTTCCCTTCAAGTTTGATAAAAATGGGAGGAACCCTTGACGAGATAATCCTGACGAATATGGGATTGACTGGCTGTTTGCCATCAGATATCGGGTTGATGAACCAATTGACAGTTTTCGATGTAAGCTCCAACAATCTTGTGGGTTATCTGCCAGAGTCTATAGGAAACATGACAAAGTTGGAGCAGCTGAATGTGGCGCACAACATGTTTTATGGTGACATTCCACAAAGCATATGCTCATTGCCTAGGTTGGAGAATTTCACGTACTCTTATAATTACTTCTGTGGTGAGCCACCAGTGTGCCTCGAACTACAAGCCAAAGATGATACGAAGAACTGCATACCCTATAGGCCTTTGCAGCGATCACCGCAGGAATGCAAGTCCTTCTATGCTTATCCTCCTAGCTGTAGTGCCTCAGGGTGCTCACCACCGCCTCCTCCTCCACCGCCTCCACCTCCTCCACCGCCTCCCCCGCCGCCTCCTCCCCCTCCCCCGCCTCCGCCTCCCCCGCCCCCTCCCCCGCCGCCCCCTCCCCCGCCCCCACCTCCTCCTCCGCCACCGCCACCGTATCATTTTTATTATCCTTGACCGTCGTGGAGACTCTGATTACAAACAGGTTGATTTCTTTGTTTTCTTGAAGGGAAAAAAAACAGTTCCCTTGGGATCTCTTTTGATAGATACACCAAGGGAAAAAAAGAGGTGATGTAAAATGTTTGATTTTGTTTCGCTTTCATTTTCTCTTACAAGAAAATAATAGGGCGAATTGCATTGTTGTTGCTGTTATGTATATATATTTCTTGAATTGAAAAGGTTTTGCTTCTGTCGCAGGATTTCCTTTTTCTTTCTTTCTTCCTCTCTCGCTCTGTTTTTTTCTTGCAGTGTGTTAGAGAATAATATAAATCATATTATGGGACCTTACTTACAAGCTTGAGCTTTTAGGTGAGATGGTTCTTTAACATGGTATCAGAGCCTTATTGACCCAGCGGTCACGAGTTCGAATCTCACCACCCTCATTCTATTTGATAAAAATCAAGCACAAGGTGATGTGGGCTTGTACAAGTTTCAAACCCAAAGGACTTTCACTTGAGGGGGTGTGTTAGAGAATAATATAAATCATATTATAGGGTCTCACTTACAAGCTTGAGCTTTTAGGTGAGATGGTTTCTTAGATTGAGTATCAATTAAGTAATTAATCAATCCTGTAGAAAAACATACATGGTGCTGTCTGCGCGGACATGCTAGCTTGCCCTCCTAAATTTGTGCCAAACTTGTGAGTGTAACATCTGCTAGCTAGCTAGCTAGTTGAATATTGAGATTTGACCAAGTCCATAACATATATTGTTCTTTCTTAATCAGTGATAAGGAACTAAAATGTAGCAAATTGCGTACAGCTACGAGCATGAATCATGTTAGCACTCGTCGTTGAACCGCCAGTGATTAAATAAGCAAGCATTAATTGCCTGCTGGCCACCGTTGAAAGAGAGACTAAATCCAAGAGTATCGATGTATCTTTAGGACTGTACGTGGTATTTAATCGTATATAAACTAATTAGAGAATGGGCTCGTGAGAAATATATTTCAAACTGAAGCACACACACATATAAATATAATGTTTTGTCACGGGGTCTGCTTGAGAAATAGGAATGTCGTCCTTGATTCCCATGTTGATGGTTGCGAAAGAAATTTCCATGAAGGTCAACTCTGAACTGTATGAATAGCACAAGTACGCCTGCCAGCTAAGTCGCATAATTAGAGAGCATTTCTTGCTATTAAAATTATTAAGAGAGGTAATTAAATTATATAGTTTGGTATATCTGCAAGATTAGCGAGGTCATAATTTGAGTGGAAGTTCGATGTATATACGAGCCTTTCAATGAAACAAAAAGAAACTATATTTTAACCAGTAAACCAATTCAAGAAAGAGAGAGGTTATGCTTCTTTATTACAACTCAGAAGCAGCCTGCCTTGCCTCTGCCGCCTCTAAGGCACGAGATATATCACGTGACTTCAAGAGGGAAATCAAAATATCAAATTCTATCACACGGCCCTTTTCTTGTCAGATAACAATGGCCACCTAGACTTTAGTCATAGCCCGCGTGAGAGATATGTTGTTTTCAAAACAAGTTGTAATCTTAATTGTGTTTCTCTACTGGTTATATATATTTTAATAAAACAAATTATATATACAGGTTTTTGTAGAAAATCAAAAAAATTGCGGATACAGATAATCAAATAAAGAAAAAGTGATGTGTGTTCTAATATATATATTACAAAACATATAAAAAGCGTCGGAATTTACACTGTACACCCTCTCACATTACACTGTTCTTTAGACAGTGCACGGGCGAAATTGACCCTCGGGCGCGCGGCGAAGAGGGGCTGGCAGGCGGGGCTATTCTCGGTTTTTCCAGTTGATTTTCTTTTTTTTTTTTAATATTCATTTGGTAATAGGACAAAACAAGGCATCCGGCTGAGGGGCACCGGCGTAATTGCGCGCGGTCGGACCGGCCCGGTCCGGTCCGGTCCGCCGCAACTTTTGAATTTTTTAATATTTTCTGAAATGGCTAAATACGGTTTTAGCCCCTAATAAGACAAAAACCATGAATTAGGTGCAGGGGTGGAACGGTAATTGACCCTATTTTTCGAATTATTTAATCGGCGTCTGTCAGGGCGTCAGGCGCACGCGCCAGGCGGTTTTCCGCCTCACGCCCTGTTCAGGTGGCGCGTGGGGACTCCTCCGGTGACCTGAAATTGTCTACCGGCGGACAGAACGATTCACCTCCGCGTGTTCTTCCTCCCGCGGCGGTGCGTGTAACCACCAGATGTCCGTGGACGCGGCGGAGGCCGGTTGAAGCCGCCGGCCACGTTTTCTCTCTCTCCTGCACGTCAATGTGCAGGAGAGTCCCCCATTTATTTTGACTTTGCACTTCGGTCCCTCGACTTTTAATTTCGTTTTTGATCCTAATTTTTGTTATATAAGTTTTGATTTTGTTCGATTGGGTCCTCCGATTTCAATTGATTGAATGTCAAAGTTTCACTTCGGTCCTTCTACTTTCAATTTCCGGATTGGTTGTATATAACTCAATCAATTCGGTACAAAAGTTCCGATTTTTGCAATTTTGTCCTCTGATTTCAATTTATAATAAATGTAATTTGCATTTCAGCCCTTTGACTTTTAATTTTTTAATTTCAGCCCTTGATATTTGATTTGCATTTAAGTCCCTATACTTTTATTTCTTTATATTTCTAGAATAATCCCTATTTTTGTCCATGTATATATAAAAGTGTTTTTAACACAATAATAATAATAATGATAATAATAATAATAATAGTAATAATAATAAAAGTAATAATAATAGTAATAATAATAATAATAGTAATAATAATAATAGTAATAATAATAATAATAGTAATAATAATAATAATAATAATAATAATAATAATAATAATGACTTAATTATTTTTTGTTCTTACTCTTCTCTGTTTTTTTTCTTTCTCCCAATAATTTGATAATATTTTTTTTTTGCCGGTTATAGCAATAATAATAATTTTTTTTTATTATCTTTTGTTAAAATTTCTTGCATATTTTTAGTCTTTCATTATTTTTTTTCCTTTCATTATTAACATAATAATATTAATAATAATAATAATAATAATAATAATAATAATAATAATAATAATTAAATTGTTTTGCGTGCTTGCTCTTTCTTTAATGTTCTTTTTCCCTCCGGATAATTTCATATATTTTTTTTACAGTAATAGCAATAATTGTTTTTTTTTAAATCTTTTGTTAAAGTTTATAGGATGTTTTTAGTCTTTCATTTATTTTTGTTTCTTTCATTATTAACATAATAATAATAATTATAATAATAATAATAATAACAATAGTGATTATTATTAATATTATAATAATAGTGATTATGTATTCTATTATTATAATAATAGTGATTATTTATTCTTTCATAATAATAATAATAATAATAATAATGATAATAATAATAATTTTTCAATTGGTTTTTCTTGCTTGCTGTTTTGTTCATGCTTTTTATTTTTTTCCCTCGGTATAATTTAATAATTTTTGATGTTTTTATTCTGGCGGCAATAATAATTTTAAATGTTAAGACTCCGATGTTGCTATTGTTATAATATTTTAAATTAATATTGCTTCCTTTTCTTCTTTTTTTTTTTTGCTCTTTCTATTAATTCATTTTTATAATTTTATTATCTGCGCAATAATGATTTAAGTAAGTTTTTTTTTTCTTATTCAAATATTTTGCTCTTTTTTCTAATGTTAGTGTGCGCTCTTTTGTTATCGTTTATGATGCAATACCTATATTATAAAAGATATAATCTATGCTTACATAACAAACTCAACTCAAAATTGTAAATTATATACAAAAAAAATACCCGCGGCAACGCGCGGGCAATTTGCTAGTATATATATATATATATATATATATACTAGCCAATACCCTTGCAACTCGTCATGGGCGATACCATATTTTTTTCAACGCAAAAAATATTATTTGTGTTTTTTTGTTATAATATAAATTTAGTCAAAATAATAAATTTGTACAGAATTCTTGTAAAGTGCAAGTTTTCTATAAAATATATGAATTTTAAATCGATATAAAATTAGTTGTTTGGTAGGTTTCAATGAAATAACTAGCATATATTATCATCATCATTAAAAAATCAAGAAGATTCAAATATTTGAATTATTGAAATCATTGCATTAAGATTAGTTCATTTTATAATTCAAATTAAATCACATTTAAAAACAAAACACAAATTATGAAAAAACCTACAAGAATAAAATAACAAAAATAAGTAGTTAATTTTTTATCCACAAGAAGACGAAAACATAAATTGAAAATTCATCCCTACGTTACCATCATTTCCATTACTATAATGTTAAAATTATTATCAACATTACTGCCCAAACAATTAAAATCATTAAATTGCCTAGAAAAAAAAATCAAAACATTTTAGCAAAAAAACAATAAAAAAATAATCAATAAATTATCATTATTATTGCGCAAACAATAAAATCATCTCATCCGAAAAATAGATAAAATAACAGAAAACACAAACAAACAAAAACAAAGAGAAAAAAGAACCAATATTAGTTTTAAAATTATCACAAACATAAATTAAAATTTTATATTGGAACATAATAAAAATAAAACCCAGACAAAAACTAAACCGAAAAAACTAATAATCTAAAAGCATAAATGAATAAATACGGACAAAAAAAAAAGCATTGTCTAAGAAGGACCGGAAAAAAAGAAAGGAATGAACACTAAATAAAAATTTAAAAGAATAAGTGCCGAATGTAAAACAAAATATATAATTAATTCCAATTGAATGACAAAACTGCAAGAAATTAAAACCTTGAGACCAAAAAACAATAAAGAGATTTTTAAAAACAAAATGCAGTGTAACCAACATAAATTAAAATTTCATAACGGAACCGAATAAAAATAAAACTTGAACAAAAAATAAGCAAAAAAATTAAAAACAAAAACTAAAAGCATAAATGCATACATATAGACAAAAAAAAAAATAAACATTGTTCAAGAAGGACCAGATGACCAAAGGAATTAATACCAAATAAAAAATTAAAAGAATAAGCACCAAAATGAAAAATAAAATATATAATTAATTCTAATTGAAAGACAAAAACAAAATAAATCAAAATTTCAGGACTAAAAAATAATAGGGGGATTTTAAAAAATCAATATAGTGCAATTGCTGGAAAAAATAAAAGAATAAGGACCAAAATGAAACTAAGCATATACGATCAATTTCAATTGGAGGACAAAATCAGAACAAATTAAAACTTGAATACCAAAATTATTAAAGGAACCTAAAACAGATCAAAAGTTCTAATGGATAATATATATTTATATATATAGAAATATATAGTTGCTTTAAAATTATCCAAAATCAAAATGAAAAACAATAATAAGTTTTTTAATGTTTTTAGATCATTAATTTTTTTTTAAAGAAATCAATCACATTTCCAAGCAAAATAGAAATGTGTTAAGAGTGGGACTTGAACCCGCGCCCTTTTGAATTAATCTGGCACCTTAGACCAACTCGGTCATCTCAACATCTCGATCTATGTTCTCGATAATATATATTAATAGTGATTTTATTGTGGATTCGCACTGTAAAATCGAGACGCGTTTTATATATGCCTGTGTATATAATTTCACACCATTAAATTCACAATGATAAACTTATATTATATAATTAACAAAAAATTATAGATTAGGAAACAAACAGATCATTTCTTTGGGAATCTAGTTCTGTAGTACAAAAGATCACAGATGACACTAATGATGGATCATTAACAAAAAAAAAGAGAATGTTGAGGCGAAGAACGAAGCCAAACCCTCCTCAAAATGAGATATTTCATCCTTTTGCTAATCTTCCTGTTAAAAAAAAATTGAAAGCTATTAAAATAAATGAAAAGAAGTTTATGTGAATCAAAAAAAAAATTGCAAATATTAAAAAAAGAATTGGTGTGCAAATAAACCTTTGATGGGGCAGAATGTTTGTCTTTCTGTTCCTTGGCTAGTGGCTCATCTTTTCCATCAAGAATGATTTCTTTTTTACTTGAGATGACTGAAAAATTGAGGAGAAAAGAAATATTACTGTATAAGCAAGCTTATTTTAAGAAAATGCAAGCAATGAAATAAATGTCATGAAAGTGTTTTAAATTGACTAAAAACATTAAATTTGAATCAATAATTATATTTGCGATAAAAAAACTGATAGATTTTCTAAACGGTTATCGGTAAAAGTCAAATTCTTCTTAACTTTTGGGTGGTAGCTGTCTTTGTTAGTTTCATCCAAAATGATGCTTTTTTGATGCTGAGATGGCGGGGTAGTGTCAGGTGGTGTCATTGGGGGTAAGCGTGTCTAGCTGAATCATCGATGAGTCTCCTGTAGCTATGGCTGTGGAAGTGTTCGAGGATCCCAGAGATTGTTTTGAGCCTTCATCAAATACATTTGCAACATATATGTCACATCTCCCAAGGGTTGTTTTATAGAAACGTAGCTAGAAAAAAAAAACATTTGTTCAACACTTCATTCATTTATGGTGGGACCACATAAGAATTAATAAAAAAATTGTCGTAAGCCAAATGATGTGCCAAGGTGTTAAAAAATCTCTCAGCAGTTTTTCTAGATAGCAAGAAGTTCGTAATGTCTTTGCCATCTATGACAATGCAATTCATTTTAAACCTGCAAAAAAAACTAAGGTTATTTAAAATTGAGTAAAAAAACAATTATATGTTTTTCTTTAAAAGAGCTTTTATATGAAACAATAGATTGTTCGTTGATTTTTTTTTACCATGGAATTGGTGTAGAGTCTGGGGTCCCATGTTCAATGCATTTGAGGTTGTCTGAGGAGCCAAATAATATTTTTGTGCATTTCAGGAATGTCTTACACCACAACTCATTGTGGAGATCATAATCAGTAATGGATGTTTTGCAAGTGAAACGCATGTTCTACACAAATCAAGCATAAAGTCATCATCAAAGTTGAAAACTAATGTGAAAAGAGTATACTTAAGTTTCTGTAGAAAAACCATATGCTAAAATGGGTCCATGCATGAAATTTCTTTAATTGTTTTTCTGTTTTCATTGATTTGTTGATCCAATGACACAACGGCATACAAAGATGGAGGAAGTTTATGGACATCAATTGACTACTTGACTACTGGCCATAACTGGATTTTATAAAGTTTGATAAAGTTAGTAATAAATATTAATGCTCATATGCCAACTATCTTAAGAATATTAGACATTTACAAATGCTTATATGACATAACTTCTGGAATATTTAGGTTGAAATATCAAAGTCAAATATTATCCAAGTTAAATTTGTTGCACCTGAATGAAGGCGACCAAAAATAAAAGAAATAACAAATATAAATCAAGAAAAAATATAAAAATAATTGCAAAAAAAACTAAAAAATTGTATGATACTATTGCGTTAAAAAAACAGAAAACCTCGAAATTCTGTAACTCAAAACCCTGTGAAAACAACAATAACATGAGATTCTTGTGCATCAACTATATTATCATCAAAGCTTCGAGCAACATCGCCCCCATAAAGTAATTCACAACTCTTCCCCCCTGTTTAAATTTTGAAATTCACACATGAAAGCATTGAAAAATGTAATCTAAAAAAGTTAATTTGGCAGGACAAAAACCTTATATTCTCAATGATGAACTCTCTTTTATCCTCAAGTTTGTGGCCTTGAACCAATATTTTTTCAATTGGTTGGGTTGCTTTAAGTCTGCCAAGAACATCTGAAATAATTGCTAGATTAATTAAATAATATATTAGGAATTTATTTTCCATATAATTTGAAGTATTCTTTCTAAATACCTGTAAGAATCCTTGATTGTTTGCCCTTGGTTAAAACATGTGCAAAATCAATAAGGTGAAAATGGTATCGTGGCACAGCATTGCTAACAGAATCAAGATGTGTTATTTTGGTATCTGATTTCAAGTCTATAATTGCCTCATGATCAACCACAATATTAACACATCGATTTTCATATGTGTAGAAGTCTTTAATTTCAACATAACATCCCTCAGTTATGTGAAGATTGAATATGGTGCATCCCTTGGCTTGGATGATCCTTGTATGGCACCACCCTACCATGTAAAAATCATAACAAAAAGATATAAGAATTGCAAAGACACGGGTCAAATCCTAAAATGTTAATAAAATAAAAAAAATGGATGACCAAGATATTTACTCTTTTTTTTTTAATTAAATACTATATTTGTTGATGTAAAAATTATTGCAACAATATAAAAACAAAGGAGGAACATCAAAATATGGATGAGAGAGTATTTCAAATGAGCTAGGAAAATCTCGTCGTTTGTAATAAACAAATTCATTCTCATTAAACCCAGTTGACTTTTTCAGTTTCTTAGGAAAGTGTTTAGAGCACTTTTCTCCTTTCATACACTGTGCTTTCGGGTTAGCAACTCTTCATGGGCCATACAACATAAATTTTGAAACAATTTCATAACAAAGAGGATCATTTTTTTTGTTTGGTATTTCTACTAAAATAATTGAATCGACATCCTCAGGTGACCGAAACTTGTATTCAGAAGCAAGTCAAACCAATAGATGAGTGTGTGGCAAGCTTCTCTTTTGAAATTCAACAACACAAACATCTATAAAGAGAAAAAACAAATCAAAGAAAGCATTGTTGTATTAAAAAAAATAAAACATAACAATAAGTTTAGGAAAATACAAGCAACTGTTTTGCCAAAGGGCTTTCCTAATTTAATGAATGAAATCATATCATTAAGCTTGTATCGAAAAATTCTTGCAATTATGTCTGATTTATCTTCAGGTTGATAATTTCTAGCTTTTTTAATCTCTCTTTGAATTTCAGGCTAACTGACATTGCAAGTGAATGTTATGAAAGGTCTGGATTGCCATAATAATGACAAATAGCCATTGCATCCTGATAATTGTTCATCGTATATTGTGGGCTTCCAGTCAATGAAGATGGGAGGATTATTTTCCCGATGCTTAAACCATTAACATCCCCTCTTAGAATAGCCTCTTGTATGCCTTTATAACATTCAATCCTCAGGTTTGCTTGGTCTGAACCAGGGTTATTTATAATGTTTTAATTCGGCCAAAACATTTCATACCAGGCAAAAAAAGAGACAAAACATCATCATTTTTGTCTCGTTTTAAATACCGGTCCATACTGGCCGTAACACCCCGGAATCACTCTATGTGTGCCATTTCAGCTAGTAAAAAAAGAATTAACTTAATTCTTAACTCTTAAGTCTTAAGCAGCCAGGCACCCCGTTTCCCCCAAAATCTAAAATCAAAAACCCTAACTCTTCTCTTCCTCAGCCCTCTCTCGCAACTCAATCGATGGTATTTATAGAGACACCCAACATGTACTGCCAACTTTGTTCTTATAGGTATTTTTAGAGACACCATAGATGTGAGAATCCATGGTGCTCAAAGACAAAGATTGGAACTTGGAAGAGAAAGATAGAGAATTTCTTTAGATCTCTTTAGTTTTCGGTTAAATGGGTGTGTGTAGTGTACCTTTGATGGGTTCTTGACTTGAGTTTGTGGAGGTTGGTTCTGGTGACCTTGTTAAGGAGGTTTGGGTTTTGCTTTTGTTTTAGAAAAGAGAAAGTGGGTGTGACTGAGGTCTGAGTTTTCATTTAGAGAAGAGAAAGTAGGGTGTGACTTTTTTTTTCTTGAGACAAACATAGGCTGGGTGTGGGGTTCACACATCATAGCAGTATAGCACGGAAGGCAACTGTTTTCATGTGGTGTTTATTTAATTTATTTTTCACTTTATATTAATTTTTTAATATATTTTAAAATTTATTTTAATGTTAAAAATAAATTTAAAAGCGCAGCTGATTTTAGTTTACCAAAAATAAAAACAATAAAAATTATAAGAATATATATTATAAAAAAATTAAAATTATTGTTAACTTTGATTTTATAAAAAATAAAAATTATATTTTATTTTTTTGCTTTTTAAGTTTGTTCATATATACCAAAATTCAATTGAAAAATATTAATGTACCAAATATGTATAATTTTCAAAGTATTGTTAAGGAACCATCTTACCTAAAAGCTTAAGTTTTTAGGTGAGACCTCATAATATGATTTATATTACTGTCTAACACACACCCTCAAGTGAAAGCCTTTTAGGCTTGAAAGTTGCACAAACGCACATTGCTTTGTGCTTGATTTTTATCAAATAGAATGGGAGTGGTGAGATTCAAACTCGTGACCATTAGGTCAATAAAGCTCTGATATCATGTTAAGGAATCATCTCACCTAAAAGCTTAAACTTTTAAGTGAGACTCCAGAATACGATTTATATTATTCTCTAACAAGTATAAGAACTAAATTGTTTTTTTTGTGTGTGTGTGAACTTTGAAATCATCATATATTCATAGTGTTTTATCAACTTTAATTTTCAATTATATCCTTAACAAAAAAAAAATTAATAGATGCTTGAAGCCAACAAGTTGAAATAATTGTGACATGTTATAAAAAAAAAAGATTAATAAATGTTTGTAGCCAGTAAGTTGATCTATTATAAGGAGGGAAGCAATCCGGAGAGAAAAAAATTGCAAGAAAAATCTCTGAAAAGGGAAACCAATTGCTTGACCAAGTCTTTGTTATACTTTTCGTCGAATCATAAAAAACTACACAGAAAATCTCTGAAATCCATAAAATAAGGCCAATGTCCACGGCACTTGAAGAGAACTCTTGCTTTATTCGAATAGACAACTAACAGAACGCGCACCAGAGGGGGCAAGAAGGAAAAGAAAAAAGAAAAACAAAGCCACTTTATTATATATTTATAAAAAATCAAAATCCAGTTTAGGTGCCTTCAACTTTTGAATTCCGATACCTTCATTTGACCTGAATATATTGCTTAATATTCTTTCATATATGCTTCCTTTATCTATGCTATACTTTCAAACAAATTTGTTAAAATATATAACGATTGTTTGATTAAAAAAAGTGTTTTTTTCACGAAAAACATTTTAACTAGCTTCCTATAATATTTATAAATAAATTAAATACATAATTATCAAAGAGTAATTATCCTTATATAGTTAGAGAAAGATACAACGAGAGAAATTGCTTTAAAACCCACCAAAGATAACACTATTTCCCCACGTCCATGAGAGTAATTTTCACTCTCTCTCTCCTACATTATTTTCTTCTCGAAGGGATGCATATGCCAATTTCCTCGTCAAAAAACTTTTTTTTTCCTAAGGCCCTTGATTATGTGGCAGGACTACTAGATGAGCCTCCTTTTTTTCTCTTGGCGCTTGCTCACCTTAAAGTTTGGTTGTGTTTTTTTACGTCAACCAGAACAAAAAAATGATCTTTTATGTGGTGGTTTTAGATTTGATTCTAAGAGTTTAACAATTATGTTCCAAAAAATTATCCTTGTTTTCGGTTAATTTCTATTTTTTTAATAATTATAAATCGAACTCTTAAATAAATTCAAGAAATCCAAATTAAAAACAAAAAATAAAAACTAAATTATTATCATCAACATATTCTGGTTTATCTGCTGGGTTTCACCGTGCAAGATGAGTCTTATCTTGATTGTTTTAAACCTCAATGTAGACTAAACAACCAGATCTAAGTCAATGATGAAATATATTTTTCCAGTTTGATTTTGTAGTTTGAATTGTTTTTTTTTTTATCTATTAGGTTGCTAGGTTAATTTCCAGGAGCTCTGAGGTTTTTTTGTGGTTAATTAGATTAAGAAAATTGGTTTTTTTGCATAAAAAACTCACAAATGATTTTTCAGCCACCATTAGACTGATAGGTTACATGTCATCTATTTTTTTAACAAAAAAACAGAGATGGAAATTGTTCACCCTTTAAAAAAATATAACAAGCCCGGGTGCATAGACCTAGGCTTCAAGGCTTAGGTGCATTGGCCTAGGCATTAAAGCCCACACACCTTAACTTTTCCTATCTTGATATTTTGTTTTTCAATTAATTACTTTTTTATGTTTTAAAACTATTTTTAAGTTTGTTTTTTTAATTAAAACCCCGTTATGTAATTTTTTTCTAAATTAGTTTTTTTTTCAATAATGATTATTTTTAATTATATTGAGTGTCTTTGATTTTTCATGAGATGAATACGACTCATCTATATTACTAGCTAATTGCCCGCGCGTTGCCGCGGGTATTTTTTTGTATATGATTTAACATAATTAAATCTACAATGATAAATTTATATGATATAAGTAAATACAAAGTATAGATTAAAAGATAACATGTTTAAAATTTTGAGTTGAGTTTATCACGTAAGCATAGATTACATTTTTTAGAATATAGGTATTACGTCATAAACGATCACAAAAGAGCGTACACTAACATTAGAAAAAAGAGCAAAATATTTGAATAAGGAAAAAAACAAATTACCTGAAATTATTATTGTGCAGATAATAAAATTATAAAAATCAATTAATAGAAAGAGAAAAAAAAGAGAAAAAAAAAGGGAAAAGGAAGCAATATTAATTTAAAATATTATCACAATAGCAACATCGGAGTCTTAATAAATAATCACTATTATTATAATAATAGAATACATAATCACTATTATTATAATATTAATAATAATCACAATTATTATTATTCTTATTATAATTATTATTATTATGTTAATAATGAAAGAAACATAAATAAATGAAAGACTAAAAATATCCAAGAAATTTGAACAAAAGATAAAAATAAATAAAAAAAAATTATCATTGCTATTACCGGCAAGAAAAAAAATTATAAAATTATCGGGAGGGAAAAAAAATAACAAAAGAGTAAGAATGAAAAATAATTAAATCATTATTATTATTATTATTATTATTATTATTATTATTATTATTATTATTATTATTATTATTATTATTATTATTATTATTTTGATTATTATTATTATTGTGTTAAATACACTTATATATACATGGACAAAAGTAGGGATTAAAAAAATAAAAGTGTAAGGGCTGAAATGAAAATCAAATATAAAGGGATTAAATTAAAAAATTAAAAGTCAAAGGGCTGAAATGCAAATTACATTTATTGTCAATTGAAATCAGAGGACAAAATTGCAAAAATTAGAAGAAGGGGGACTGATATGAAAAGTTGTTTATATTAACAATTTTAATTGGAGGACCAAATTAAAGAAATTCAAACATCCGGACCGAACAAATTTCAGGAACCAAAAAGAAATCGAAAATCAAAAGTTAAGGGACCGAAATGAAAAATGTTTTATATAATTAGTTTTAATTGAAGGGCACAATTGAAAACAATCAAACTTTGAATTAACGAAATCAGGCATAAAATCGAAATCCAAACCTCAGGGACCTAAATTAACTTCTTATATACATGAGGGACCGGACCTGACATTGGGCCAGCAGGAGAGAGAAAAGGTGCACCGGCGACAAAACCAGACCCCTGCGTTTACCCTGACATGGAGGACGTACACGCGCCGCGACGGGCGATAGAGGACCAGGCGGCGCACCGTATTCACCGGCGAAACGTAATTTCTGACCACCGCATGGCGGCGCACGCGCCGCTTCCATGGCGCGTTGGCGTTGAGCGCCGCTGGCGCGGCCAGACGACGAGCCAGCTGTCCCCACGGTCAATGACCGAAAACAGCCCTCCCGCCACTGGCATTGACGAAAATACCGGGAGGGAAAGGACGCTGAAGCCCCCGATCACTGTGCATAATTTTGTCGTTATCGGGGGCTGAATTCGTCAGCGCACTGTGTAAAAATTTGGGAAAAACCGAGCGCGCCCCTGGCAACTGTGTACTATTTTGTCATTTTCGGGGGGTAGAATCGTTAATACACTGTGCACATTGCGGCTAATTAAAAAAAAAAGAAAAATCCGAAAACACCCCCACCAAAAAATGCACAAACGCCGGCTGATGAAGGGCAAAAACGCACGCACACTGTCGCAATCCACAGTGAATACACTCTCAATCCACAGTGTAAAATCCCACAGGCTTTATTTGTTTTGTAATATATATAGTATAAATTAAAATTATCGTTAAAAATTAAAAATGTCTATTTTTATTATATTTTTAATATATGCAACCTTACACGATTTGTTTTTTTTTGTTTTACTCATTCAATTTAATTTGTTTCTCAATCTCAATTATAAATTGATTTATTATATAAATTCATTAAATATAACCGGGTAAATGACTCATATTGTTCTATTAAATATTTTGATCTATATTTATCTCTTGATTTTTGCAGTTTTTTTTTCTTGCCATCAAATTATTCAAACTCATGATCTAGGATGCACAGTAAACATATAATCTTCACATATCTTATGTTTAGATCATGAATTTCAAATGTTAATCTAGTTTTGTTTAGGTTACATTTTTTTTTTGTTAATATTGCCTTATTCTTTTATTATTAATCAAAATATAACTCAATTATTGAATTTCTAGTCTTTTTAGAAATACAATCATCTCTTGATTGTTTTTACCAAATACAAAAATAGTTTGACTTGTAAGGGTAACCAATCTATTAATCACTTAAGTAACGTTTTACTTTCATATTCACTTTTGTAATTCAATAAAATCATTGTTCTTAATTTAGTACTATTGATCGTGGAAATTAAACACATCCCATTGCATCAATAAGAAAAACCCTATGATTTCACGCACACACACTTGTGTGTGTGTAATGCTAGGGGTAATAAACTTTTTTAATCAGCTTTGCTTAATAAATTATTTGACATCCATTTTATGGAGGAAAAAAAATGTTAAATCATGTAATGTAGATTTTATAAGAAAATAGTATAAAAAAAAGTATATATAATAACTAAAATATAAATGGTGTAGCATTTTTACGGTTAATTTTTTCATTATACATATAGACATAGATTATTGTGAATTGTGATAGTGAAATTACCATTTTACCTTTGGCGCCAAAAAAATTATAACCTTCAGGACTAGGGTATTTTTGATATTTCCAGAAGACATGTATTGTATTTTTAAATGTTTGCACAGTGAAACTATAGTTTTACCCCTGGGAGCTAGCAGGAGGACACTAAACAGTGGGGGGGTTAGGTGGGTTAGGTTTTCACAAATTCATGGGCAATGAAACTACACAAATATCTTTAGAAAAGACAAAACAAGGGTCTAGAGTTGGGGGGGCATTATGGTGTTTTTTCCTATTTTTTCATGGTTATTGCTTGGTCTAGGGGTGTGTAGGTAATTTATTATTTTTTATTATTTGTTTTGAAAAAACTACAGGCTCGTCACACACACGTGCCCACAGTGTTTCAGGCGCATGTGGCGTCCTTAGGCGGTGGAAACCGCCCTTCCGTCCTGTCACCTCGTACATCAACATTTCCTTTGCTTCATGGACCAGCGTGTGTCGTGTTACGATGGTAAATGACTTGTCGGTGGATAGTTTTAAGTTTTCTATCTCTTTTCTTTCTCTTGCTACTGGAAAATACATGTAAGTCCTTCCTTTTTGTGATAGTTTTACTTTAGTCCCTATTCTTTCGATTTTGGTTTTATTCCTGATTTTTTCAATGAAAATTTTGATTTTTTCAATTCTGCCCTTCAATTGAAACTGATTATATATGTTGTTTTTTTCTTCTTTTAATTTTTAGTTTGTTTTTAGTCCCTTTAATGCAGTGTATTTTTTTTTCAACTATGTCATCCAATTCAAATTGTTCATATATGCTACTTTTCATTTCAGTCCTTATTCTTTTAATTTTTTAACAAAATTACACAATATTTTTTTAAATACCTTTATTTGTTTCGGTCCCAAGGTTTTTATTTGTTTCAATTGTCTTTCGATTGAAAATAATTTAAATTATTTTAATTGTGTTCTTCAATTGAAATTGGTATTATACGTTACTTTTTATCTTGGTCCTTGTTCTTTTAATTTTTTTAACAAAATTACACTACATTGTTTTTTAAAAATACCTTTGTGTTTTTCAATCCCAAGATTTTTATTTGTATCAATTTTCTCTTTCGATTGAAAATAATTATATATTTTATTTTTTATTTTGTTCCTTATTCTTTGAATTTTTATTTCATTTTGATTCCTTTGGTTTTTTCTGTCCTTCTTTGTTTTTATTCGTATCTATGCATCTATACTTTTATTGCTTGCGCATTAATAATGATAATTTTAATGATTTTTTAATTGTTTTTTTTTTGCAAAACTATTTTTTATTATTATTATTCGGGGCAATTTAATGATTTTAATTATTTAGGCAGTGATATTGATAATAATTTTAACTGTTATAGTAATGATAATAACAGTAACGTAGGGATGGATTCTCAATTTATGTTTTCTTCTTCTTATAGATAGAAAATTATATTTTTGTTTTTTTTTATTTAATTATTATAGGTATTTTCACAATTTATATTTTATTTGTTGTGTTTAATTTCATCTAAATTATAAAATAAATTGATCTTAATACGGAGAATTCAATAATTCAGATATTTGAATCTTCTTGTTTTTTAATGATGATGATAATTTTATACTGATTATTTTGTTAAAACCTACTAAATAGATAAATTTATATCGATTTGAAATTCATATATTTTATAGGAAACTTGCACTTTACATTAATTTTGCACATATTTATTATTTTGTCCAAATTTATATTATAATAAAAAAATCTCATACAACTAATATTTTTTATGTTGAAAAAAATTTGGTTCCAACCACAACGAGACGCAGTAGTGTATATATTACCTAATATATAATAGGCGTGGGCATTTCACTGTGTTGCACTGTAGATTATGAGTGTAAACACTGTGGATTGTAATACTGTATTTTTGGGTCGGTTCGGTTCTCGGTTCGCTCGGTTCGGTTGGATTCCCGGTTTTCCTATTTTTTATTGTTTTTTGCACAGTGAAATAACGATTTTAGCCCTCGAAAAAGACAAAAAAACGGTTATGGGTGGAGGGGCTCCGCGGCAATTGCACAAATTCGGACCGGACCGAACCGGTCCGGTCCGCCTACCTTTTCATTTTTTAATATTAAACCAGAAATGACTAATTACCGGTATAGCCCCTAATAAGACAAAATAGATAACGTATGCACAGGGGCACACCGGTAATTGTCCATTCTTTTTTTATTTTTTTCTTTTTACTGTCAGCGCGTGCGTCACACGCGGCCGACAGTATCCCGCATCACGCCCTCTTTGAGTGGCGCGTGCGTGGTGATGGAGTCGTCAGAGATGCAATTCGGTACAGTAGTTTCAATTTTTACAATTTTATCCTTTGATTGAAATTGATAATAAATTTGATTTTCATTTCGGTTCTTATACTTTTAATTTTGTATTTTCATCCCTTAATATTTGATTTTTCTTTCAGTCCTTATACTTTTAATGTTTTTTTTAATCCCTTGATTTCTTTTTATGCTTTCAATTTTCTTAAGTTTTTATGGTTTTTTTTCCTTTCATTTCTTTTATTTTTTTCATTATTAACACAATAATAATAACAACAACAATAATAATAATACTAATACTAATAATAATAATAATAATAATAATAATAATAATAATTTAATTGTTTTTCTTGCTTACTCTTTTGTTAATGTTTTAGAGGGTTTTTTTTCCTCGGGATAATTTAATAATTTTTATTGTTTTGACAGTGATAGCACTAATAATTTTTTTTTGTTTTATTCTTTTGTTTGATCTTTTGTTTAAGTTTTTAGGATTTGTTTCCTCCAATTTTTCCCCTTTCATTATTAACACAAAAATAAAATAAATAAATGATAATAATAATAATAATAATAATAATAATAATAATAATAATTTAATTGTTTTTCTTGCTTACTCTTTTGTTAATGTTTTTTAGGGGGGTTTTTTCCCCTCATAACAATTTGATAGTTTTTATTGTGTTGACAGTGATAACAATGATAATTTTAGTTTTTATTGTATTTTTTTGTTTGATCTTTTTTTGTAGTTTTTATAAAAAAATTAATCTTTCATTCATTTATTTATTCTTTCATGATAATAATAATAATAATAATAATAATAATAATAATAATAATAATAATAATAATAATAATAATAATAATAATAATTTAATTGTTTTTCTTGCTTGTTATTTTGTTGATGCTTCTTATTTTTTTCCCTCGGTATAATTTGATAATTTTTATTATTTTGGCAATGATAGCAACGATAGTTTTTGTTTTTGTTTTATTCTTTTGTTTGATCTTTTGTTGAAGTTTTTAGGATTTTTTTTCTTCCATTTTTTCCCTTTCATTATTAACACAAAAATAAAATAAATAAATGATGATGATGATAATAATAATAATAATAAATTATAATAATAATAATAATAATAATAATAATAATAATAATAATAATTTAATTGTTTTTCTTGCTTACTCTTTTGTTAATTTTTTTGATGGGGTTTTTTTCTCGGGATAATTTGATAATTTTTATTGTTTTGGCAGTGATAGTAACGATAATTTTTGTTTTTTTTTTTATTCTTTTGTTTGATCTTTTGTTTATGTTTTTATGATTTTTTTTCTTCCAGTTTTTCCCTTTCATTATTAACACAAAAATAAAATATATAAATGATAATAATAATAATAGTGTTAATAATAATAATAATAATAATAATAATAATTTAATTGTTTTTCTTGCTTACTCTTTTGTTAATGTTTTTGAGGGTTTTTTTCTCTCAGAACAATTTGATAGTTTTTATTGTGTTGACAATGATAATTTTTAGTTTTTATTGTATTTTTTTGTTTGATCTTTTTTTGTAGTTCTTACAATTTTTTTAATCTTTCATTCATTTATTTATTCTTTCATGATGATAATAATAATAATAATAATAATAATAATAATAATAATAATAATAACAACAACAACAACAATAATATTTTAATTTTTTTTCTTACTTGCTATTTTGTTCATGCTTTTTATTTTTTTCCCTCGGTATAATTTAATAATAATTTTTTATAGTAATAATAATTTAATATATTTTATTGTTTTCATAGTAATGGCAATAATAATTTTTGATGTTAAGACTCCGATGTTGCTATTGCTATAATATTTTAAATTAATATTGCTTCCTTTTCCGCTTTATTTTTTTTATTATTATTTTTATTTGCTCTTTGTATTAAATGATTTTTATAATTTTACTATCTGCACAGTAATGATTTTAGTGATTAATTTTTTTTCTTATAAAAATATTTTGCTCTTTTTTTTTAATGTCAGTTCACGCTCTTTTGTGATCTTTTATGACGCAATAACTACATTCTAAAAAATATAATCTATGTTTCCGTAACAAACTCTATTTAAAATTTTATACATTTTATCTCATAATTTATAACTTTTATTTACTTATATCATATAAATTTATCATTATAAATTTAATTATGTTAAATTATATACGCAAGAATACTCACGGCAACACACAGGGGTATTTAGCTAGTATATATATAGGGAGAGAGAAAGAGAGAGAGAGACCATGTGATCATTAACTCTAATTGCTTTTCTCTTCCACGTAGCTCCTTTAATTAATTCTTCCATATCACCGCCCAGTGTATCATGAGAAAAAAAACTTCCTCCCAGTCCCAGGTTAAGTTTGCGCGGTGCCTGAAATGGAGTAAGGGTCATGGTCGAAGCAAATGAAAGTAACTAGTCCAGATATGATAATTAATGGCCCATGCAAGCCAGGCTTGCTAGCGTTTAAAGCCCACCTGCTCTCCCATGTGATATTAAAAACCTCTTTCTGTTATATCAATATAATCTAAAATATCAAAGAAATTAATTTAAAACAAAAAAAATATTTTTTATTTTATTACTAAATATTTAGAATAGAGATGAAATTCATTTTTTATTTTTAAAAAAAATAAAAAAAAATATTTGTGATATTAATATATAAAATAAAATAAAAAATGATTTAAAAATTAGCAAACCAAACAGAACTAAACTCACAATCTTATTTGTGGTTAAAATCCTAGTCATCAAGATATTCTACGAAACTGGAAAGTTAGCTTCAATAAATATCATTGTCAAATAATGTTCGGTGAGGAGCGATTTTTCATCGCGAAACTCTGTAGCGAGTTTTTTAAATCATGTTTTCATCTTTTTTATATACATGTGACCTTCATAAACCTTTTAGAAAGAAATTGCAGGGTTCGAAGTAGTGGATGACTAGTGATACAAGTTTTCGAGGGGCATGATATAATGATAAAAACTTATTTTTGCATAGAAGGTCTCAAGTTCGAGTCAAGGTATGTATATTTTGTAAAAGTTTAGAACAACCAGGATTTTACTTGCTCATCTAAATCCACAAAGTATGTTTTCTATGAGTAAAGTTTTCTCGTATAAAAAAAAACTAGTAATACAAGTTTGGGATTAAATGGTATATTTCTCGTATAATTTTAGGTGCGAGCATTATAATTGATAATATAACAATCACTGAAAATTTTCGTTAAATTCAGTACTTGTAAAATGAGTTAAGATGAGAGCAAATTGATCTAGACATAAACATTAATAAAATAAAATAAAAAGGTGCAGGAATCGGACCCTGACCTGAACCTTGGGCAGGGGAGAAATCACGGCGGGGCTTGGGTTTCACTGGTGTTGGGTGGGAGCTGCAACATCTGTGCAGCGATTAGAGAGGTAGGAAATGTAGAAACCAACCAGACAACTCGGGACTTGGCAAGTGTCTTCTCGACAACGATAACATGATCGCATTGAAGACACTACAAGCTCTGTACTCTTAATCTCTTCACCTGCTCCTTCTTTACTACTATAACAAGAAAACCATGTGGTCCGATGTTATTAAATTAATACAGCTCGTCATCATCTTGCTTCGACAGATACTATACACCAGCTGGTTGACCATACTTAAGCGCTGCTTCGAGATTTTTTATGACAATCGACTGGTAGACTGACACTTTTCCGGGTCCATTAATTCTCTTTCCAACCACAGGTTAAAAAATAAAATACTATAATTCTTAATAAAAATTATTTTGAAAATCAACCTCTTAACGATTTATTTCTTACAAGTTGTGTGCTCATTAATGCAGAAAAATTCAAGGATTAAATTTTAAAAAGAACACCTTATTGAACGATGGTCTGACAAATTTCCATGTTCATACACTCTTTGGTGCAAGAGTTCGATTACATTGCTATTTTGCTATAACTTGATGTTTTTTATTGTATTTTTTATGCTGTGATTCTTGATATCAATCACTAGTTTGATTAGCAGAAAATAATGGTTTAATTTTTTATTTATTTCAAAAAGGTTTGGGGAATTAAAGAGATATGATTGGAAAGAGATTAGTTTTTTAAATCACTATGGTGAACTATCAATATTTTCATTACACATATGTTTTTTTTTCCTTGGTGCAGGTGGCATGGCATGACTGCATTAAATACCAAGTATACAGCTGCCTTTTTCATTTTTTTTTAACTATATCAAAGTAATTATATTAACTTACAAATTAAAACTTATGGGTGAACACTGTTCACCCCTCACAAATAAATATGGATGATATTATTATTTTATATTAAAAAATGTTCTTGTTTTCAAAGTCTTATCTTAGGTGATTTGATTGTAATTAAAGGTTAATTACTTTTGATTTGTAATGCAAAGATAAAGTTTGAAAGAATAAAAATGACAATTAAAAACATGCTAAACATTGAAAGTGTTTCATAAGTTGAGTAAAACATATATTTGAATTTTATCGCAGTGACTCAACGTGTTTGGATTATTTTGGCCCTTTTCATTTTTTTAAGAAAGGTTAAATGTGAATTATGAAAAAATATTATTGAACTCAATTGAATTTATGACCTAGAGTGTGGACTTGACGAGTCAAGCCATAACAACCATAATATTTTCCATGAGATCTTTTTAGTTGATGTTCTTTTTTAATGTTTTTCTCTTAACTAATCAAATTATGTTTCACTTAATATAATTTCATGCAATATACATCAAAGTGAATTGATGAAAGAAATTTTCAATGATTTCTTAAAACATTGTTTAATATACTTGTATAAAAAATAGTTTTGATTGAAATTGTATTAATTAATTATTAATAATAAATAATTGTATCAATATTATATATATTAAAATAAAATTGACTTTTCTAAATGATTTCCCCCCTCTATTGTAGTTAATATATAAAAAAAATATTATATTTATACTATTTAAAAAATTACATTTCTAGTTTGGTTTTTCTAAATATTTTTTTTCATTGGAAATCCTCAGACTGATCCCAAGAAAATTGCATATGTTGCGTGGATTCTGTAATTTAATTATTAATCGTAACTAATTTATAATCTAAAACGTTGTTATGGACTATTTTTTGTCGTGTGATCCATTTTATTTAATTGGTAAGACACATGACATGGAATTGAAAACAAATCTCATATCTATCTTGATTAATAAAAGATAATAAGAAATTGGATTTTCATCTTTTTAATGTTTTTTTAATTATTATTTTTCCTTACACACATTAAAATTATAATAAAAAATTATTTTTTAAAAAAACACAATCCAACCACATTATTAGTGTCTGACATTACCTTTGAAAAAAATATTATTTTAAATTAATTTTTTTTTAGTGTTTTTAGATTATTTTAATGTATTGATGTCAAAAATAATTTTAAAAAATAAAAAAATATATTTTTTATATTTCTAAACAAAAAATACTTTAAAAACTAACTTCAACTATACTCTTAAATAATCAACTTAATGGCACTCCTAAATATTCAATTAGTAACTCTAACCAGCAAGGACATTTTCCTAGAAAAAAAGTAGCATGGGCAATAATAGATTCAATCGAGTTAACCCTCTTTTCAGTTTGTTTGATTAAAAATCATTTTGAAGAAATTAGAAAAAAAATATTTTTATTTTTTATTTTAAATTATTTTTTTAATTTTTTATATTATTTATTATTTTAATATATTTTTAAATAAAAAATAATTTTAAAAATAACCTAAATCAGGTAAAAAAAACCATCGATTTATAATTTGCAGGGGAAATCACTACTACAAAAGGCACACGATTCGACGAAATTAAACCACAAAGTCAATTTTATAGGCTATTAATATTATAAAATAAATAAACACCCATTGTTGCACTGTCCTCAACTTATATAAACCTTCCAAGCCACTGGAGTATTAATAGTACCGGTGACTTATATGTACACCACAAAAAAACCACCACTCATCAGCGGTGGCATATCCTTCTCCAAATGAAGAACTCATATCTCATCAATCTAACTCTCTGCAGCATCATCGATATCGTGCTCTTCTTCTCCAAGGTCACTCCACAAACTTTCTATCCACCCGATTTTCCCATCGCAACCCCTCAACTCATGGAGGCTTACATAGCTCTCCAGTCATGGAAACTTGCTATGACCTCTGATCCCAACCAGTTTACAGCCAACTGGGTTGGGCCACATGTATGCAACTACACTGGTGTCTACTGTGCCCCAGCCCCGTATGACCCTTTCATCTTGACGGTCGCCGGCGTAGACCTGAACCACGCCAACATAGCCGGTTGCTTGCCTGAAGAGCTCGGCCTCCTCAAGGACCTTGCTCTCTTTCACATAAACTCCAATCGTTTCTCCGGTGTCATCCCTGCTAGCTTTATCCATCTCAAATTTCTTTTCGAGCTTGACATCAGTAACAACCGCTTTAGCGGTCCGTTTCCTAGTGTCGTTTTCTTATTGCATTCGCTCAAATATCTCGATGTAAGGTTCAATGAATTCGATGGAAAGATCCCACCACTGCTTTTTGAGCTAAAACTAGATGCTCTTTTCATAAACAATAACAGATTTCACTCAGCCCTGCCTGCTAACCTGGGAAACTCTCCAGTTTCAGTGCTTGTAGCAGCCAACAATGACATCAAGGGCTGCATTCCTCCAAGTTTGGCAGCCATGGCAGAGACCCTTGATGAGATTGTTCTCTCTAATATGGCGTTGACAGGTTGTTTACGACAGGATATCGGGCTGCTAAGAGGCTTAACGGTTCTTGATGTCAGCTCCAACAATCTAGCTGGGCCTTTGCCGGAGTCAATAGGAGCAATGAAGAGCCTGGAACAGCTAAATGTGGCACATAACAAGTTTTCCGGGAAAGTTCCTAGCAGTATATGTTCCTTGCCTAAGCTAGAGAATTTCACATACTCGTTTAATTACTTTTCTGGTGAGCCACCGGCGTGCCTCAGGTTGCCGGGGAATGATGATAGGAGGAATTGTATTCCGAACAGGCCTTTCCAGCGCGCACAGGAGGAATGTAGTAACTTTTATGCACATCCAATCAGTTGTAGTTCCATTCAGTGCCCCATTAGCTAGCTAGCTGGGGCGACTGATATGATTAATAATAATAAAAACAGGGTGTGGGCTATTGATTTTATTGGATCTGCGATGTTCTATTTTGGCGACAGGTTCAAATTTTAAACCTGCACTGCAGCATTGAAGTAAGGGCGTACAATACATGCCAGGATATTAAATGCTCACACCTACTTCGATCGGTGCTAATTTATATTAATTTCTATTGTTTTATTTTAGTGAAGGAAAGTATGTTATGACCTGTCTCCGGATTTGAGTTGAAAACCCGCTTGCACCTCCAGAATAAAAGGGGTTGAGTGAAAATAAAATTCCCTATATAATTGTCTGCATTATGATGCGAGCTGAATAAATATTTTTTATAATTATTAAAATTGAAATAATTAATAGATTTTATTAATTTAAAAATTAAATATAGCATCTATATATATAAGGTTTAATATATTAAAACACATCAATATATCATATTATAACAACAACAACATCGAAGGCTTAACATCTAAAAATATCATTACAATTATTGCTAAAACAATAAAAATTATCAAATTATTCCAAGGAGAAAAAATCAAAAACATTAATAAAAGAGGAAGCAAGAAAAAAAACTAAAAATTATTATTATTATTATTATTATTATTATTATTATTATTATTATTATTATTGCGTGAATAATGGGAAAATAAATTCAATAAACGAATAAAAAAGCCCAAAAATTTTAACAAAAAAAGCAATCAAAATTAAAAATGAATAGAATAAAAATTATTATCTAAAAAAATTATTTGACATGAAAATAATAAAAACTAATAAAAAAATCAAGAGAAAAAACAAAGGAAAACAAATAAGAGATATAAATTTTCAAATAATCATAAACACAAACTAAAATTTAAGAACAAAATTTTTGAAAAAAATATTATCTCAACAAAAGAGAAAATAATAAAAATCAAAAATCAAAACTAAATGCACATATATATAAACATAGACAAAAATAGGAACTATTTAAGAACTATAAAAAATTAAAGAAATTAAAATAAAAAATCAAACATATAAGGGTCCCAGAAACAAAATCAAATATATTATTAATTTCAATCAAATGAAAAAATTAAAAAAATCAAATAAAGTATAACATTTATACATGGAAGATTTGATATAATAAAACACATCAACACACCCTATTATAACAACAGGAACATTGAAGCCTTAACAACTAAAAATATCATTACTATTACTGATAAAACAATAAAAATTATTAAATTACCTCGATGAAAAAAATAAAAAACATTAAAAAAAGAGGAAGAAAAAAAAACTAAAATTATTAATTTATTATAGATTTCAACAGTGCACAATCCATTTTAGCCTTAATAACCCCAAGTGTGTTGATTGTTAGCTGGGGATGTTTTTAGTTTTTTATTTTATTTCAAAACTGTGCCAATAAGACCTTACCCGTCAGACCCCAACGTCACCAATCTGTCAACACACACACACACACACTAGCCAATGCCCCGCACCTCGTCGCGGGCGGTACCATATGTTTTTCAACTTCAAAAAAATATTAATTGTATTTTCTTTTGTAATAACATAAATTTAGTCAAAATAATAAATATGTGCAGAATTCTTGTGAAGTGCAAGTCTTTCTGTAAAATATATGAATTTTAAATCGATATAAATTTATCTGTTTAGTAGGTTTCAATGAAATAAACAACATAAAATTATCATCATCATTAAAAAAGCAAGAAGATTCAGATATTTGAATTATTGAAATCATTGTATTAAGATTAGTTTATTTTATAATTCAATTTAAATAACATTGAAAAACAAAAATATAAATTGTGAAAAGACCCGCAATAATCAAATAACAAAAATAAGTAGTTAATTTTCTATCAACAAAAAAATAAAAACATACATTGAAAATCCAACCTTACCTTACCGTTATTTTCATTACTATAACAGTTAAAACTATTATCCACATTATTGTCCAAACAATTCAAAATCATTAAATTGTCCCTGAAAAATAAAAAAAAAGTCAAAACATTTTAGCAAAAACACAATAAAAAAATCATTAATAATAATAATTATTATTGCACAAACAATAAAATCATTAAAATAATAATTATTGATTGTGCAAACAATAAAATCATCTAATCCAAAAGATAGATAAATAATAAAAATAAAAAAACACAAAAAAAAAGAACAAAGGGAAAAAATGAGCAATATTAATTTTAAAATTATCATCAATATAAATTAAAATTTCAGAACGGAACCTAATAAAAAAAAAACCACAACATAAAATGAACCAAAAAATAATAATCTAAAAGCATAAATGAATAAATATGGACATAAAACAAACACTATCCAAGAAGGACCGGAAAAAAGAAAGGAATGAACACTAAATAAAAATTTAAAAGAATAAGTTGTTAAATTAAAAATAAAATATATAATTAATTCCAATTGAATGACAAAACTGCAAGAAATCAAACCTTCAGATCGAAAAATAATAGAGATATTTTTAAAAATAAAATGTAATGTAACAAACATAAATTAAAATTTCATAATAGAACCAAATAAAAATAAAACCTCAACAAAAAATAAAGCAAAAAAAAAGTAAAAACAAAAACTTAAAAGCATAAATGCATAAATATGGACTAAAAAATAAACATTGTCAAATAAGGACTAAAAGACCAAAGGAATTAATACCAAATAAAAAATTAAAAGAATAAGCATCGAAATAAAAAAACAAAATATACAATTAATTCTAATTGAAGGATCAAAAATGAAATAAATCAAAATTCCAGGACTAAAAAAAAACAATAAAGAGATTTTAAAAAATCAATATAGTGCAATTGTTGAAAAAATTAAAAGAATAAGGACTAAAATGAAACTAAGCATATATGATCCATTTCAATTGGAGGACAAAAATCAAAACAAATTAAAACTTGCATGCCAAAATTATTAAAGAAAACATACAAAAATCAAAAGTTCTAATGGATAATATATATTAATATTTATATTTATATAAATATATAGTTGTTTTAAAATTATCCCAAAAAAAAACAATAATAAGTTTTTTAATGTTTTTAGATAATTTTCATTTGCTGATGTTAAAAATGATTTAAAAAAAGAATTACTATTTTAATATATATATATATATATAAAAAAATTATTTTCTTAAGAAATCAATCACATTTCCAAGCAAAATAAAAATATGTTGAGAGTGGGGTTCGAACCCGTGCACCCTTGAATGAATGTGGCACCTTAGACCAACTCGACCATCTCCTTCTTTCGTTCTCGATAATATATATTAATGAAATAAAATAAAATTATTAGCTAAAAAAAAATCATTTGATGTGAAAATAAAAAAAAAACAAAAAAAAGTGTATAAGTTAGAAAAGAAAAGGAAAAAGAAACACGAAAAAGAAACACAAAAAAAAAAGAGAAAATAGTCGGGCTTAGGAAAGCTTAGCCTCTTCCACTAGGCTACAAGTGCTTCTTTAGTTGATGCTATGCAAACATAAATAAAACATAGTAGTAAATAGGTGAATCGAAAGACCCGAACCAACTCGAAAACTGAGCAACACTATTGTAATCCACAATGATTCTCCTCACATGCTACAGTAACTAAACCATGACATCTTTTAGTGTATACGAGCCATACACCCGCGCTCTGCCGCGGGTACTATATTTTATTTATTTTTTTCATTTTAGATTTAGTTTCAATCCTTTGATTTTTTTGAGATAGTTTTGATTTTTTTGTTTGTATCTATATACTTTTGCTCTTAGTTTAGATTTATAACCAAAAAAAAGAGAATAATAAGAAAAAACAAAGGGAAGAAAAACACTATAACAAAAACAGTTGTAACAATACACAGTGTAATGTGTGAGGAGCTACAGTGTTGGACCTACACTGTTTGTATGTATGATAAAAAAATATAAAAAAAAGATGAGGAAAGAAAAAAAATCTAAATCATTATTATTATTGTGTAAATAATGGAAAAAACAAAGTTATATCAAAGAAAATAAAAAGCATCAAACTCTAAAAAAAGTTCAAAAAATAAAATATAATAAATGATAAAAATAGATCAATATTATTAGTTAAAAAATAATTTTATTTTTCATTAAATATTCTTATAACTACTATAGCTAAAACTATTAAAATTATTAAATTACTTCAAATAAGAAAAACCAAAAACTTTAAAAAAAGATGATGAAAGAAAAAAATCTAAAATTATTGCTATTACTGTGTAAATAATGGAAAGAATAAAATTATATCAATGAATAAAAAAGCCTCAAACTCTAAAAAAAAAAATATATATATATATATAATATAATAAATGATAAAAATAGATTAATATTATTAGTTAAAAAAATAATTTTAGTTTTTTCATTAAATATTCTTATAACTACTATAGCTAAAACAATTAACATTAAAATTATTTAAGAATATACTTCAAATAAGAGAAAAAACCTAAAATTTTTACTATATTGTAAAAATAATGGGAAAGATATTAAATAGATTAAAAACTCAAACTCTAAAAGGGCAAAAAATATATATGCATAAATAAATATTAGAAATAACTTTGTGTTTAAAAATTAATGGAAAGAATAAAATTATATCAATGAATAAAAAAGCCTCAAACTCTAAAAAAAGAGCAAAACATAAAATATAATAAATAATAAAAACTAAAAATTGAGGCAATTGAAGAATTTTTGAAAACAATAAAGGACCTAAATCTAAAATTTAAAAGTATAAGGGTTGAAATGAAAGCAAAATATATAACCAATTTTAATCAAAGAATAAAATTGAACAAATTAAAACATCTGAACCTAAAATTTATTAAGATATTTTAAACCAAACCGAAAAATTAAAAGACCAAAGACTGAAATGTAAACGAATTATATAACCAATTTTAATCATTGGATAACATTGAACAAATCAAAACATCTGGACTGAAATTATTCAGAGATTTCAAACCAAACCGTAAAATTAAAAGACCAAGGACTTAAATGGAAATGAATTATATAATTAATTTGTCTTGAAAGATGCAATTGAAACAAATCAAAATTTATATGTCAGAAATAAGGACCAGAACGCACAATTGAAAAAGAAGGGGCCATTATGAAATAATCATAAACAAAGGAAATTTACGTGTAATTTATTATTCAAGAGAGAGAAATGCACCAAACCTCTTTCAAACGGCCACCGGCACCTATAGAGCCACCGTCCGATTAACACGCTCCCCACCTCAAGACAGTAGACATGGAGGCACATCCGGAGATAGGACGGACGAACTTTTTGGATGACCTATAGACACCGCACGCGCCGTGAAATAGGACCGTGCGGTCAAAAAGCTTTGACGTGCCACATAGAAATCCGAATTAAATATTTAAAAGAAAGGCTAATTACGGTAGGACCCCTGACTCTATTTCATCTCTTTTGTCTTTAGCGGGGCTATATACGTAGCATTTTTCATAAAATTGAAAATTCGAAAATAGCCCTCCAGTCCAGCCCTCCATTTTGTCCTATTAGGGGGTAAAATCGGGTGTGCACTATTCACATAAAATGGGTAATTACCTGGACACCCCCGCCGACTTTTCTTGTATTTTGTCTTATTCGTCGGCATTTCGGTTATTACACTGTGCACGGAAATAGAAAAAAACGAAAATACCTCTGACTCAAGCGTTTAAATGAAGGCGCACCGAGGGGTAAAATAGTCATTGCACTGTTCGAATCCACAGTAAAATGTGAGTGTTGCTACAGTGAAAACGCCACATGGTTTAGCTTTTTCTTTAATATATATATATATACCCATCCCACTTGTCGTATCATATCACTAGCCATGACACTCGCGCCTTGTCGCGGGCGGAACCATATTTTTTTCAATGTAAAAAATATTAATTATGTGAATTTTTATTATAATATAAATTTGAGCAAAATAATAAATCTGTGTAGAAATCCTGTAAGGTGCAAGTTTTCTATAAAATATATAAATTTTAAATGAACATAAATTTATTTTTTAGGAGGTTTCGATGAAATAACCAGTATAAAATTATCATTATCATTAAAAAAAAGCAAAAAGATTTGAATATCTGAATTATTGAATACATTGTATTAAGAATAATTTATTTTATAATTCAATTTAAATTAAATACAACAAATAAAATATAAATTGTGAAAGAACCTGCATTAATCAACTAAAAAAATAAATAATTAATTTTTTATCTCTAAAAAGAAGAAAACATAAGTTGAAAATCCATCTTCACGTTACTGTCATTATCATTACTATAATAGTTACAATTATTATCAACATTACTGCCAAAATAGTGAAAATCATTAAGTTGCCCTGAATAATTTAAAAAAAATAAAATATTTTGTCCAAAATACAATAAAAAAAATCACTAAAATTATCATTATTTTTATGCAAAAATAAAATCATCTGATCTGAAAATAAGATAAAAGTAACATAAAAAAAAGAACAAAAGAGAAAAATGGAGCAATATTAATTTTAAAATGATCACCAACATAAATTAAAATTTATAAATTAAACCATAATAAAAATAAAACCCCAATAAAAAATAAAATGACAAATATTCAAAACAAAAACCAAAAGTATAAATGAATGAATAGAAAGATCAAATAAAAGAAAGAAATCAATACTAAATAAAAAATTAAGTTACAAAATGAAAAACAATATATATAATTAATTCCAATTGAATGATAGAACCGCAACAAATCAAAACTTTGGGAACGAAAAAAAATAAAAGAATTTTTAAAAATAAAATGCATTGTAACCAACATAAATTAAAATTTTCAAAACGGAACATAATAAAAATAAAACCCCCACAAAAAATAAAATAACAAATATATATATATATATATATATATATATATATATATATATATATATATATATATATATAAGCACAAATGCATAATATATGGACAAAAATAAACATTGTCCAAGAAGGACAAAAAAACCAAAGAAAGAATTAGTGCCAAAATGAAAAAAACAAATTATAATTAATTCCAATTGAAGGATAAAAATGAGACAAATCAAAAAATAATAAAGGAATTTTAAAAAATCAATAAAGTGCAATTGTTGAACAAATCAAAAGAATAATGATTGAAATGAAAAGGTAGCATATATGACCAATTTCAATTAGGGGACAAAATTAGAAAAAAATTAAAACTTGCATACCAAAATTATCAAAGGAAACAAAAACAAACAGAAAATCAAAAGATGAAGGACCTAAATGAAACTTACTGTTTTTAATCAATATCAATTAAAGGGCATAATTGCAAAATAATCGAAAGTTCCATTGAAAAATCGGTAATACAAATGAAATCAAAACTTAAGGGATCGAAATGAAATGCATACAAATATCAGGGGCTGTTGTGTAGAGAGAAGGGGGAAGAAAAACCGTCCACCGGAGATTACATAGTCCGATTTGAAAGACATCGCTTGCGTGTGGAGGAAGCGTCCATGTCCCCGAACCATATGAGACGGCGGAAGCACATTTTCCGATGACTGGGTACACCACACTCACCACCTTAATGGGACGTGCGAGCGAAACACTGCAGGCTCGTCCGTACGATCGCGCTGCAGTGTTCAGGATAAAAAATAATAAAAAATTAGGTCAATTATCCCACATAGCCCTTGACCCCTAGCCATATCAACGGGTCCAATTGCGTTGTTCTAGCGGGGGTGAAAACTCATAAATACCCCAGGGTTTTAGCAACTTTTTTTGTCGTTTAGGGGGCCAATTGCGCTATTTTCATTGTGCAACAAATCTGAAAATGCCATATGTGTCCCCTGGAAAACCCCAAAATTCTCCCGATCCTGAGGTTAAAAAATTTTTAGCCCCTGGGATAAAATAATAATTACACTGTAGCAATGAATAGTGAACCTAAGTCTATATCTTTTAGGTAATATATGGGTAGATCATGTTGCATTGGCAGTGCTTGATAATGATGTAGCATTATTTATTATTAAAAATAAATTACCATGGATAAATTGTTTATTTATTGTGGTTTCAGCTTTTAAAGAATGAACCTAGATGCATGCAAAAACTCAACCATGGTGTCCTTTGTGTCCCTCTCCTTCCTCATGCCTTTATGGTGACAACAACTGAGCTTCTCTCCCATACGCACATACACTGTAATCTTAAATAAAAAAATATTTTATTTGTTTCGGTATGAAAATTTTTAATTTATTTTTTATTGAAATTAATTGTATATTTTATTTTTTTTTATTTCTGCTCTTATTCCTTAAATTTTTTATTTGATATTAATTTCTTTGGTTTTTTCAGTCTTTTCTTAGACAATATTTATTTTTTTATCCGTATTTATGCATCTATACTTTTAGTTTTTTTTTGTTGGGGTTTTATATTTATTTCATTTAGTCGTGTTATTTTATCTGTTCTTCGGATCAGATAATTTTATGGTTTCATTGTTTGCACAATAATAATAATCATTTTAGTGATTATTTTTTATTGTTTTTTTTTGTATAAAAGTTTTTTTTCCTTAGGGCAATTTAATGATTTTAATTGTTTGAGTATTAATGTTGATGATCATTTTAATTGTTATAGTCATAATAATGATGGTAACATAGGGATGAATTTTTAATGATATTTTTTTTCTTTTTGTAGATAGAAAATGAATTGCTTATTATTGCTATTAGCGGGTGTTTTCACAATTTTATTTTGTGTTTAATTTAAATTGTATTATAGATTGAATTAAACCTAATACAGTAAATTCAGTAATTTATATTATAATAAAAAAAAATTCCATACAATTAATATTTTTTTACATTGAAAAAAATATGATTCCGGCCGCGATGAGATACGGATAAGTGGCTAATCACCAAAATAAGGAGAGTTTATTTCTTATATACTAATCAACTAGTGGTAAAGATGAGGGTAGTAATAATAACGGTGATAAAAAGTGACAGTATTGATAATAGAATGATGATGATAATAATAATAATAATTATAATTATAATAAAAAAGCAAAAATAATGATGACAGGCTTAGAGATTAGAATAATAACAATAATAAAAGTTGAAATAAGTGTACCATGTGATTATAATGTTGTCTATAAAATATTTTAGATAAAAAAAATAATATCGAGGGAGAAAATGTTATAAATTTTTCAACATGGTGAGAATTAACAGACCTGGAACATAATGATTGTAATAAAATAATTTTGTTCTGGCTTTAGAAAGAAAAAAAAGAAGAAAAAAGCAGCACCCGCCTGAAGCCTGAAGGTCCTGAACCAGCCTTTACAGGTTAGCCGTTAAGGTCCTTGAACAATGCTGTTTTGACTTGTATAAAACACTGGGCCTGTAACTTAGTAACCATTCCAAACCATCTAGCCGAGTCAAGTATGGGCTTTCTGCAATTCTCAAAGCCCACACAAACCCGAAAACTAATGACCCGAATTAAATGACCAAACCATCCTCGCCAAAAATAGCTATAAAGAACCACACAGCATCTGTTAGGGTTTTTGAGTTTTCCCTTCCCTAGCCGTCCATCACTCTGTCACTGCTACCCTGCCGTTCGCTGTTCCTTGCCACCACCACAAACTCCAACCATGGCTGTCGGGTATACTTCCCTTCTCTCTTTCCCATTCAACACATTGAGGTTTATGTTTACATGTTCAGGGTTAATGGAAAATATTTTATTGATGAGTTTCTCCTATGTCTGTCAACAGGAAGAACAAGAGAATTTCCAAGGGAAAGAAGGGGGGAAAGAAGAAGGCGTGAGTATTGCAGAATAAACTGTGTCTTTCTAGATCTGTTTTTTTTTATTATTATTGTTAGTTTTTTTATTTTTTTTTGTCTTTACAGAGCTGATCCGTTTTCAAAGAAGGATTGGTATGATATCAAGGCTCCTTCACTTTTCTCCGTCAAAAATGTCGGCAAAACTCTTGTTACTCGTACCCAGGGCACCAAGGTATGTAACGTTTTTGTTAAATTTATGAACACTATCCTCTTATTTTCTTCATATTTTTGCATAATTGTTTGCGTTCTTTTTATGTTTGGTCGTTATGTCCTCTCAGAAAATTAGACTCCATAATTTCGGCCAAGGTTTTTGTTTAAAATCATAGATTCAAGGTGCTCTTAGTAGTTTGAGTCTATACCAGAGGCGAATTTCTAGCAACTCGTTACTCTGCTAAACGCGTTGATTGAAATTTTGGTGGTTGGAGCTCATTTTGCTCAATAAAGATGTTCTGTTGTAACTTTGAGGTGGCGTGTTTAAAAAGTTACCCTGAAAGCATAGAAGTGTATGTGAATGACATGTGGTTTGTCCATAACACATGTCTTTTCCCCTAAAAAACTTATCCTCCTTTATAGAGAGATATTAGCTTCTAAGACTTGAGTCTTGAAATTTTAAACTTTTTATCTTGCCAAACCGAAATATGCTCATGTTTTTTTCTTAACCAGTTGTATTCACAATTTAATTTCATGGTTTCCTACACTTCCTGGCTACTTTCTAGGTCTTGACATTTACTTTGTAAATTAACCAACAGATATTTTTTGCTGTAGTTGCATTACATTTGCCTTGCTGGGTCTTTGCCTGTTTTTACTTATTGTGGTCGTGAAATGTGTAATGCTTACATACTCTGGGGTTTGTAACAGATTGCTTCAGAAGGTCTCAAACATCGTGTTTTTGAGGTATCACTTGCAGACCTTCAGGGTGATGAGGATCATGCTTACAGAAAGATACGTTTGAGAGCTGAAGATGTTCAAGGGAGGAATGTTTTGACAAACTTCTGGGTATGATTATGCAATTTGTGTCTTCCTGATGCTGTTATATTTTAATTCTATTGACAATGTATTACTTTAACAATGCATGTGTTAACCCTCCTTAAATATTGCAGGGAATGAATTTTACAACTGACAAGTTGAGGTCTTTGGTGAGGAAATGGCAAACTTTGATTGAAGCTCATGTTGATGTGAAAACCACTGATAACTATACATTGAGGATGTTTTGCATCGGGTTCACTAAAAGGCGTCCCAACCAGGTCAAGAGGACTACTTATGCGCAGTCCAGTCAAATTAGACAAGTAAGCACACCTTATCATAATATCTAGTTGTTTAATTAATTTGTTAAATAGGAACTGAAATTTGTTTTTTCAGGTCACTAGTGTTTGTTGTTTTTATCTAGTCTCTGCTTCAACAAGATATAGAATGTCCTTTATGAGTCCACAGTATATAATTTTAGCTGTGTATTACTCCACTGATTTGAAATATGAAGTATTTAGCAGAACCAAAATAAAATTATTTCATCAAAAGATGTATGTAATTCTTGCATTTATAATAGTGATGGATATGGAGACTTCTATTAATTGGAAAGTATTTTTTGAGTGAAAATTGTTCTTTAATTAAGTTGCTGCTTGCTCATGTCTAGTGAAGTTTAATGTTTTTCCCCAAATGTTATGCTGTTTTGTTTCTGCTTATGATGTGAATATGCTTTTGTTCTCTCAGATACGGCGCAAAATGAGGGAAATTATGACAGCCCAATCAACTTCTTGTGATCTCAAGGAATTGGTCCGCAAGTTCATTCCTGAGAGTATTGGCAAGGAAATTGAAAAGGCAACTTCAAGTATCTACCCTCTTCAAAACGTTTTCATTAGGAAAGTGAAGATCTTAAAGGCTCCAAAGTTTGATCTTGGAAAATTGATGGAGGTTTGTCTCTATACGTGTTTGATGTTTTGGTCACCAAAATTGCTCCAAAGATATATTTTTTTTCATCAGCTTGATGTTTGCATTTAAATATGTTTTTGTTTATATATATATATATGTATATAGCCTACAATGGTAGGCATTCGTTATAATGTGGTGATTATATTTTTACTTATGAATTTTGTGAACTCTTCAGGATATTGTATATTTTGATCTGCCTGTTATATTGCAAGCTACTAATATTTTTTGCTGTGCAATGTGCAGGTTCATGGGGACTATTCTGAGGATGTTGGTGTGAAATTGGAAAGGCCAGCTGATGAGCCAATGGCTGAGGCCCCTGCTGAAACTGCTGCTTGAACTTGAAAGTTGAAGGAAGTTTTTCTTAGTTGCCTTGCCCTTTTTTGATTTTTTACAAGTTCTCCATAACTGTTGTTTATTTGAAACGCTGGATGATAGTTGTTGGACGTTCTAGTTTATCTGAGATTTAGAATGTTTTCCTTGAGTACTTAATCTCCATCACTTAATCTGTGCTTTTATTGAGTAGAGGTTTATATGTCGCCTGGCAAACATTGCAACGAGCTCAGATGTTTTGGTCATTTATTTTTTATTTGAACAAGGTCTTTTGCTGCCGCTTGCTTGCGAATTGCCCACCATGGGATACGATGAAAATTGTCTCGTTGACTTTGAGATACTTCTCATCTTTTTTTTTGTGTTATCTATCCAGCTTTTGATGGTAGATCAATAGTTTTTTACTGATATAACAATGAAATGCTAATCATATAGATCAATATTTTTTACTGATATAACAATGAAATGTTAATCATAACTTTTATTCTATTATAAATTATAAGCAAGTTACTTCCCCCCTTTAATTTCCGATGTTATTTATTGTCAATGGTACACGTGCGTCTTTCAGACGTTTTGGAGATTTTCTTTTGTCATCCCTGGCTCAAAGCACGTACAAAATATCTTTTTTTCTCTGATTCCAAATCATCCTTCAAGAGTTTTTTTTGTCCCCAAGAACCTTATGAATCAAGCGAAGCCGCCCTTTCCAATTTCACACCATCATCCTCGGATTGGTCCCCAAGAACCTTCAAATTGCACTGCAAAAAATACGAGTAGCTTGCAATATAGCAATCAGCCAGATCCAAATATACGATATATTTTTTAAGTGCAGTTCATATGGTTACTGTGCTGAAGCTCAGGAGCTTGACATGCGATCATGGGGCACCCTTTTCTGGTAATGTCCTGATGCTATTTAGAGAGCAATATTTGAAACGTGGCACTTTCTGATGGCGGGATAAACGGCATCAGAATGCTACGGGGATTGATTTTGGCAAGACTTCCTTTAAATGCAAGGGATTCTTACGTTATGGCCCAGATGCAATGGCAGAAATACCCTTTCTGGCACTATCCATCCAAAGCATTGCTCTGAGGAGTGCATTCCTTGGAACGAATCTTCAGATTAGCATCTTGCGGTCTCTTCATTTTTACAGCTGCAGCTTCATCGCTTGCTTATGCATGCGCAGATGCTACTTGCTCTTTATGTAATCACTCCTTGGAATTACTTGCACTATCCTAATTCTATTTGTAACAGCTTGGAAAGAAAAACCATAAATTACATATTCCTGTTGAATACATTGTTCAACCTGCTTAAATCAACCCAAAGCAGTTTTGTTGCTTCATCATATTTGGAAACCACCGAACAAGAAAATGTCCAGGGTGAAAGCACTTCAAAGTTCAAACCCACCTCAGTATCAATTAAAGAACCTGAACCAGACATTATCATATCAACAGATAAAACAACAACACCAATCTCAACAAATCACAAGCGTTTCAAAATATAAATACAACATAACAAATATACTCCAATCAAGAACCTGAAAAATCCTTGCTCAATACCACCTTTTAAATACACCTCTGGAGAAATGATAGAAAAACCAAATGGGCATTCATCAAATCTCAACAAAAAGAACTCAGATTCAAAAAGAAATAATCTTGAATGAAAATGTCAAGACTTTTACGATTACACAAACTTAGTGGTTGATGATGCAGAGACTGGGAGAACATATTGTTTTTAATTCATTGAGTAGATAATTTTGAGGAGTGCAACTTTGAGAGATTTCTACTGCGATGGAGAAGAGAAATAGACGTTAATTGAAGATAAAAGAGATTGGAGTTGGTTGAGAGAGAGAGGCAAGACTGGAGATCATATAATATTTTAGGTTAGTTTTTTTATTTTAAATTCTATTTTTTATTTAAATATAATTAATAATAATAATAATAATAATGTTAGAGGGTGTTTTAAAAATAATTATTTAATTATATAAATTAATTATATTAATTGTATAATTCATAATTATATTATATACAAAATAACTGCACTATATTTAAAATAATATACAAAAAAATAGTTTTTCTAAATTTGTTTCTCATTTAAATACACATAAACAAAAAAAAAACTATATTTATACTATTCAAAAAATCAATTTATCTTTCTAAAATATATTTTTTTCATTGGAGAGGTTCTAACTTCTAAGAGTACAGTCCATGAGCACGTACGGTTTGGTTTTTGATAAAAAAAAACAACTACATGTATATATATACTAGTCATTTACCCAGCCTGAATCATATTTTTTTCAACGTAAAAAATATTAATCGTTGTAAGATTTTCTTACTATAATATAAATCTTGGCAAAATAATAAATCCGTGCAAAATTCTTGTGGAGTGAGAATTTTCTATAAAATATATGAATTTTAAATTGATATAAATTTATATATTTAGCAGGTTTTAACGAAATCACCAACATAAAATTATTATTGTCATTAAAAAATCTAAAAGATTTGGATACCATCTTTATTTTTTAGTTAATGTATTTATTAGATTTTAAATTTTTTAATAGACTTTTGAGATTTATTATTTTTCTTGTATAAGTATGTGTTTTTTTTATTAATATTTGATTAAAAATCAAATTATATTATTATTAATCAAAGCTTATAATATTAAAAAATTATTTTATTCTTATTATATCTAATTAATAAAATCAAGTTGTGCCGCTTGGCATATCTTAAGAGCATCTCCAATGGGAGTAGGCATTTTGGAATAGCCAAATCTTTTAAAATGGATGTTTAGAATAGTGTATATATGATCTTTTTTGTTGTTGATGTGTGCTTCAATGGTAAAAGCCATTTTGGAGAACCATTTTTTTATATATTATTTTAAATATAATGCAATTATTTTATACAATTAATTATACAATTAATAGGAATAAGTTATATAATTAAATAATTATTTTTTAAAAAACCTTCCAACAATATAATTATTAATTTGTATATAATTTTTTTTATTATTGTTGAGGTATTTTTAAATAAAAACAAAACAAATATTTTTGATATATTTACATTATTTTCTAAGATATATATATATATATATATATATATATATACATATCTACATATATATACATACATATATATATCATATACGTCTCTCCTTTCCCATTTCCCTGACCCCCAAAGCTTCACAGCTTACACAGAGCACTCCCTTCTCCCACCACACCCCCCGATCCTCCCCCAAACCAAGGTACCAAAGTATGCCCCAAGCTTTACACACATGCAACACTCTCTTCTTCCACCCCCACACAGAAAGCACCCACCGATCCTTCTCTAGACCAAGGTTACCAAGTTATGGGTTTTTAATGTTTTTTAATTTTTGCCTTCTCTCTCAACACATGTAGGAATGACTTCGGAGGCAAAAAAAAGCCATTTTGGCTACTCGTATGCCTCTCCCGCTGGAGACAACAATAGGAACAAAAATAGCCAAAAGCTAAAAAATTTAGCTTTGACTGTTGGGATAGCTCTCCCAAAGCACTTTCCTTTGTCTTCAAATCCGAGTCCATGAAGTTGGTTGTTGATAGAATATGGCCGCCAGAGATTTAAGTTCAGAAAAGGATGCGTTACTTTTTATGTCTGCAGCTCTCCTGTTTTGTTTCTCGAGAAGTCAGAAACAAAAGAAAATAAAAAACCAAAAAACGTCCCCCGGCCAACAATTCCCAACCCGAGATCATTAAGGGTAAAATAGTCGGTGCACTGTAGCAATCCACAGTAAATCACCTCACATGCTACAGTGCACTACACAGTCAAAACACCCACACCATTTTATATTTTAGTTAATATATAATTGACTAGTTTTGGTTTATTTTATTTTTATTCCAAACCGGTAAAACGGTCTTCCAGTGCCTAGGGAAGGGAAGAAGGAAAGATGACAAATAAAGCATAGCGGAGGAATCAACAAGAAGCTTGGAGGGGGGAAGTAACAACACTCAAAGTTGTCTACCATCAACCAAGCATGAAACACGAGCCATGAACTAAAATGGCTGGACAAGAGCGATAAACAACTGCCAGCCACTCAACCATGTTTATTAATTGGCATTGCTTGTGATCACGTGTAAATACTTCACTCTATTTTTCCAATAATTTTTTTTTAAAAAAAAACTAAGTTATGTGATCATTGTTGATTGAAATGGTCAATTTTTTAAAAATTTCAATTTAGCACTGAGATATTTTTTTAAATTTTAATATGTTTTTGGGAGATGTTATGAATGCCTAAACATCTCATTACAAATTTAGTACAAGCTAATGAGTTAGTGTTAGACTAAAAGTTGTATCTTGATAAAACTTCAAATGAACTAGAAAGTGTTATCAAATTGATGCCTTCCTTGCAATCATAATGCTTTCATAAGGCATTCAAATACTTTAGTGAGAATTGAACTTCCATCCTCGAGGATATCTCATCAATTATTTACTTATTATTATAATATATTAACCATGTAGATAAATTTAATTAACATGTTCTTATAATAAGTGATGATGTTCTAAAATTCAGTATGCTCATAAATAGGGAATATTTGGTATCTGGATGGTTGTTAATCATGCGTTCATATCAATATTTTTTCTTCATAACTCAAGAAGCATATGATTGATGAAAAAAATCTTGGCACCTCCAAATCAGTCTATCTATTTCAGTGGGATTTAAACTCTTTTATTATAATATCAATGATTTTTAATTAAAAGATTGTAATAAATAAAAGAAAGAGCTTTAAATTAAAAAAAAAGAAAATATAGTAGGTCATTGGAAGATCTTTTACACACTAATAGATCCGATAAAATGATTGTTCTTTACATGAATAATTCATATTAATAGTTTTAAGACATAACATTATGGATCTTTAATGATCTCAATACCAAATGAGTTTAACATGTAGCGCTAAGCATAAGAGAAATGAGTCTGACAATTTACCAATTCCATATTATGTCTTAGGACATGATTAAACTCAAGTATACTGGATGTTGAAGTTGGTCAAGTCCATCTTTTCTTGGTACAACACATGGTTGATCCCCAAGAATATTGGGTATGACAACTCGTCATGTTCATGTTACCTTAAGCTTAGCAAATGAATGGATCTAAGTATATTTGGTTTGGGCTTAACATACAATCTCAAGTATGTTAGGTTTGATAACTTTCTAGACCATGTCCTCTTGGATTTAGTATATCGATGAACCAAGTATATTAGGACTGATTTACTCACTAGACTCACATTCAATTAGGTTCATAAGTATATTAGTCTGATAACTTTACCAAACTCATGTTATATTGAGATCAACACATGGATAAATCCAAGTATATTAAATTTGATAACTCTCTAGACTCACATTTAGTTGAGCTTATTATATGCCTAAATCCAAACTTGTTATATCCATGTTCACTTAGGTTATCAGTCAGATATGGGTTTAGATTTTTTTCATAACACATCAAAATTACTATGTCAGAATTGTTAACTCATGAATAAAAAAATAAATTAGTAAATTTATATGTAATCACTTCGTTTAATGATATTTGCTATATATTATTGACTTGTGAATCATAACTAGTTTTAAAAATAAAATTACAAAGTTTACTGTGTTTCATTTTTATAGCTCTTGACAAAATAAAATCTCGAGCTTGATTGATAATAATAAAGTATTAGGAAGTACATATTTATAATAATATATGTATTCTTATTTTTATTCGTATTTTAAGTCCCACAATTCCTGTAGCTTGAACTTGAGTGTACATTGTTTTGCAGCCTTGTCTTAAAAGGACTCATGATCACGGGATGTTCAGACAATAATTAATTGTAGAGTTTTTTTCTTCTTTTGTATTAATGAGAGTTAAGACAACGATTCATGACAGACAGTAGTGTGCTATGAAAGAGGATGTGGTGTTGAATCATATAAGCTTTGAAGCTTATAAAAACGCCCAAACAACAATCCTATAAAAACAAGATGGGCTGCCTACACCTCTTGTTGTGCAGCCCAAGCCTAATACTTTCTTGAGTATCACCGGGCCCATTGCTAGTTTAGAATTAGAAGAACAATCCGCTCGATCATTAATTATAATGCACTTAATCAAGCTTTTCTGATTGATTTTTCTGTAACAGCAGGAAACGCACGTGATGGGATGGCACGAGAGAGGAAATAGTGATTAATGGCAAGAAATCAAGAGTTAGCGCTGATGAATGAATTAGGCGCTTAAAAGAGAAATAACGTGAAACGAAGTGGTGAAGATGGGTGAGAAATGGAAAGCCATGGCTTTTCCCTTCCAGCATTTATCATGCATGGAGCACTTTTCAGGGAGGCTAGGAAACAGGGGGTGGCAATGGCATAGCTGGCTGCTCCACTAAACAACAGAAACATGATCTGGATTATCTTTTCTCTGGGTCCATTCCATCTACTATTTCCTCTCTCTCTCTCTAGTCTCTCCTTGCGTTTGATTTTCCTTTTATTTTTCAAGATTTTGAAGACAAATTTGTAGTTATAGTTGGCGGGGTACGGTGATAGTGTGAATTAAGAGATGCGCGTTAGGTACACGGAATGAAGTTCTTCGATTCACATATATATTATTATTACTATTATTATTCAGACTAGAGAGGCCCTTTCTTACACAATAATTTAGGAGAGAGAGAGAGGACAGATCACATCACTGGGGTTGGTGATTTCGTAGCTCTAGTGCCTTGAAAGCATGGCAGCTTTGGTGGGTGGTGGCATCAAAGAATTCAATAACCTGCAGCTTTATTATTATAAAATAAAGTAAAAAAATCATTGTTTCGCTTTTTATCGTCAGTAAACATACTATAGATTGTAATAATATATATTTTTTGGGTTGGGTTGGGTCTTTTGGGTTGAGTTGATTCACTAATTTTTTTATCCCTCGAGAAAGTCAAAAAAATATTGTTGCAGGGAGGGGTTCCATGAAAAATTCATATATTTTTTTTAAAATAGCTAAATATTAATCTGCCCCCAATAAGATAAAATTGAAGATTTAGTTGTAGGAGTGTTCTGATAATTGACCATATATTTTTTTTATTTTCCGAATAGTGTGTGCGTGTGTACCACATGCGACTGATAGTATTCGGCTTCACACCCGTTTCAGGCGGTGGCGTGCGGTTGCGTCTGGTGTCGAAAAATGTCCATCTAGCATCTCACATGTTGTGCCGTCATGTCCTTTTTCTCATGGTATGGCATGTTGTGACCCATAAAGGCCGATTTAGTGACAGTGTGGTTGGTTGAAAGGTGTTTCCCCCTTTTCTCCTGCATGTTAAAGTACAAGGCAAGTCCCCGGTTTTATGGTGTTTTCCTTTCAGCCCCTTAATTTTTAATTGTTTTGCAGGGTCCTGATTTATGTTATATAATTTTTAATTTGTTTTAATTGGATCCTTACATTGAAATTAATATATATTTAAGTTTCAATTCGGTTCTCATTCTTTTAATTTCAAGATTGGTTTGAAAATCCCTCAATATAATCAGTACAAAAGTTTTGATTTTTTTTCATATTTGTCCTTTGATTTAAAATTGATAATATATTTGGTTTTTCATTTTGGCCCTTATATTTTTAATTTTTAATTTTAATTCCTTTTTATTTTTTATATTTCTGAAATAATCTCTATTTTTGTTCATGTTTATATATGTGTGCTCTTAGCTTTAATTTTTAATTTTTATTATTTTCTTATTTATTGAGGTGGTATTTTTTTTGAAAAAAATAGTTTTTAAATTTTAGTTTGTGTTTTTGTTAATTTGGAAATTAATATTTCTGTTTTTTTCTCTTTGTTATTTCTTTTAGTTTTTTTTTTTTATCATTTTCAAGTCAAGTGATTTTTTCTCAGCTAATAATTTTTATTTTTGTTTGCTTTTTTGTTAAAGTTTTTAGGTTTTTTTTTAGGTTTTTTTTTTTAGTTTTTTTCATTATTAACACAACAACAACAACAACAACAATTTTAGTTTTTGTTCTTACTTACTCTTTTGTTAATTTTTTTTAAAAAAAAAATTCTCGGGGATAATTTAATAATTTTTATTGTTTAGCAATAATAGTAGTGATAATTTTAGATGTTAAAGATTTCGATGTTGTTGTTATATTAAAGTGTGTTGATCTATTTCATTATATCAAACTTTGCATGTATAGCTATTATATTTTATTTTGAACTAACAAATCCTATTAATTATTTTAATCTCAATAATTAAAAAAATTATTTACTCAGTCTGCAAAGTAGTGTGATCAATTTAACTAGTTTGAAAACTATATGATATCACTGGCAAAGATAATTAACACGGTAAATTCCTCGCCCTTTAATATTTGCTTCTCCTATCACGCTGATATGCTCTGGTAACTCATGCCTCTGCTTCTTCTTTTGATAATGCTGCTCTCTCTAATCATATTCAGACTACAAACGTTGTCGTAGAATAGTAATTATAAATTGTTTTTTTAACGAAAATATTAAATTTTTAGATGAGATAATTTTTTAATATGGTATCAGAGACTTGTTGATTCAGTAGTCACGAGTTCAAATCTCACTATTTTATTTTATTTGATAAAAACCAAACACAATATAGTGTGAGTCTGTGTAAGTTTCATATCTCAAAAAAAATTCACTTGAAAGGATATATTAAAGAATAATATAAATCGTATCATGAAATCTTATCTAAGCAGTTAAATTTTTTAAATAAAAATGATTACTTAACATATATAATGTTTGAAATGCAGTGTGTATTAATCTTTATACGCAGCCGCTAGATAGAGGATTTTGAAAGAAACAAAATGCAAAATGCATTTGAGGATCGAGTTTTTTTGTTTGATTGATTGGATTGATATCAAGTGATGACAAAGATGACATCGTTGTATAGATTAAAACATTAGAGCAGAAAAAAACAGAACTCCCTCCACTTTCATCATGAACTGGCCAATCCAAAATCTACGTTACACTCAATCATGATATTTGCTTTTCGTGACAGTTCGATAATAATTAGTTTTTTAGGTAATATTGTTGTTTTTTTAAATATTTTTGTTTGAAAATATATTAAATAAATATTTATTTTATTATATTAAATAATTTTAAAAAACTTTTAAAATAAGAAAACAAATATGATGTTAAAAAAAATAAAAAATAAACAACTCCTCTAATACCCTTTTTAATGCTCAATTATCGAGGGCCATGTGAGACTACCTACTAACAGAAGCAATTATGTCACCGTTAGTGTACTGTTGAAATTTATTAATATAAAAGAGGAGAACCAATCATAATAGAGCAGCAACCCTTTTATAATGTGGATGGAGGCTCAACTAGTAGAATAATAATAAGACAACTATTTTTTTTGCATGATTGCTACATTTTTGGCCCAAAATCAAAAGCAATATAATGCAATTATTTTAAAAATAGCCAAGTGATAATTTTTCTTTTCAAGACTCGAGCGCAAATTGATTCCAGCGATGCACTCATCGCAAAGCCTAGACGACTGTTAATTCAATTCTATTTTGTTTCATACTGGTATATTTTATTTTAATTCAAAAATAAAATAAATTAGAATAAATTTTATCTTGTTTAGACTCTCGGCTCATTCTATAAATTATGCACCGAATATTCCGGTTCAATTCTGCTTGTTCTATTCTGGTCAAATAGTATTTTTTTTAAATAATGAATAATTTTATATTATCAATCATATCTCTTAACCAGATGGTTAGTTAAGATAAAATTTTACGAGGAGTCTCTTGATATATTTATATATATTATGTTAAAATTTTAGAGTAATCCAAGAATGTAATGATCTTGTGAGATTGATGATGACATTCTCGTAATATCATCCAGGTCCATAATTTTGTTCATAAGAATCATTTTATTGTGTTTTTTTTTTAGTTTATTTTTTTCTCAATTTCATTATTCAACAAACAAGTTTATTACGAATTGAACTTTATAATTTTTGTTTTATTTTTTTAAAATGTCAACTTAATTTTTTTAGTTAAAATATATTTTTATCAATTTTTCATGTTATCTTTGAATTCATTAAGTCGACCGAGTTATATCAGTTCAACTCTCATTTTTTTACTTATTTGAAATTTAAATTGCATAATTCTAAATAATTTTTTTTTGGATTTGAATTTTTTTTATGAAATATATATAATATAAACAGTATAACCATGAAATAAAACGTCAAAATATTTTAAAACGAAAATATTTCATTCCAATTAAAAAAACAAAATACCAACATAAACATAAACTGAAATGATAACCTTACTTGGAAGTGAAAACCCAACATGCATGCCTGAGGCCAACGCAGCTGTAGATTGGTTAGCTAATTTTAAATTGTCTATGAATCTAATAGTTTGCTTCTTGAACCCCCTTTAAATATTTTTATCCTATTTTGTATAATGACTCGATTGAGACTACGTTCCCCGACTAATTTAATCTTCTAGGGTTTTTGAGCCCCGTATTTCAAAAAATAAAAAAAAAAACAATATTTTTTCCATAATTTAATCTTATCGAGTTGTAGGTCTCTTCAGATCTTGCATGATACTTGCAGATTTGGTCTTGCTCAGCTCCTTTCAGTTTTAACTCAACATCTTTCTCCCACTTTTCCCACTTCTGCGCAGGTTTACCATGCACGGACTTGATATATTTAAGCACCAGATTTGTGTGCATCTACATAATTTGTTTTTTAATTTTTATTCTGCATTTTGTTGTACGGGTATAATGCTTTGTATTGTTCTATTCAAGGGGTTTAATTAATGATATGTGACATTGTTTGTTTTTAGGAAAAAAGATTTTCATAATTAAACCCTCAGACAGCTATGGAAAGTAACATCAATCATAACAGAGCACTTCACTTGCTAAACCAATGTGAGTCAGACTTCAACTCATTTAATTCTTCAGGCTCAAAATCCAGACCAACACTCGATTAAATTTATTAATTTCCTTTAAATATGTTTTAGTGATGTAAGAGGTCCTGTTTTTCAAATTATCCAGAGAAAATATGAATGCGCTATATATACCATATTTTTAAAAATTATCCGGAGATAAATTTAACTTTAAATGATGTATAAGTTGATTCAACAATATTTTTATCATTCAAAAAAAAATATTAATAAAATTTTAAAATTACGAGTTCATTAAAAAGTCTTTAGAAATGAATCACCTTATAAAATCCATCAAAATAGTCTATTACACAGTCTAAATAATGAACCATATGACACCAGCAATTAAATACTTAAATGACAGCATATATTATATTAATTATTAAAAAAAAACAGCTCGGAACGGACATCTCGGTACGAGTAGCATAACACTCCTCTCAAAAACTGAAACTGAAACCTGAAACCTTCCATCATTAAGAGATTAGTGAAACCGAGTGATTGGCTAATAAAGGTTTCTTTAATGTCGGAAAGCAAAAAACTCTTCTAAGTTCTAACATTACTGTACAGTGCTGCACAAGAGCACGGCAAGAAAGTAGACAGATTCAGGAACCCGAGAAAGAAACACATCATTGAGATCTTAAGCAAGGGCAGATTAGTTATTATAATATTTTTCATTTCTTTTTATTTTCATGGTAATTTTGCCATCTCAAGAAGGTAACGACAACATACAGCAAGAAACCAACTGACTGTGACCGTTTATCAGTATCCTCAATTAAATCAAATCTTAACCACAAATCAACAGAGATAATCCCACTGTTAACTCTCGTATTCCTCATTCCCTAAACTAAACTACACTTACTTGCGTATGAGGATGGCATAAAAGTCTTCTCTTCTGAAAGTGGAAATCTCCGACATAAAAAGACTTGAGTTTTTTACTTCACCTCACCTGCTGCCGTACTCTCTGTTAACTTTCTCTTTTAACAATTATTGACAGTGTGAGGATACCAAATCTAAAAGAATATAATGCACAAGTCTCATTTCAGAGAGAGAGACGGAGAGTGTGCTTGTGATTTTGATGGAGAAAATGGGGTGACTAGGAAGATATGTAGCTGGGGGGTTTAGTATCACAGCTGCTGATCACAACCCCATTATTCTACTGGGTCTCATTCTTTTGGCATGTTCTTGATCTGTGATGTTCGTAAAGGATCATTTTTTTTTGCAATCTTCGTAGGTGCCCATTTGCTTCAAGTTTGTGTCTTTTGTGCTCTTTTGGACGGTAGTTGGTAAGTTTTTTTCCTTGCTCATCAAATCCTAGAACTAGAATTCTTCGCCCCTCCTCCCGTCATCAGATTTTATAGCTGAGCACAAAGGATCTTTTTTGTGCTTGTGTAAATGTAGTTTTGCTTTCTTTTCGTAAGCTCTAACTTCCAAGTATCGTAGATATCTCTTGAGTTCAAGTATATATCTTTGTGCCTTTTCGTTTCCTTTAAATGGTAGACTGAGTTTCATAATCTTTTTTCTGGGTTTTGGATCGCTGGGTTTGCTGCTTAGTTGTGTGTTTTTTCTGTACGATTATTTGGATTAGGACTATTGCTGAGCCAGTAATGATCAATTATTTGCAGTGCTGCATCATACTATTACTTGCATCCTGGAATTTGGGAAATCAAACAATGCAAGCTTGATAATTTTAGTATCTGCCTCCCTTGTATTCTCTTTTTTTTTTTCCTTTTCGTTTCTTCCAAGTGCTTGGCTCTATCTTGCGCGGTTGTCTTTGCAATGTATGAATTTGGAAGATCTGATTTTCCTTTTATTTCATTTATGGATTTGAAGGTTATTGAAGTGCGGAGTTCCATTCACAGCATAAACCGTGATAAAAAAAGTTCCATCTGCAACACAAACAGTAGACTGTTTCATTGAGCAGGTAGTCTACATATCAACTGTTTATATATTTTTAGAGCACGTAATGAAAATATTAAATTTTGTTGTTTTTCATTGATCTTGGTCTGTGTAGGTTTATAAGAAAAGACATATGAAGTGAAGATCCTGAAGGGTCATTTAGATATTGACTGGCTGGAAGCCTGGAAAAACTCAAATTATTATTCTGGCCTGGATCAACTACTTGGGTTTCCATTACTGGTACAAAGACCAGGATTTTGTAAAGTCCAAGCCAGTTGCTTTATTGTTCTTGGCTGGAGTCATGGCAACACTATTACATTCTGAGTCCAGACGATTATATTCTTGGTGGTGGGACAGCCACATTAGTCCGAAGAATTCAAAATGGCTTCAAGACAATCTGACAGGTCTCCATTCCCTTCCTGGATCATTTTCATATAACTTGAACACTGTTTGCTTAAAATCCTTGTGCCCGGAGTGGAAGAAATTATACTTGAATGTTCTTTTTTCTGTTTTATATTATAGATATTAAAGTCAACAAAACTTTTGCTGATTGAAGGGAAAAAAAAAATCCAATTATCATAAATCCATTCATGGGAGCTTACGTCCTTGTTAGTTAAAAGCCTCATCATCAACTGAAGGCAAGTCTGGTCTGAATCGCAACAAATGCACGAGTATTCTCTCTTTTGCGATGCACATAAGAGCCTGTTCTCAATTACTGCTAGTTGGTGTGCGCCTGTGTATGTTTGCTTGTGTTCATCACTAACCTCGAACCAGTTAAACCTTGAAGTCCACTGTCCACCATCCTGCCCATATCTATTAGTTACCCCGCGTTAATTTCTCTGAATGCAAAAGATGCCCCAGATTTAGTTCCCATAAAATAATTCCACATCATGCAAGGCATGTTTAAAAAGTGTGGTTATGGAAGTGGATAATCAAATAGCACATCATGCTTTGTTCTGCATCAAGAACATTTTAGATGCACAGGCACATATTCTAATTGCCATAAGTACTAAAAGGTCAGAGGGCCTTTAAAAACTGTCCATCAATAACAACCAAGCTGCTCTATTGCATATATCTAAGACTGATTTATGGGCCACATTCTCAATGAGCATGGATTTATTTCGACAGATATGGATGCCAAAGTCAAAGCAATGATCAAGCTCATTGAAGAAGATGCCGATTCTTTTGCAAGGAGGGCAGAAATGTACTATAAGAAGCGTCCTGAACTGATGAAATTGGTGGAGGAATTCTACAGAGCTTACCGTGCATTAGCAGAGAGATATGATCATGCAACTGTGGAGCTTCGTCAGGCTCATCGAACCATGGCAGAAGCATTTCCTAACCAACTATCTTATGCACCAGGTGATGACTCACCGTCAGGCTCTTTTGGCCCTGATGGTGAGCCGCACACTCAAGAAATGCCACATCCTATGTGTGCATTTATTGACCCAGATTGTTTGCATAGGGATTCATTTGGACTCTCTTTAAGAAGTAACAGGGGATACCCTGAAGAATCAGACTCTGGAATAAACAAAAAAGGTTTAAAGCAGCTTGATGAGTTGTTTATGTCAAGAGAAGCGGCATCTCAAGTTTCAAAAGTTGCAGATGGAAGAATGAAAAAAGGCCTGAAGGTTCATGAAGTAGCAGAAGGCGACACTGGAAGGCAAGCTGAAACTGAAGTTCAAATCTTAAAGAAAGCTCTTTCAGAGATTCAAACCGAGAAGGAAGCTGCTCTTCTTCAGTACCAGCAGAGCTTGCAGAAGCTATCCAGCTTGGAGAGAGAACTCAAGGATGTCGGAGGGCTTGATGAAAGAGCAAGCAGAGCAGAAATTGAAATTAAGATCCTGAAGGAAACTCTTGCTAAATTAGAAGCTGAAAGGGATGCTGGTCTTCTTCAGTACAATAAATGCTTGAAAAGGATATCTGCTTTAGAGAATGTGATCTCTCAAACAGAAGAAGATTCAAAAGGACTCAATCAACGAGCTACTAAAGCTGAAATAGAATCTCAACAGCTCAAGCAAGAACTTTCAGCATTAGAGGCTGAAAAGGAAGCTGGTCTTCTTCAGTACAACCAATGTCTTCAACTGTTATCCAGCTTGCAGAAGAAAATCTTTATTGCCGAGGAAAATTCTAGAATGCTTAATGAGCTTACCGAAAGAGCAGAAACAGAAGCTAAAGCATTGGAGCAGGCCCTCGCTAAATTGAAGGAAGAGAAAGATGCTGCAGAGCTTCAGTATGAACTGTGCATGGAGAAAATAGCTATGATGGAGAGTGAAATTTCTCATGCTCAAGAGGATGTCAATCGATTAAACAGCGAAATTATGACAAGGGGCTGCAAAATTGAAAACTGTAGAAGAACAATGTTTCCTGTTAGAGAGATCAAATCATTCTCTGCAGTCAGAGGCAGAAAATTTAGCACAGGAGATAGCAAAAAAGGATCAGGAACTTTCTGAGAAGGAAAATGAGTTGGAGAAACTTCAGGTTTTGCTGCAAGATGAACAGTCACGTTTTATTCAAGTTGAAGCTAATCTGCAGACTTTGCAGAAATTGCACTCTCGGTCTCAAGAGGAGCAGAAAGCTTTGGCATTTGAGCTTCAGAATCGTCTCCAAATCTTGAAGGATTTGGAGATATCCAACCATGATCTGCAGGAGAACCTCAAGCAGGTTAAGGAAGAGAACCAGAACCTCAAAGAACTGAACACCAATTCTGTTATTTCAATAACAGATTTGAGAAATGAAATTTTTAGCTTGAAGGAAATCAAAGAGAAACTTGAAGAGGATGTTTCCCTACAAGTGGCCCAGAGCAATTCCCTACAGCAAGAGATTTGCCGTTTGAAGCAGGAAATTGAGTGTTCGAACACAAGATATTGGGCCTTAATGGAGCAAGTGGACTTGTTAGGTTTAAGTCCAGAGTGCCTCGGTTCATCTGTGAAGAACTTGCAAGATGAAAACTTGAAGCTAAAAGAGGTCTGCAGAAAGGACTCGGAAGAAAAGGAAGTTCTCCATGAAAAGTTAAGGGCAACGGATAAACTTATGGAGAAGAATGTGGCATTGGAAAGTTCCCTCTCAGATTTAAATCGCATGCTGGAAGGGTCAAGAGAGAAGGTTAAAGAGTTGCAGGAGTCCTCCCAGTTTCTTCAGGGAGAAAAATCCAGTCTAGTTGCTGAAAAATCCATCCTGCTTTCTCAGTTACAGATTATGACTGAGAATGTGCAAAAGCTCCTGGAGAAAAGTGCCTTGCTGGAGAATTCTCTCTCTGGTGCAAATATTGAGCTCGAAGGTCTGCGGACAAGGTCAAGAAGCTTAGAAGAACTCTGCCAGACACTAAAATATGATAAATCCAATCTTCAAGATGAAAGAAGCTCCCTGGTCTCGCAGCTGAAAAATGTTGAAGAGAGACTGGGAAACTTAGAAAGGAGGTTTACAAGACTAGAAGAAAAATACACTGGTCTGGAGAAGGAGAAAGATTCCACTCTTTGTCAAGTGAAGGGCCTGTGGGGTCTTCTTGGTGTAGAAAAACAAGAGCGTTCATGTTATATACAGTCTAGTGAATCTCGACTGGAATATCTGGAAAACCAGGTCCATCAACTGCAAGAAGAAAGCAGGTTTAGTAAGAAAGATTTCGAAGAAGAACTAGATAAATCTGTAAATGCTCAGGTTGAGATCTTCATCTTGCAGAAGTTTATTAAAGATTTAGAAGAGAAGAATTTATCTTTATTGATTGAGTGTCAGAAACATGTAGAAGCATCCAAATTCTCAAATAATCTTATATCAGAGTTAGAGACCGAGAATCTTGAGCAGCAGGTTGAAGTAGAATTCTTGATAGATGAAATTGAGAGGCTTAGAATGGGTGTTCGTCAGGTTTTGAGAGCACTTCAATTTGATCCTGTTAATGAGCATGAGGAAGGGAGTCTTGCACATATTTTGGACAATATCGAGGACCTAAAAAGTTTGGCTCTTGTAAATGAGGATGAGAAACAGAAATTGGTGGTTGAGAATTCGGTGCTGTTAACTTTACTAGAACAACTGAGATTAGATTGTGTTGAGCTCAAGTCAGGGAAAAGCATGGTTGAGCAGGAGTTCAAGATAATGGCAGAGCAACATGCTATGCTGGAAACAAGTAGCCACGAACTGCTAGAGATCAACAGGCAATTGAGATTGGAAGTGAACAAGGGGGAGCAGCAGGAGAAAGAATTGAAAGCTCTACTTGAAACCCGTCTTGTGAATCTGACAAGTTTGCAGGGTTCTTACCTGCAATTGAAAGAAGAGAATTTGAAGGCGCTTGGAGAAAACAGATCATTGCTTCAAAAAGTTTTGGATCTCAAAGAGGAAACGCGTGTACTTGAAGAGGAAAACAGTAGCATTCTCCTGGAAGCTGTAGCTGTCGGTAACATCTCATCGGTGTTTGAGAGCTTTGCAACACAGAAAATCAAGGAACTTGAAGCCCTTTCTGAAGATATCAGCTCTCTAAATGTGATTAACAGAGATCTCAAGCAGAAGGTTGAACTGTTGGGTTATAAACTGCAAACAAAAGAGGCTGAAAGTCTACGCCTTAACAAAAAAATTGAAAAGTTGCAGCAGGAGCTGCAGGAAGAAAAAGATTTAACAGGTGAATTAAACTGTCAAATTTTAATTGAAACAGATTTTCTTCAAGAGAAAGCAACAGAGCTTTTCCTTGCGGAACAGAATATCAAGGCTACCAACAACTTAAATGCAGAATTTTGCATCACTATCGAGGAGCTGAAGAGGCAATGTGAAGAATCTAAAATTGCAAGAGATATCATGGAGAAGCGGGTTCTTGAACTGTCCCAAGTATGCACAGATCGGAAAATAGAAATCGAATGCCTTCATGAAGCAAAAGATAAAATGGAGTCAGAAGTGGTTACGTTACACGAGGAAATCGAGGAAAGACGGACCAGGGAAGATAGCTTGAGTTTGGAGCTGCAAGGGAGAAGCACTGATTCTGAAATCTGGGAAGCTGAGGCTTCATCATTCTACTTTGATCTTCAAATATCTTCCATCCATGAAGTTCTGCTCCAAAACAAGGTTCATGAGCTGACTGCATTTTGTGGGAGTCTTGAAAGTAGAAAATGCCACAAAAGATATCGAGATTGAAAAAATGAAAGAAGGGTTTGGCATCCTGGAAGGTGAAATTCAAAGAATGAAGGCTCATTTGTCGGCGTATGTTCCAGTCATAAATTCACTGAGAGAGAATATAGAATACCTTGAGCACAATGTGCTTCGGACAAGTCAAGGAAAAACGGTACTGTTCTTTCTTAAATATCAGATATTAGAGCATTCAGCATATCAACTCCAAGCTGGATATGACTAGATATTTTATTTCCCTTTTCATGTGGGGCTGAACAAGAAGATGAATTTCTACACTCCAATAAGCCCTTTTTAAGTCCAACCTAGGCAGATATATCTTCTTATAAAAACTCTATCATCTGAATTGACAGATATAAGGTATAATTTAGATTAGAAAATATTTTTCACATCTTCTCAGCACAAATTAGAGATATCGAATTTTAAATCATGGGCTTATTTATTCAACATAGTGATGTGTTTGTGTGTGAGCAAGGGTTACATAGAATTCAAGCACGCTGAGCCAATCATTTAAGGTCTCCTAGTCTTGTCCTATTCAACTGTTTTATGTAGATGGTGTGCATTCTGATGATTGATCTTCTTCGTGTGTATACAGGGAGTAGAAACGACTAGTCAACTTGATGAAAAGAGCCCTGAAGAACTCATAAATGATGAAAGCATTGCAGAAACAGATGGAATTTCAGATTTGCTGAAGATGAAGTGTAGACTTAAGGTAGTTGGGGAGGCTGTGATTAAAAAAATGGATAGGCTTGCAGCTGAAAAGACAGTGGTGAAGAAAATGGATAAGCGTAAAATGCCAGAAATGGGAAACACTGAGAAACCCTTGATAAAAGGTGCTGAACGGTTACAGTTGAGATGTCGGTCAGCTGCAGAAAAGGATGTCCGGAAGGAAGAGGCGGAGCTTGCAAATGAGCCTGCTGATGCATCTAAGCCACAGAACAATAAACCTGAAGTTTCTGAAGTGAGGAATGGGGTTTTGATGAAAGATATTCCTCTTGATGAGGTCTCAGAATGTTCATTATATAGGAGAAGCAAGAGAGAGCATCCTAGGAAAGATAATCAGATGCTTGGATTATGGGAATCTGCTGAGAGAGACTGCCTCAATCCGATGGCTGACAAACAGAACCATGAAGCTCCCTTGTTGGAGAATACCACTGCACGTCGTCAATCCGAAAATGCCAAACAAAAGAGTCAGGATCGCTCTTTGGAATTGCAGATTGAGAAGGAAGTGGGCATTGACAAGCTAGAGGTATCAACTAGCATCACTACAGAATCCAACCAAGAAGGAAACGAAGGAAAGAGCTTGGAGAGACTTGCTTCCGATGCTCAGAAATTAGTTTCTCTTCAAACAACAGTGCAAGATTTGAAAACGAAAATGGAGTCGGGGAAGAGAAGCAAGAGAGCCAATGATCTTGAATTTGAAAGAGTGAAAAAACAGCTACAAGAAGTTGAGGAGGCTGTTCAGCAGTTGGTTGATGCTGATGACCAGTTAACAAAGGATGTTGAAGAGAGTCCCTCGAATTTGGAGGGAAGCACTTCAATAAAAGTGGAAGAGCAGGACTCCATGCGCAGAAAAAGAGTGGCGGAAGAAGCACGGAAAAGGTCTGAAAAGATTAGAAGGTTGCAGTTCGACGTGCAGAGCATCCAGTACATTCTGCTAAAACTGGAGGATGAAAAGAAAAGCAAAAGCAAGCGAACATTCTCTGGAAGTAGAACAGGAATCCTCCTGAGGGATTTCATATACAGAAGTGGCAGGAGAAGCAGCAGAAGGCAGAAGAAGGGCTGCTTTTGTGGGTGTGCAAGATCTTCAACTAAAGAAGACTGAGGTAAACGACTTTAAGGAAAGTCTGATAATTGTCATTGCTAGTAGCTACATGTATCTTAAGAGATCGAGTTAGACTGAATCTATTCATGTTAGCTTAGTAGAAACCTGAGAATAGGCTGATCTAGCAGAGCAATAAGCTGTTTCTCCAGCATTCTTACCGTTGTTATTTCAGCTGAACTATGCCATTGTAATCTAAGCTTCTCATATATATATATATCCAGAATGTCTCGTTGGCATCAATATCATCCTAGCGAGTTGAAATTGAAAAGTTTTCAAAAGACATTTAATTTCTCTGACAGGAAAGCTCCTGTTTCGACTTCCACTCTTCAGTTATTCGCAAATGTTTAGTAAGCGCTGTCAAGAGCCGCCCAGTTCCAGCAGATCCAAAACCAAGACATCACGTTAAAATTTCCCCTTACCATCATGTTAAAATCATTAAAAAAAAAAACATATTTTAAAAGAACATTTAAGAAAAACACTTTTTAAAAACAGAAACAACTTCACTCGCCAACACATGCTAACCCACCCTAGCTTGATTGTCATATATGTGGAATAATGACGGTGCGTATAAATTATAGGTTTTGAAATATGAAAGATAGGCTCGAGACTATGCAGGTCCGATTAGAGGAGAATGTGTATTGTTTGGTCCATTCAAGCCATCGCATAGCAACGACTGTGATGTACCAAATCCTCATGGAATGAACCGTATAAACTTTACCTTTTCATTTGCTTTTCTTTCTTTCCTTACTGCTTTCACTGTTTATTCTCTTGCATAGCTTTCATTCAATACCACAGATGCAATTGTGTATTCATCAGTTTGCAGCCTGCAGGAAAGGTAGCAATTTTTTTTTTCTACAACTTAATTTTCTAAAGAGGCGTCGCGAGAATCTAAATATAAGATATGAAGGGTTTTTCGTAAAAGTAACGAGCATATCTGTTCAAACTTGAGAAGATTGCGATGTCGATGTCTAACAGCGGCCATGCCTTTGCTTAGAAGTTGGACATCGCCACATGGCTTCCGAATTCAGTACTGGGATTGAATACTGCACCAACTTGGTCCAAGTCTTCATTTATCTTCATGTTCTTCGTTGAATGAGCACCTTGCTATCTTCTGCGTACCGACTGGGTTAGCTGGGAAGTCATTTGGCACTGACTCGATGCTGCTCACACTAAGATAAATAGAGGGAAGAATTGCTTCCCTTGTGTAAACCATCCATGAGATGAGAAGAATTATCTACAGCATTTGTTTTCATGTACTCAGCCTTTTGGTTTTATGGGATCGACCATGTTTATTAACACTTTGAACTCGGGTGCCAGGATTGCAGACTGGTCATCGTGAATCCGATGAGTCCAAAAGAGCCACGTCTAAACAATTAGCAAAGGCTTCAAAACCTGCGATGGGTAGACTGGGTTTGAGGTGCTTTATATTCGATCTCTTTAATTTTTGGACGAGGTTTTTCCTGTGTTGGATCGCTTTTCTTATATTAGTATCTGGGCTTTATGCTCCCATTTATGTGCTTCCTTGTTAGACAAATCTAACAAAAGGAAAGGAAGCCGTTTTTGACAAGTCCCTGCAGACTAGGCTACTAGCAGTCCAAAACTCGTTTGTATGACTTCATTGTAGCTGTGAAGTTACAAGAAAGGAGCAGCCCTCGATAAGTTAGAGATAAGGGTGATGAAGGTATACCATTTTGATAACATATTCTATGTTCAGAAAATATTTAGAAGAGATGGGAAAGAGTGTGTAAATTGAATTCCATACAGAAAGAATTCCGAGTATGAAAATTGATTCAATCTGTGAAATGAATTCAATTCACATGTTACAAATAACCTGGCATGCTTTCTAGGCCATGAACCAGGCATGGCTGGATCAATCAATTAGACTAGTTGATAACAGCCCAGAAAAAATACGAGGGATTCTGTCTTAAGCTATGATTTTCGAATCACTATCCCCTGACCCAGTAAGACTTGGGAATAATGTTCAATTACTCGTAGCCTTCGATGACACCTTGAAGTGTTGAAAATCAACATTTATAAACGTAGATGAACAAAAAATTGAAATAGGAATACACTATCACACAACAGCAGATGGATTTTATGACCACGAGATAGCATTTTATTATACAAACAGAGCGGAAAAACTAACATGCCACAAAACTACCACCTAACATGCCTCTCAACGCTACAAAGGTTTAAAAGAATTTCATTCAAGCTAACATTCATTTCAGTGCTGGGGAGTGAGAGAAGGAAATGAGGGTATGGATTGCAGTATCAGCTTCCGACCACTCCGACGGCCAGGGGATGATCCCCAGTTACTCTGAGGAGGAGAGACCCTCTTGCTGTTGGGAGAAGAAGTCTTGATGCCAGAGCTTGGAGAGTGGTTTTCTCGAAGGATCTCAGGAATGTCATCATCCGGGGCATTCTGGCATTGTTTCTCAAACTTCGATTGAGGTAGAAGAATATTTGGTTTTCCATGTCTGTGGCCAGTATATAATCCAGAAGATGATCCGACGCCAAGAAAGGATCTTGGTGGTTTGCCCTTGGATGAAAACTGAACCAGTGGTCTGGCATCAAATTTCAAGCATTATTAAAAATCTAATAAAAAAAATCAACTTTTAAGGCTGTAAATGGTTCAGAAAGTAAACCTGTAAAACCGTAACGGTGTTGTAGGAAGAGCAGAGTTTGGATTCTGCTCATCATTATTCTGGATTTCAGTTTTCTGTAATATTTTATCAACCCCATTCTTCACACTTGCTTCTGTTTCATCTTCTGGTTCATCTTCCATCTCCATTGAAGCAGATCCTGAATTCAGAAAGTCTGGCACAAAACATTTAGAGTCAATAATAGCATCAAAATCAACAATTAATTAATTTATTTGTTAAATAATATAAAGCCACAACATGATTACAGCAAGGTTTTCTGTGTACTAAGTAGCAAACTTTTAGGTACTCACCATCCTTTCTTCCAAATACATTCTTGCATCCTTCACATCTGCAGTTAATGGAGCATCCAACACCACCCTGCGCAAGAGAACCATGATTTGATGAACTGATTTTCATTAAAAAAAAAAGCATACAGGATATGCCAAGAAAACTACCTGATAGCATTCACAGTATTTCTTTAAGCAAGTTGATTTCTTGCAGTTGCATCCTCTTTTATGCCGGGCAGAAGCAGGCGTTTTGATGGACTCGTCCTAGATTGAAGAAAAACTCAAGTTAAAAGAAAAGCTTGAACTGTTGCCTGAGCAAAAGGTGAGATCAGATATGAATTCTAACCCTAATTTCAGGTGCAGATTCAGAGCTCCTAATTACTTTGGGAGCAAATGCAAGTGGGTTGCGAGACTCGATCTGTTTGCGAGTTGCAAGAACAGTATCTTCATGAATAGGCTTGTTGAAGCAATCTTGACATGCGCATGGTTCTATGCAGTAGACACCGGCAGCAAAACATTCACAGTAACTGCATGGAGTGCATATGACATGAACATATGACCATAATGACACCATGTAAAGGAAATGTATAGACCAGTCAAGAGCCAAAGAAATTGGGGAGAGGAAAGAAACAGGGAAGAGAACACTTAAGTATCCACCTCAACATAATAAATTAGAGGATATCATCAAGTCTAAAACTATGAGATCCAAGTCAGATGCTTATTCATGGCAAGGGCCCTTGGATCAGGAAGCTTATTGATAAAGATTTTTTCTTTTTTTACCTAAAGATAGTTGCATCTACTTCCATTGATAAAATAATTCAGATAAGATATAACAGCAATCAGACTGCGACATATTGCTGTACACAGGCTAACAAAATGCTAACGTGTTTAGGCCAACATCAAGAGACCTCAAAGTACCGAGATCTATTTTTGAATAGCACACACATGATTGTATTTATTTGGGACACAAGCTGGAAACAAGATCCCTGATTAAATTAAACTTCACAAGCTGAAACAAGATCCCTGATAAAATTAAACTTCACAGATAAGAACTTACAGTTTCAAACACTTTGATTTTTTACAGTTGCAACGCTTGCAGGCCTCAGGTTCTCCTTCCAACCTACGCCTGGAAATACAATTTAAAAAGCATAACATAAAAACGTGAGAAGTGCATAAACACGGAAAAAGTGAAAAACTTGTAAGGTGATAACTGTACATGAAATATATTGCCAAAGAACATGCCTCTTCTTCTTTGGGCTAGTCTGGTTGAAATCTTCCATCAAGCAGAACAACATTTTCATTGGGGTCATTGTCTCTTTCAGTAGACACTAAGGTCAACGATTCATCTAGTTCTCGATCAGTTGTTCGGGAGTGAAAAGAGGCAGCAGAACCAGGCAAAGTAATAGAAGAAGAAAAAGTTTCGTGCTTGATTTTTTTGCTATCCTTGGAATTTATTGCCAAAGCATTTAAGTGCAAACCAATTCCAGGTAAAATGCATCGTGAAGAATCTCGACCGGGCTTAACAGGCACCAATTGCGCATTCTTAGAGATAATTTTCTCATCTGACTGCACTAACACTGAGCTAGAGCTTGAACCATCATCTATGTTCTTCCTACGGCTTCCAACCTTCTCAAAGTCGAGACAGCGCCTTCGCATGCCACGATGCAAATTAGAAACAGCCTGCAGAAACATAAAACAACTCAACTGTCTTCAGAGCAGTCATAAAATTCCTCAAAAATTAAGAATTTGAGAACAAGGAGAAAACAAATTTTCTCAAGTAAAAGACAAGCCTTCAAAAATACAAAGGGGTCAGAATCTCAAAGAGCACGAAAACTTTGAACAGAGTGTTTCTGAAGTTGCAGAGCTATCGTTGCATTTAGGAATTGAAAATGCAATGGAATTGACGATGCAACTTCAAGATATAATGCAACTTTAAGAATAACAACTGAGATATTGATACAAGTATATTCATCACAAATATTAGGTGTGCCAATCCTACATCTCTGCATAATTATTATATTTTATATGATAAGCTGCTAGATGGAATTTGTGATGAAAGCGGTGGAGCGTGTCAATACAAAATTGAAAATGGTGTGGAGGATATTCTTTACTGCAGATTACAAGGTAGAAAAGAAGAAAGGCTTTCTAGATTCCCTGATAATGCTGTGGTTGAGAGAGTAACGAACTGACTCTGTCTACTTGGGTTCAGTATGACCCGATTGTTTTACACTTGCCTAGTTTCCCTGAGAGTTGCAAGCACAAATGGGTGCCAGTGCTCCTTTTTAGGATGTTTATAAATAATTTATCCTGCAGGTTTTAGAGTTACTAGTAAGTAGATGGGAGTTAATGCTAGCACAACAAAAATAAAAAATAAGCATTCAGCTCATAAACCGAATGCATTCCATCAACTAGAAAGATGCAAATTATAATGTAGAAATTGACAACATACAGGAGTTGCATCTTTTTACCTTAGAAGCATTGCTAATCATGTATTTGTTTGGATCCTCGTTAGCAGCAAAATTGTCCAGCGTCGGGTCCATTTGTGTCAGCTCAATGGTTTCCCCAGGTCGAGTGGAAGGGTCTCCCATCTCATTTTGTTCACCAGAACCAAAGGGGTTGACTATTTGTGTTTTTTGCACCTCGTTAAAAGAGGTGCAGAATCCTACAACAGGGTTTGGTGATTTCTGAAAAAGTTCTTTAAAACCCTCTGCATCAATTGGAGAATTAAAAACTAACAGATCAGCAGCATCTGATATCAAACTTTCCCAGTCACATCCTGTGGCTTCTTTTTCACTCTCAATCCTGTATAACCCTGCTGGATGCACTTGACCTTCAAGGGAACTCTTTTTGAGAAGCCTCGTTAGCAAATGGAACAAGTGACAATGATGTGTCGGTCGATTCAGACACAATATCCATCTGAGTAGCACAACGACTGTCAGGGCTACCACAATCATATTTTAACGCCTGTGGCAGTTCAACTGCGAACTTCAAATGTTCACTAGGAGGTTCAACTGAAGACTCTCCAATGGACATCCCAGGATCGAATTTATCATGTAACTCAGCAGAATTGCCATACAGCTGAGCCGCATCTACAGCTACCTCTTCATCTTTACAGACGTCGTTCCCATTCCCAGAGGAAAACTTAGGTTTCGAGAGATCAGAGTAGTTATGCCTGAAAATAGAAGGGTAGAAGTTGGACAAACATGTATATGCTTTTCTTGGTGTCTAGCCTGATGAGAATGGTCAAGAAAGCAATTCGATTACCTTTTAAGGAACCTAGTTTCCTTATGAGAGCTGACATGGGGCGAAGTGAAAACGGATGGAAGGGATGCAAAACTAAGCGAGTGGAACGATTGAGCAATGTTTGTAGATTTCACTTGCTTGATAGGAGAAAGACTATTGATATAGTTAAAAACAGGAGAATCCTGCAACCAGTAGCGAAAAATCATCTCAGATCATTGAACAAAGAAGCAACCCGATGGAACAAATATAAAATCCCAAATTGCTGATCTAAAGTTCAATAAGTATATCAATTCAAACAGAAGTGGAAAAAAATATTGATAAATAAAAATCGAAGCATAAAAACAGTGTTCTTTTCACATTGACCATAAAAAGAAATAAAAAGAGAATGAATTTTGTAAGACTCGATATAAACACCGCACAGATCCTAGCAAATGAGGAGAAATTCTGTCTTTCACAAAAGTGAGTGCAAAACTAAGATCTCAAGCTTGAAATGTTACTTCATTCTCTTTGTTGTTGAAGATGCATGAAGACAATACAAAGAAAGAACCAGATTGCAAAGATTGAACTTAAATTAGAGATCTAAAACACATGAAACTCAAAATTCAGACGAAGAAACTAACGTGACAGAGAATTGAATCAGGCAAGACAGGAGTACCGGAAGAACCCAGGTATGTGTCTTTTCTTTCTTTCTTTTGACAAATCCAGGTAAGTCGACTCACCAAGACACCAAATCAAAGCACATGCATTGATTCAAATCACCCAAAAAAACCGATTCACCAATGCAAAAGGTTCAAAGAGGTCAGAAAAAAAAAGAGGAGGAGAGATGCACCTCGAATTTAGAAAGAGGAGTGGTGATCTGGGTCTTCTCTGGGGTATCCATTGCCAGAGAAGAAGCTGCTCCACATAGCTAAAGAAAGAAAAGGAAAGAAAACAACAAACAGCCACTGTCTTGTTTTTGTTCTGCTTCTCTCATTTTCTGTCACTTTTTTTTGTCAAGGGCTCAAGGCAGAGAGGAAGAAAGAAAAAGAAAAGGATTCGAGAGAAGAAGCGGGAAGACGGGAGGGAGTGGATTTTTCTCGTAGAGATAACTTAATTGACCCACCCCACCTCACCTCCACACTCTCGACTCTCGCAAGTCGCAACCCACCAGGCCACCATTGATAATAGCCATGAGGCAGCCCCACAACGCCAACAACTGTCAAACTATATAGTACTTGCTGTGTGTCACTGTCTTTATCTCTGTGTCCGTCTCTGTTAAAAAAAGTAAAAAACCTACGGGGGCCTTTTACTTTCCAAAAAGTAACGTCTCCTCTCTCTTTACTATTGTAAGATTTCTCTTTTTCCGTTTTTTTCCTTTGAAAATTATTAAAGTTGTTTTCCTTGTGGCTCCTGCTATTGACTATTACTGTTTTTGCAATATCTATATCTATATACAATTATACATTGCCAGTCGTCCACCTAAATGCAAATCCATGATTTTCTTGGATTTTAATGCGAGGATTGGTAAATGATAATGATTTAGTGCTTGTTTAATAACACGTTTAAAAAAAATATTATGTTTGCTTCAGAAATAATTTATTTTTTTAATATATATATATATATATAAATAAAAATACTTTTAGAAACAAATCAAAATCAGACTTCAAAACAACCTTTACATTTACACAAACATAAATAGCTGTCTAAATTTGGTTTACACCTCCATGTCCGGATCAAATTCCAAGCATGGCTGTTGCTGTTTCTATTTTATAATCATATGTACAAAAACTATAAGATCTTTTTATATTATATATAGATATAATAATTAGGTAATTTTTAAAACAGCAATATATATATTGCATTTATAACCGGTAGGTTATTTACAACTAGAGCTTTTTATTACCCCATTATGATGCCATTATTGGTCAGATCCATCGAAAATTGAGATGATAAAAACACATCTTTCAAAATCCTCTAAACAGAGATTAAATAATAATTTCTCGACAATCATTTTATAAAAGAAAATGATAGCCGTGCCCAAGATGTTGATATTGGTGTTTGCATCGATTTTATTTATCGAATCAATAGAATTGTACGAATATTGTTAATTTTTATTTATATGAACTTGGAATTCTCACTTTTATTTAAAAATAGCTTCGTTTTGAGCTTCTTACTATTTAATTATTTTTGTAACATAAAATGTTGTTGCATTAGACTTTCTTTTCTTTTTGTGCTAGATTTGGAATTTGGTAGTCTATGTGTTGTTAGTTTTTTCTTTAAGTTGCCCCAACATTGTCAAGGTAAATAATTGAACACAAAAATGAGTTTTTCGACGGGAAGAACAATGTTTTTTTTCTTAAAGGGTAGCTTCCGATTTCACCCGAAAAAAGTTTCGTCTCTGAAAATTTTGATCTTCTCAATTTAAGTCAAATTAGGCTTCCAAACTTAATTTCTCACCAATTAAACCCTTCATAAAATTAATTTAACTCATTTAAAATATAATTAAGTCCTTACGCTTAATTAAATCCTTCAATTGATCCCTAAATTAATTCTTAAACATGAATGCACTTTAAATTGGTCGGCGATTAAATCAAATTGACTCATAAATATATAATTATGTCTTTCGACTTAATTTTTACATAGATTTATCAAATAATAAATTTTAGTCTTGAATCTGAATTTTCCTTTATTTTGGGGCATAAAAGAGATACAAAGACTCTTGAAAAATGTCCAAACTTTTCCACCTTGATTTTTCTGCCGACTTCAACCCCTTTTAATTTATTTTTCTATTTTTGATAGAGTGGATGCTGAGGGGGGATTTCAGATGGTGATATAAGTGATGAATTAGGGTTGCATACTCTAAGTATTAACTATTAAGCATTGCTTCAATTGAGATGGTTTCTTAAATCATTTCTGAAACCTCATCTAATAGTTTAAGTTTTTAAATGAGATTGTTTGTTGACAAAGCTAACACACATCATGATGTTTGGTATATCAAATTTGAGTATGGAGACCACCTATATATCTCACACTCAAACCATCAAAGTTAAAGAAATGTCAAAAAAATTATTTCCTCTTTGCATAAATATGTATATCGTGTATGTTTATCTTAGAAATTGATAGTAATTATGATTGCAATGATAATTTTGGTCATTGAAGAAAATGTTTGGTCAACACAAAGGGTTAAAAAAGCTTATCTATATTGGAAATAATTAAATATTAGTGTTTTAAAAATTATTTGTGTAGATAAAAAAAAGTTATTTATTCATTCATGACAACATAGATCATCCTATATAATTATTTATACATGCGTGTGAAAATCTATATTTAGTTTTTATAGTTTTTTTTTATCAAACAGTAAAATTTCATAGACATGGTCTCTGCTAAAGTGAGGAAATGCACCCACGTGTTACAATACCAGTCAACACCATTATTTATTTATTTATTTATTTATTGTTCGTAATAAAATCAAAACGATGACAAGGAGATGCAAAAGGGAGCTCTCCAAATCTTTCCCATATTTCCTCATGGGCTCGTCATTACCACAGGGTCAACATGTTGCATGCGATGCTCCTGATGTTTGTTTCAACTACACTGTGCTGTATGTGGTTTTCTGGAATCTACTTTTTTCATTTGAATTTGTGCTTGGCTTTAAGAGACACTAAATTAATATGTTTGAGTGTTTTTCAATTATTTTCAATATATTCATATTAAAAATATTATAATATATTTTTAAACAAATTAAAAAAACAACTTACACGGTAATAATGAACAAAAATATGCGTGCCGTGCTGAACTGGTAAGACTAAGCACATGTTGCAATTGAATATCATCCAGGTGAACACAACCTTCCCGTGACCATTATTGAATTTTACTTTTAATTTTGAAAATCTAAATCCCTACCACCACTCGTGTTGGCCCTTCTAATTGGCCGTGTGACCCTGTGGAGATCAGCAGAATACTATTTTACCGCAACTTCACATGGGTAGTTTCGTCCAACGTTTTATAGCTTGAGGGGTGATTATTTATTAATTAAATTTATTGTTAACATGAATCCACCGAAATAATTCAAAAATAAATAAAGTTTAACAGATCATGCCTAGATACCCTCACTGGTCGATCTACAGCCCCGCTAAAAGGATCACTGTGGCTGACGATAGTGACAGCTGGAGACTAGGTCTTCGGCGCGCAAAGATTTCAAAAGGCAGGTTATTTGGTACTAGCAGGTTTCGTGTCCCCCCTCGGGTAATAATAGTAGACACCTTCACCAATTTTCTATTCTACCCACGCCACTCCTGTATATTAAAAGACCTCATTGGAACCTTTTATTTTATAATCTAAAATACTAATTTTCTCAATTATTTTAATGTGATGATATGAGTTTATTTTAAATATCAAAAACATAAAAGTCTTAAGAGCTCTCATGAGATTATCATCTACTCGTATTTATATGGTGGGTAAGTTTGTTGCGCATTGAAAAGGGTAATAAACTCGAGCATCTATAATCTTAAATTTATCTTTGTAGGCCGTTCACTTTCCCAACGTTGGGTGTCTATTATTAAAAACAGGGGAGGGTTTTTGACTTTTTGTAGGGCACATGTGGTCCTATAGTGTCTGCTTCAAAATATAATTGATGTTAATTTTGAAAGTGTTTTCTATTTATAAATACATTAAGATAATATATTTTTATTTTGTAATAATTATTTTTTATATTAACACATGAAAATAATTTTAAAATATAATAAAATTATTTTTTTAATTTTTTTTAAAAATACTTTTAAAACGAATTACCAATACCCTCTCAAAGGGGAAGATAGGTGTGTCACGTGAGACTCCATCCTCGCATGAAAGCCCAGACCTAACGGGGTCAAGCAAATTAAAGCAAGAACTTAATGAAACAACAATATATATATATATATATATATGGACGAATGGATAGAGAAATTCATAGTTTTTTCTTCTTTCCCAACTCCCCACATTCACTGGAATATGAACTTCATGACCAAAATCATAGTGTCGACTAACATGCGTACTTTATAGCATGTTCCTGTAGCTCTGGCTGGAAAAACAACTTTGTTTTCACAGAGTCATCTGATACGACATTGACTCTATTGTTTGCATTGAAATTGACACCCATGTAGGAAAGAAAATCAGTGAAAGCTAGCGGCAAGTACGCCACGCATGTTTTTATTTTTTTTGTAAATATAAGTATAGTAATGCTATATAGTAATTGTACATGAATTAAGAGAATGACTTCATCGTTCTTAAGACCTTATGTGAATGTCAGATTGTGGATTGATAGAATAAAGTTTGGTTGACCAACTATCAAAGACTTTAATTGTTTAATCCGGGATGCTCTTGCAGCTTACAAGCGACCACGAGAAAAGTCACAGGCAGAGTAATCTAGCAGAGGCGGTGTCGTAGCACCGCTTACTAAATACATGCAGAGACGGCAAGTTCCTCGTAACATTTGCATCTTTTTCTTGTAAAGCGGGCATTGCTAGAAACTTTCTCTGGGTTTTGAGTTCTTTTTCTGGTACTGACTTCATTAATCAATGTTCGAGTTTTGTGGTTTAGTCGGGGTTTTGGATTTTCCCTTGATATTTTGCTGGAGGAACTTTCCTAAATCCCAAAAACACGAGGCCACCAGAAGAGGATGATGTAACTGAGAGCTAACTTTAGTCCGCATGTTTAGTTTGGTCCTGCCATGGCAAAATGGAAATCCACAATCATTAACCCACCCTACTCCTAATAATGTGTGTTTCTGCCCTTTTTCTTGCCAGTTATAGTCACACTGTAGCTATTAATGTAGAGTTGGATAATTGGAATCCCATCTGCCCCCATCAAGTAGCTATTTGAATTTTGAAGGGGGCATTTTTACGGGGTTTCTTCTTCTTCTTCTTCTTACTGAAACGTGTAACCCTCATTTCAATGGACTTGGAAAGTTCCTGCAATCCAGTCCTATAATATTGGACCTGGTATATAAGAGGTCCATCAATAGCATCCATGTCCTGAGAGTCCTATCATGGCAGCTGGAGTTGGCCCAGTTTGCGAGTCCTATCACTATTGAAATGAGTTGAGTTAGCGGCCTTGACTATTTCCCCCTACATTTTTTTGTTATAAAAAATCTTATTTGCACCATTTTTTAATCAATATCCTTATAACATTTCTATTTTAATTTTCCAAACTAGCTCTAGCATTCAAGCGTTGAACCATCTTGAATTTCCCTTTTGCTGTAGCTTTTTATCTCCGAGTGAGATCACTCTCTGTTAATTTATAGAGTTCGAAATTTAAAGGAGTCACATATTAGTTTTCATGCGATGGATTTCATGAGAAAACTTAATTTGTATGTAAGAACTGACCCAAAATTGCACTTATCATTAAATCTAATAAAACATTTATTGTTGCTCTAAAAGAACATAAAAGTTGTTTTTAAAAATATTTTTTACTTAAAATATATTAAAGTATATTTTCATGATTATTGCGGTGATAATAATTTTATCTGTTAGGGTTATGATAATGATGATAACGTAACAATGGGTTTTCAATGATATTTTCTTCTGTTTATAGGTAGAAAATCAATGATTTATTTTTGTTGTTTAGTTATTGTAGATGTTTTCATAATTTATATTTTATTGTTGTGTTTAATTTAAATTAGATTATAAAATAAACTAATCCTAGTACAATAAATTCGATGATTCAGGTATCTGAATCTTATTGTTTTTTAATGAATATAATAATTTTATGTTGATGATTTCGTTGAAACCTGTTAAACACATAAATTTATATCAATTTAAAATTAATATATTTTATTGGAAACTCGCGCTCTGCAAGAATTCTGCATATCTTTATTATTTTATCTAAATTTATAGTATAATAAAAAATCTCAATGTTAATATTTTTTTACGTTGAAAAAAATATGGTTCTGGCCGCGGCGAATTGCGGGTAAGCATTTAGTGTGTGTGTGTGTATATATAATCAAAGGTATTTAGTTAAAAAAGATAAAGACATGCAAGAAATATAAAATGAAAATTATCTCTGTAATAATTTTAGGGTAAATTTTAATATTTTTAAAATAAAAAATATAAAAAGACATTTTCATTTTTTTATTTATCATGAAACATTAATATAAAAAAACACAAACAATCAATGCAAAACCGTGGCTGGTGCATACAATACGAGAAATTCTTCACAAGGTAAAATATATTGAGCAGGAGACGCTTACGGATAAGTTGATTACATTCTTGAAAATTTAAACATTGATAACTCAGAGGTGAAAATACTTATATTTTATTTTCCTAATGAATGCCACGATTAAAAACGGAGTTGTAATTAATATTATAGAATATCACGATTGAGCATACTAATTAAAAAAATCAAATCAAAGATAAAAAAGAAATCAGGTTTACCAAAGTCAACCTTGACTTCTCAAATTATAAAATTCATCAGGTTGAATTAGTTTATATATATATATATATGTATATATTATGATAAAAATACAAAACTTGAATTATAGTAAATCAATATTAATAAAATAGAGTTTAGTAAAATACTAACATTAAGTGATATAGTTAAAAAATAAAATAAAAGCCAAAAAAAAATCAGAGCAAAGAACTTGACTCTTTACTCCACCCAGATTTTAAAATAAATCACGTGGAAGTTGTCTCAACATGACTTTATTAATTAGATAAATCAAAAGAAAATGTAAATAAAAAAACAGGCTATGCTCATTCTAATTATTTAATTTATAAAATACATTAAGCAAAAGTATTTTTTTTATTATATAATAAAAAAAAAACTATCTATCCAATTAAAAGGTTATGACTTGTTATTTGACCTCGTGCCCGGGCATTGTTTTCTCATTTTATACCTTTATTTGCTTTTTTTATAGTTGCACTGATAATCATCATGACCTCTTTGACGTGCACGTGTGTTTGTGTTTTTTATACATAGTAGTATTTTTCCGTATCTCTGCTGGGAAGATGCGTTTTGTGGCTCTGAAGTCTGAATATCCAGTGTTGGATTATTTTAGATAAAAGGTTAGAAATCACTTGTTGTCCCTTCACTTTTTACATTTGGTCTAAGCAACCCGTTTACAAGAAATCTGATCAAATAAATCCTTTTTATAGTCTACCTCTAATTCGAAACTGAAGGTTTGATGTGATCAATTCATTTCTAGAGAGATCAAATCGACAAAACACCAGAGATTAGAGAACCACCTGTAAATTTTTAGCCAAAGAAAAGTTTACTCCAATTACGGGAAATTTTAATTCTCCAGTCCTTTAAGCAACTTGCAATTCTGATCTTTGCTGGATAGTGCCTCTTGGCCATTGACTCCTCAAAAGATCATGCTCGATTAAGCATGGAGGATTTAACTAAATGTCCTTAATTAGCCCGATAATGTAAGAATGTTTAGAATCCAATCCCAGATAGAATCAGCATCGATCTGGACAGGTGATGGCGATTTTAAGAATCATGGTTGTAATTAGCCAGCTTTAATTTGATTTGCTTCCTTAGACATGCTCCAATCCGTGCTGGATTGTCCGATTTGTCTGTGAATATCAAAACCAAATCGCTGATGGTGGTATCTGCTATTTTCATGTTTCGTACATTGGTTTTGTACTTTCCATTTAAGCACAGTTTCCTATGCTAGATTTTGAAACATACTCTCTCTCTCTCTTCCCAACTAACCACAAAACGAGCCGTAATTTTGCCGGCCAGCCCCGTGCTTCTCTCTCTATTTGGTTAACAACAAACAATCGTTTTTGTTTACTATTTGCTCTTTGAAATCCCATCAGAGAAACCCTTCTGCTCTTCTTCCCTTCAGAATTGCGTGGAAGAAAACAAAGGGAATGTTGATGATGGTGGTGAATATGACGTCATTGAGCCTTTTTCCGACTCTATCCTTGCTCTCTGTGTTACTTTCTAGAGCATTCAAAGTCCACTTTATCGTCTTTTCTCTAACGTTTTCGCTTTTTACTTTTTTTTTGTACTTAATTAAATGTTTGTTTTTTAAGGATTTTTTTGTTAGTTTGTAAATTCTGGTTCATTCTTATTTTAGTGGTCTTTGTTCAGATAATGGTTGGGATTGGGTCGTTTTCTTAGGGTTTTCTTTTGTTTGTAGTTTTGCTTCGTTATGAGACGTGAGATGAATATATAGTTGGTGATGGGGGATTGGGTTTTTGAACCAATATAAGGGTCAATTCATAGACAGTAAAAGCAAAGCATTTTTTTTTCCTGATTGGTGGGCAGTCTATTACAAATGCTGTTTTTTTGGTTATTAGGTCAATATTGAAGGGAGCTTGAATAGGATTTTGGGTTGGTGAAATCGGGTTTCTTTTTGCTCAAAATTTTTCGTTGTTGTCTTTGATTAGTAACTCAATTGGTAATTGCACAAGGATTTTGGAAATTAATTCTGCTCTTGATCATTCAAGTTTTGATCAGTTAATGCGAATTAGAGGGCAATGAGCATGGTGATGAAAAAAATGATTTTTTATCCTTTTACTATTCTTGGATTGTCGCCTAAAATTTAAGGTTGTCTTTGGTACACACGGTTGTTGCATTGTATTTGGTTCTTTATGATGGATTCAAAAACAAGTGGTAATGCTGGGGATGTCATGGCTGCGAAGAAACCTGATAACCAAGAAGATGGTGCCAGTTCAAATCTGAAAGGTATAGGAGGTGTGAGTAGCAAAGATATGTTTTTTCGAGCTGATAAAATCGATCTTAAAAACTTGGATGCACAGCTCGAGAAGCACCTGAGCAGGGTTTGGTCAAGGAGCATTGAAATCCAAAGGCCTAGAGAAGATTGGGAAATTGAATTGTCTAAATTGGATATAAGGCATGAGGTAGCCCATGGCACTTTCGGGACCGTGTATCGCGGTACTTATGATAACCAAGATGTTGCTGGTAAATGCTTTCTGTTTCCCAATCCTCGCTCTGTATATCTGTGTTTATACGCTTATGTGATTGTTCTTATTGCTCTTTTTTTTTGGGTTTCTGTTTCTGTAAAAGTCATGCTGGAGAGTAAATAAGGATATCTTGTTTTTCCTATCCTCCAAAATCTTTGTATGAGTTGCCTTTATACTGCTGCTTGTTAACATGCCCTATATTTTGTAACGCCTTTGAAATTTATCATCTTTTGATTATTGACTATCATGTGATTATTTTAGGATGTTTATATGGCTTCCCTGTTTTTTCCTTGTCTTTTTCAAGAAATCGTTGGAAATTCAGAAAATTTTGTCATACTTTGTCTGGATTTGGTTGTTTGATATCTAATGCCTGCAAAACCTTTTCTCTACAACTCTTGATAAGCAACGATGAAATTGCAGCCTGTTTCCACAAGAGAGATTAGTAGCATTCAGCACTGCGTGTGTTGATTTTGAATTCTCACTGAACTGCTGTTGGATGTCATAGTGAAACTGCTGGACTGGGGGGAGGATGGTATTGCCACAGCTGCTGAAACCGTAGCTGTCCGGGCATCATTTCAGCAAGAGGTTGCTGTTTGGCACAAGCTTGACCATCCTAATGTTACAAAAGTACAAAAATATTCTTAAACTTGTTGTGTTTATTATATTATGAGCATCCTATTGCGTGGAAGTTGGCTTTTGGGTTGTGAAATTGTACATGCTGTATTACCCTACCAATAATTGCATTACAGATTCCTCTTGGCTAGCACGTTTTCTTGATACTTTGTTTTAAATGTAGTTATCACATGTCTTACCATAGTGGGATTCATAAACGATATGTAAATGTTAACTTATATTAACAGAAATAATTTGCCAATTGCTTGGAAGCCTTTTAGTCGAAATCCATATGCTTGAAGGATCATCCTCCCAGCCATTTTAGACATTATCATAAGCTTACCCTTCGTGTTATTTTTGTTTCCGATGCTTTATGTTCCAATTTTCTAACAGTTTGTTGGAGCATCCATGGGAACTCTCAACCTCAAGATTCCTGCCAAAAACCCATCTGATGATAACATCAACCTCCCTGGTAGGGCATGCTGTGTTGTTGTTGAGTATCTCCCTGGCGGTACACTAAAACAATACTTGATAAGAAATAGTCGACAGAAACTTGCTTTTAAAGTTGTAATCCAGCTTGCTTTGGATCTCTCTAGGGGGTGAGTTTCTATTTTCATTCATTTACTGCTATTGAAAAAATTCCCTTTAAAAATTGGAGTTGCTGACTAGTGTTACTAATTTGCAGTCTTGGCTATCTACATTCAAAGAAGATTGTACATCGCGATGTCAAGACTGAAAACATGTTGCTAGATTCTCATAAAACTCTTAAAATTGCTGATTTTGGTGTTGCTCGTATTGAAGCTCAGAATCCATGTGACATGACCGGAGAAACTGGCACCCTTGGATATATGGCCCCTGAGGTAATTCATGCTTTAACAAAACCTGTTTTTTTCCATTGGCAGAAGTTTTTTATAAAGAGATTTTGTATATTATCAAGTGATTAAGCAAGTCTAGGATGCATGCAAATGATGTGTAATAATTATGAAGTTAATTCTTGTGGCATGATCAACATGGAATCCACAAAAGCATGCTTCGCTGTTATTGTAAATTTATAACCTTAAGGACATGGAATGCAAATGAATTGGCATGTTTGAATTCTTATTGAATTACAACTTTCTAACCAGATACTTTATGCAGGTTCTTGATGGCAAGCCATATAACAGAAGATGTGATGTCTACAGCTTTGGCATTTGCTTATGGGAAATTTATTGTTGTGACATGCCTTACCCTGATCTTAGCTTCGCTGATGTCTCTTCTGCTGTTGTTCGACAGGTTAGTTAGTGATTTGGTAAACAAGTCACATGCTGGTTTTTAATATTTTTGTGTTTATGCATTTCTTTTCTTCTTCTTCTTTTTTCTCCTGTTATATGTTGACCTGAGGAGGTTCATAGTGAATGTCATCTCACTGTTAATGATTAACGGGTTTAGAACTTTGTGACGATATTGTTATCTACTTGCCATATGTTTTGCCACTTCCATGCGAGGGGAGCCATTGTCAGCAGTTCATGAATTGGTCCATTTCTTTCAAAATTTTGGTGATGGATATGCTTTTGCAATTAATTAACTGTACAAGCAAGGGAAAATGCCAAGTTTAGCTGTGAACTGTAAAGCTCTTGAGAGAGCTGATAACCTGTTGTGAAAATAGCTTGTTCTCTTACTAAAACCTTTTACGAGACCTTAAAATCTAGCATCCTGCCATATATATTGGGAATTTATACCGAATGATTTTATTGGCAGAATTTACGTCCAGATATTCCAAGATGCTGTCCAAGTTCTTTAGCGAATGTCATGCGAAAATGCTGGGATGGAAATGCAGAAAAACGTCCTGAAATGGCTGAAGTGGTGAAAATGTTGGAAGCCATTGATACAAGCAAGGGAGGAGGGATGATACCGGAAGATCAGAATTCCGGCTGTTTCTGTTTTAACCCCGCTCGCGGTCCCTAAGTTGTGCTCTTTCCCTTTTCCCACTGTTATCTCTCCCAAGCTCGCTGATTTTGTAACCAGTCAAAATGAAAAACATGTCTCGTGACGTGTTGGCATTGCAATAGCTTTGTCATTCATGTGTGATATCAATTAAATGATACGGTAGATTGTTGGCATGTGTGTGAATGGTTAGTGACATGGAACTGGTTGTTTTGAGGATGCAAGTCTCCCAACATCTTTTTGATTCGAGGCTAGGAAATGAAGGGTATATATGTATCTTTACCACTACTGTGTAACCACGACCCAAGACATAGATAAAATCCCAACCCATGAGTGCGAAAACCTTAATCAATTGGGATTTTGTAATGGAGAGTGCGTGTGAGAGCAGAATGTTATCCCATGCCGCAAACAGTCTCTCAGTACTTGTTTGTTAGTGCACAAGTTCTTCAAGAATTTCCAACAATGAGTGGAAGTCCAGCCGGACCAAATGGATGTGCTTGCCCACCACTTTCTTTCGCCTAGAGATCACTCTACCTAAAAGGACAAGTTTATGGCCACTTCAAACACCACTTTCTATCATAGCTCATAAGCGTGTTGATCCAAATTAAGAGACTGCGTGTTGTGATTGTTTTTAAAGTATTTTTTATTTAAAAATATATTAAAATAATATTTTTTAAAAATTATTTTTGATATTATTTCATTAAAATGATATAAATATACTAAAAAATATTTATTTAAACAAAAAAATCAATAAAAAGGAATGCCATTTCCACAGTGGTCTACTGTCTTGTGTATATTTAATTTTTATATTATTTTAATGTAAAAGTAGCCCAAATATGAAGGGCAAACCGTAAAAAGGTTTTGTCTTAAATGAGTCCCCGAGGTAAATCTAGTATCCATCCAAGCTCTTCATAAAATGTCAAGCTTCCTACAAAATATCATCTTATAGTTTTGATGGGGTCCATGAACAGATATGAAAAGTATTCAGGGGGGGTTTAAAGTTTATACGATTTTAACTTGTGTAAGCAAAACTCTATTATTATATTATATAACTTTTTTTATTTAAAATTTTAATTACTTAATACATAAATCCTATACACATGTATTAGTACAAGTATATATTGAAAACTATAAATAAATACATTAAAAGGAGAATTTAACCCAAAAAGCTCTTCTTTTTTTTTGGTTGTATTAAAGGGGCATTTAAGGATATGGTAATCATTGTTTTTTAAAGTATTGTTTTTTTACTTAAAAATATAACAAAATAATAATAAAAAAAACACTATAAAAAGTTTAGTTTGAATCAAATAAAAAAGTATACAAATTTTTCAAAAGTATTTTTAAAATACCCAAACAAACAATCACTGAATTTGTAGACTCTGTTGCTAAACGTAATCGTGCGAAGTGGAGTCACTTTTTCCCCATCTCCTTATCCATTTCCACAGTTTCACCTCATCCGTAAATATTTATTTATTTATTTGGATTTTTTTGAACCTTACATGGTCAAAATAAAACCTCAAACTGGACTGAATTTGGACCACATTCAGGCAGAAATCACGACAGCCTGCCTTTAAAACTACACTTTTTTCTTCTTAATTTTAACATAACGAACGTGGCCATTAAACTGGCTGGATACATGCTGTTGTAGTGAAATTGGAAACTGTGTACATGCACCTCCCACAATCTTTTCGTTATTTTGGAAACTGGCCATTAAATCTATTTAAAAAAAAAAGACAAAATATAAAATGGAAAAAAGGACAAAATAATTAGTTTTTAAAATAAAAAACTAATTAAATCAGGGATTGATTTATAATTTACACTTCATCCGGTGCAGCTAATTTAGGACAGTGAAGGATTAATTGCGGAGACGGTCATAAAAAATCCTGCAGTGCACCTCTATTTTTGTACGTCCTTTCCATCAAGCAAGACACGTCATTTATAGACTCAAGATAGAACGACACGTCGGTTTTAAATATAAAAATTAATTTATCAACTAGGGGGGCAATACCATAATTTGACAGCTTCACTTCCATTTCTCTGTATAAAATGGCTGTAGGAACTAACTTGGTGCCTCCAGTTTCTTTTGAGCAACCAACGACGTGCTGGCAGCTCGCCGTCTGTCGCTCAACCTCCTGTGTCTTCCTTCTTGATCGTCTTCACTAACAGCATGGAACCGGGAAACCCTGAAAACTCGACGACAACTTTGATGACGGATTTCCTCAAAAAATGCGGTGGCTGCGCTGTTGTTGATGGCGGCTTTGCCACTGAGCTCGAAAGGCATGGAGCTGACCTTAATGACCCTCTCTGGAGTGCCAAATGCCTCATCAGTTCTCCTCACCTCGTTCGAAGGGTACCCTCCATTCCTCTCACTCTCTCTCTCTCTAAACGTATGAATCTACACGCCTTTCTCTCTGCAAATGAGTTTCTTTTTCTCTCTCGTTAAAATTAGAGAAAAATTAACAAAAATGTCGAGGTACTTCTATTCTCTTACAAAACTATATTAAAAAACGATATTTTTCATATTCAAATACAATATTTTTTTTAACAAAATCGCTTTTTTTTAAAAAATATATACTTAATTTTCTTGTGTTTTTATATTTATTTAATATCATAAACTTATTTTTTATTATAAATAAATATATTTTTTAAGTTAACAATATAACTATTTTATGGTAATTTTTAATTTAATTTAAGTAAAATTAAATAAACACCCTATTTAGATTATAAAAAATACAAAATAATTATTATAAATTATGATTGTGCTTTTTTTTAAATAGTTATAATCTTGATATATTATTTTTATGAAAAAAAATTATTTTCATGAAATAAATCTTAAAAAATAAAAAAATTGAAAATTGAAGATGAAAAAAAACTTATATTAATGAACAGACCTGTCCATTTTAATTTTCTTCTCGTTTTCCTTTTTAAGGTTTTAACTTTCATGTCTTGGAAAAGTAAGATTCCCTTTGTCACGTGTTAATGGTTGTTGTTTGTCGTTTCAAGTATGTTCGTGTTTGTGTATATATATATATATATGAACATTATTTTATTTTTGCTATATATTTAATTAACAACTTCATTTTTATGGTTCTTCGCTCTAAATGTTGGGTTTTCTTCGCTTGTACTTTGATTATTGATGAATGCGTGGTCTAATTTGTATATATAAAGCTTGGTGACCGCACGAGAGTGTGATTAAAATTGTTATTGAAAATAATTTTTGTTTAAAAATAAATTAAAATAATTTTTTTTTCAAATCATTTCTAACATCAGCAAATAAAAATAATCTATAAATATTAGAAAAAATTAATTTTGAGTAAAAAATAAAATTAATTTGTGTGCAAAAGAGTATCTTCCTGGTGTTATATATGTGCGAGGAATTATGGAAATTTGCGATTCTTAGCCATTAATTATTGGTTATTAAAACAATCCAGCCCTCCTTTGTTTCCTCTTTCGGCTGCTAAATTAAGTTTTTTTTATCCGGTAATATTGTTATTTATTTTAGATGTGTTTCACTTTGAAAAAATATATTAAATTAATTTTTTTTATAATTCTAATGTATTAATATTAAAAATAAAAAATATTTAAATATATTTTTAAATAAAAAATATTTAAATATATTTTTAAATAAAAAATATTTAAAACAACAACAACTGACACCACCGTACAAAACACCACCCGTAATATTCTAACAAACTATTGGCAAAGGCTTTCTTTCATGTAACCCTCCTTAATGGTGTCTTTTATAATGTGTCACGTGGCCTTTTCACGGTATGTGTCTAGTTGTTTCCTCAAACAAATGACACGTTTCTTGCATCTAACTCTCTAAAGATGCAAGGAAAAAAAAACAGAGAAGAGACCATTTCTGTTTGTTCTTCAAGGTAGTATCCCATGAGAGTAATCTTTCGAGATTCTGTCTGGTGTTAAGACGAAAATCTCTTCTAAAAACGTTTTTTTAACTCTAACTTGAAATCACTTGTTTAAACGATTAATTAATTGGACCAGAACCTTTTTTGTTTTCAGACTTCGTAGGCAGAAGAAACGTTGTTTAAATCAGGGCGTGCATGCGATGTTAGAATCAGTTTGCTGTGAAAACCTGTAAAAATAAGAGCTCAACGACAAAAGACTGAATAACCTGCATAAATTATTGAAGGCTCAACTCTGCTTTTATAGCCATTTACAACTCTAACAGAAAGCATAAAAACAGCACATGTTAGCTTTATCTTAGCTATCTGTCAATTGTTTGTGGAATTGAACTAGTAAGACATTATGGATCCCATGCACATGCCTCGGGTCCAAATTCGTAAAACGTCCATGGAAAGCTAAAATTGGATGATTATGTTCGCCGTGGCATTCCTTTCTTGATCATGAATGTTCATGGTGGTAATAGACAGTAATGGATGTGTTTAATATTCCAGGTTCACCTAGATTATCTTGATGCTGGTGCAAATATCATACTGACAGCATCTTATCAGGTAGTTTTAATACTGACAATCCAATTATATCTATTTTTTGCGGGGATAACGTTCGGCTAACATTATTTTTCTAAATAAAAATGTGACAGGCTACTATTCAGGGTTTTGTGGCTAAAGGCTTGTCTGAAGAAGAAGCTGAATCATTGCTCAGGAGAAGTGTTGAAATTGCATGCGAGGCAAGGGAAATTTACTATGACAAAAGTACCACAGGTTCTTGGGATTACATTGAATGTGGAAATATCTCTAGACGTCCTGTTTTAGTTGCTGCTTCCATTGGCAGCTATGGTGCTTATTTGGCTGATGGTTCCGAGTACAGGTAAGCAGCTAAAAGAGTAACATATTATACGACCGTGCTATCAGATTAAGCCACGATCTCCAATACAAGCAATCACCAAATATTACATCGAGCTGGTCGTGCCTTCTTGCAATTCCCTGACAGCAATCTGCTGCTCTCTCTCTTTTACAGTGGGAAGTATGGTGACTCAGTTTCTCTAGAAACACTGAAGGATTTTCACAGGAGAAGGCTGCAGATTCTGCTCAAATCAGGAGCTGACCTGATTGCATTTGAGACAATTCCAAATAAGCTTGAGGCAAAGGTAGTTCATGTATTTCTTAGTAGATTAATAATTCTGTGGCATTTATTGAGAATGTCGTAACAGATACTTTTCTCTGGCACTGTCCTCATTATTTTGCTTGGTTTTATTGATCAGGCTTATGCTGAGCTTCTAGAGGAGGGAAGGATAAATATTCCAGCATGGTTCTCTTTCAATTCCAAGGATGGGATTAACGTGGTCAGCGGTGATTCTATACTGGAGTGTGTCTCTATTGCAGATTCATGCAAGCAAGTTGTTGCTGTTGGCATCAACTGTACCCCTCCTAGATTTATCCATGGACTAGTTCTCTCTATCCGGAAGGTCTGTTTCCTGGTTAATAATTTTTCTAACTTAAAACTAAATTTCAAGAGGAACCTCTGCTACATTAACTTGTGGGGCTAATGCAATTCGGCTGATTAATCTGGCAGGCAACAAGTAAGCCAATAGTCATATATCCAAACAGCGGCGAGGCATACAATGCTGAGCTTAAGCAGTGGACGGTGAGCATCCTGATGGAGTTCTTTTTGTTTCAATTTGTTTTTTGCTTTTATACCAAGCTGTCTTGTGGACTTCTCCTCCAAGTACTGCTTTCTCAGTTCCTGAAATGCAAAATTGGTTTTTGTTTAGAAATATATTAAAATGATGTTTTTTATACAAGATAGTCTTCTTAGGACAACTGATGATGTTCTTTAACGTATTTGTTCCTGTTTCTTGATCAATCACTTGCACCCATTGTTAACGTCAGCGATTCAGAAGTTGAGTTGATGTTTACTGCTGCAGAAATCAAGTGGAGTGGTAGATGATGACTTTGTTTCGTACATAAGCAAGTGGCGGGAAGCGGGGGCTTCTCTATTTGGAGGATGCTGCAGGACTACCCCAAATACTATCAGAGCTATAGGCAGGGTGCTCACCAAAAATCCTTAAACTTCTTCAGGTGCTGAAATTTAGATGCAATCTCGTGAAGATTAAGAGACCGCGAATAAGAATCTGAAAGCATCTTTGTTCACCAAAAGCCTTAGAACCCAGCCTTACACCGTTGTGGGTACACGTAACATTGTCTTCTCTGTGTATCTCAATTAAATAAATAAAGTTTCCTCCTTTTCTTGTGTTTTCCTGTTGATTAAACTCATTCTATCTTCCTTCCCAACCTCGGGTCAAAGTTTTCAAGTGAGATTGGAAATTTGGAATAGCAGTAAGTTAGGTGAAATCTTCAATTCAATTATCGATTTATGCAACCTAGCTTTTGAAAATGATGGCCATGATAGATATTTAACTTTTCGTCTCTTCGGAAATTTGTTAATCTGAATCATGTAAACCTTGTAGAACTCGGAAATCTTTAATCACAATATGTCAATCTAGTTTTAGTTGGCAGCACTTGGAAGAATTTATCAGGTAAAAACAAAACATTCTCGTCATAGGATTACTCATTTACTTGCACAATCAACACTTAAAACATAAAACTTTTATATCGAAAAGGAATATAAAAGGAGGGCAAATCAACACATAAACACCAGCAATTTTAAAATTTCAGCTAATCTAGCTAGCACTGAGGCTGCAACACAGACCAGACCAAATGGCCGCCACACTTCATCTCTCTACTCTAATTTTTGCTACCCCAGCCTCTGTAGCTCTAGCCAACCAAAATGAACTAAAAACTTTGACCAAGCACCGCTCTTCTCCATCTGGGTCTTTCAAAAAATACAAAACAATGATAGAACTCAAACAACTACACTCTCAAATCACTAAAAACGGCCTAAATCACCACCCTTTATCTCTAACCAACCTAATATCCTCTTGCACTGAAATGGGCACTTTTGAAAGTTTAGAATACGCGGAAAAGGCATTAGAGCTCTTCATAGAAGATAATGGAATAATGGGTACTCATTATATGTTCAATTCTTTGATTAGAGGTTACTCTGCATGTGGACTTGGTTATAAAGCCATTGTAGTCTTTCGTCACCTGATGTGCATGGGTGTTGTCCCTGATAATTTCACATTTCCCTTCGTGCTAAGCGCGTGCACGAAGAGTGCTGCGCTTAGTGAGGGGTTTCAAGTCCATGGAGCGATCGTAAAAATGGGTTTTGAGAGAGATATGTTTGTAGAGAATTCTTTGATACATTTCTATGGTGAGTGCGGAGAGATTGATTGTATGAGAAGAGTGTTTGATAAAATGTCTGAGAGAAATGTTGTGTCATGGACTAGCTTGATTGGTGGCTATGCTAAGTGGGGCTGTTATAAAGAGGCTGTTTCTTTGTTTTTTGAGATGGTAGAGGTGGGTATTAGACCCAATTCTGTTACGATGGTAGGTGTGATTTCTGCTTGTGCAAAGTTGCAGGATCTCCAGTTGGGAGAGCAGGTGTGTGCCTGTATTGGTGAGTTACAGTTGAAGGTTAATGCACTGATGGTTAATGCACTTGTTGAAATGTACATGAAATGTGGAGCTACAGATAAGGCAAGAAAGATTTTTGACGAGTGTGTTGATAAAAATCTGGTCTTGTACAACACAATCATGTCAAATTATGTGCGCCAAGGTCTGGCAAGAGAAGCTCTTGCTATATTGGATGAGATGATGCAACATGGACCACGACCTGATAGGATTACAATGTTGTCTGCAGTCTCAGCATGTTCAGATTTGGATGATGTTTCTTGCGGAAAATGGTGCCATGGTTATGTTTTGAGGAATGGATTAGAAGGTTGGGACAATGTTTGCAATGCCATCATTAACATGTACATGAAGTGTGGCAAACAAGAAATGGCTTGTAGAGTCTTTGATCGCATGTTGAACAAGACTCGGGTGTCATGGAACTCACTGGTTGCAGGTTTTGTTAGAAATGGTGACATGGAGTCCGCTTGGAAAATTTTCAGTGTGATGCCAGACAGTGATCTTGTCTCTTGGAACACAATGATCGGGGCTTTGGTACAAGAGAGCATGTTCAAGGAAGCGATAGAACTTTTTCGGATAATGCAGAGCAAGGGAATAACAGCAGACAGGGTGACAATGACAGGGTGTTGCATCGGCCTGTGGGTATCTAGGAGCTCTGGACCTTGCAAAGTGGATCCATAGTTACATTAAGAAGAAATATATTCACTTTGATATGCGACTTGGCACGGCCTTGGTTGATATGTTTGCTAGGTGTGGTGACTCTCGGAGTGCAATGCAAGTTTTCAACGGGATGGTGGAAAGAGATGTTTCGGCCTGGACTGCAGCCATTGGTGCAATGGCCATGGAGGGAAATGGAACTGGGGCTATTAACCTTTTTGATGAGATGCTGCAGCAAGGGATTAAACCAGATGGAGTGGTATTTGTGTCACTCCTGACTGCATTGAGCCATGGTGGGTTGGTAGAACAGGCCTGGCATTTTTTCAGGTCCATGAAGGATATCCATGACATAGCTCCCCAAGTTGTCCATTATGGGTGCATGGTTGATTTGCTTGGCCGAGCTGGGTTACTGAGCGAAGCTCTTAGTCTCATAAATAGTATGCAAATGGAGCCTAATGATGTGATCTGGGGATCTCTTTTAGCTGCTTGCCGGATGCACAAAAATGTGGACATTGCAGCTTATGCAGCTGAAAGGATAAGCAAATTGGAGCCTGAGAGGACTGGGATTCAGGTGCTTCTGTCAAACATATATGCCTCTGCAGGAAGATGGGATGATGTTGCAAAGGTTAGGCTACACCTAAAGGATAAAGGGGCCCATAAACTGCCTGGATCAAGCTCAATCGAGATCAATGGAAAAATTTATGAGTTCACGACAGGTGATGAATCACACCCAGAAATGACCCACATTGAACCTATGTTGAAAGAGATTTGCTGTAGGCTAAGAGACAATGGCTATGTTCCTGATCTCACGAATGTTCTGCTTGATGTTAATGAGAAGGAAAAGGAGTACCTGCTCAGTCGACACAGTGAAAAATTGGCTATGGCTTTTGCTCTTGTCAGTACAGGTCAAGGAATGCCAATTCGTGTTGCAAAGAATCTCCGAATATGCTCTGATTGCCACTCATTTGCCAAACTAGTATCAAAATTATACAGCCGAGAAATCATTGTTCGGGATAATAAACGTTTCCACTTTTTCCAGCAAGGTTTCTGTTCTTGCGGTGATTATTGGTAATTGAAATGTAAATGTTATACCCAGTGACTACATTTTAGAGATGCCAGGGAGCAACAAAAACCCAAGTTCTCTGTTTATTACTGATTGAACTAGAATTTTCAGTTTGCAAACAGCATGTCCCAGCAAGTCCCAACCTTCAATCCGCAAGAACATTATTTGGAATCATGAACAAGGGTTGAGAAAAAAATGCTAAACATGGCTATTCATGAAGAGACATTGTACAAAAGAAAAAAAAATGAATACCAGAAGACAATTATGCAATTCTAAGCTCTTACACAGGAAATAAAGGAACATCCCACAGAATCAGCTCAAAGCCGAGATGTGCTTCATAACTGTGGGGAAATGGAGTCCACAAAAAGTATGTTTATCTGGTCAGATTGCAAGAGTTTAGCCACATGATGATATGTTGATGTGCGTCTGTGAACTTCCTCAACAAGCCAGTTGGTGGTTTCAGCTTTACAAGGATGAATCATGATATCCAAAGGCTTGTGCTCGTCTCCATTGCCAATTCGCTGTCGATCCCACTGTTTTAAAAGAATGTTGGTGAGGTAATGCAAGGGCTGCCGGTATGGTTGCTTGATGGATTGCCTAATCCCACCCACGAGGAAAATGGGATGGTAGAGCCACGGTTTCATGTAGTCTTGATGCATTTCTGCCCTTCTAATTAACACACCTGAACTACGTAACATTTAGTAAAAGCTAAAATGCCTAAAATGTAAGCAAATACCTGCTAAACAAGTACAAAACACAAGCGCATGATATGGATTTATAACTAATGTGTTAAAGACCTGAATAATTACTAGGATTAATTATTGTAAGGATGGTGTTTAGTGAAATGCTAGCAATTGAAGGAGACAGGACCTCCCCAAGAATTGATAATTAATTCAGAAAATGCATACTAATTCCATAATCATTCAGCCATATATAGGCAATTACACAATAACAAAGTTAACTACCCACTAATTAATTAACTCCCCACTAACCCACTAATGCCCCTTTCCCGAATAACTAAAATAATAAATAGAAGAAGTCTAAATTATACATCAGACCACTAAAATAATAAATAGAAGAAGTCTAAATTACACAACATGCCACTAAAATAACTTAATTGCAAACTACCCCCTTAACTAAATATTTAATTAAATACCCCCCATTACATAAAAGGAAAAAACCCTAGTCATAAGGTCTTGGCTGTCGGCATATAGCAAAGCCTCCTCCTTCAAAAGAACTCGTCCCCGAGTTCTGGGTAAAGTTGTCGTAGCTCGTCGGCGTCGATCCACGTTGCGTCCTCCACGTTGGTCCCTTTCCAGTGAACCAAGATGTCAACCCCTACCCGATTTATTTTTTTCTTCAATCGTCGATCTAAGATTCCTTCAGGTTCAGGTGTCAGCATTCCATCATCCATCGTGTTTGGAATTTAGGGTTAGGATCTACCCAGTCCCCAATCTTTTTCTTGAGACAAGACACATGGAATACTAGGTAGATCTTGGATTCTTTACGTAGATCTAATTTGTAGGAGATGGTGCCAATTATTTGGATGATTTGAAAAGGCTTGAAGTACCTCGGGACGAGCTTCAAATTCCTTCTCACGACGACGGTCACCTGCCAAAAAGCCTTAACCTTAGATATACCCAATCCCCAACTTCATACTCCTTTTCAATTCTCTTTTTGTCTGTATAATTTTTCATCCTTGTTTGTGCTTCTTGCAGGTTCTCTCTTGCTAGAGCAAGGATATGTTCTCTATTTCTCAGCTCATCCTCCACAACTTGCACTATTGTGGTTCCTGATTCATAAGGGAGAAGATGTGGGGGTGCTCTACCATAAACCAATTCAAATGGGGTGACCCGTCGATGAGTGCTCAGACGTATTGTACGCCCATTCGATCATGGCTAACCAGTTGACTCAATCCTTGGGGCCAGTCACTGGTGAAATATCTTAGGTATCCTTCTACCTATTTGTTTATGACTTTCGTCTGTCTGTCGGTCTGGGGATGATAGGCTGAGCTCATGAGTAGTTTAGTGTCACTTCATTGAAAAATCTCCTGCCAAAATCTACTTATAAACACTGCATCACGGTCACTAATTATACTGTGGGGCATTCCGTGTAACTTGAATATATTATCCATGAATGTTTTGGTCATTGTTACTGTTATGTATGGATGGACCATAGGTAGAAAATGACAGTATTTGCTAAATCTATCCACCACTACCAGTATTACATTATACCCTTTAGACAAGGGTAAGCCATCAATAAAATTCATACTAATGTCCACCCATACCTGACTTGGTATTTGCAGAGGCTGCAACAACCCTACTGGTTTTAGATTTTTTGTTTTATTCCTTTGGCATACCTCACATTCCTTGATAAATTGTTTGATGTGTTTCCTCATACTATTCCAAAATAATTCCTTTTTAAGTCGTGAATATGTCTTATGTGACCCTGTATACCCTCCTATAAGGCTGCTGTGAAAATGTGACATGATCTGCTCCTTCATGGTTCCCAAGTGGATCCTCTCCTTATAAAACAGAAAACCTCCCCTGAATTGATACTTGAGAGGGTTTAGTTTACCTGAGTTGTATTGGTTGATTAAGTCTTTCAACCGGGGGTCTTGGTCATAGGTTTGGGAGAGAATCTCCCACCTCTGGACATTAATCAAGCTAATGGCTTGGGCTTGTCCCTGAAAAGTCTCCAATTCAGTGATTGCTCTGTCTTCCTAGGCTGACATGCGAGATAGGGTATCTTCTGCCTTGTTTCCCTTGCCACTCCTATACTCCACATTGAAATCAAACCCCGACAGTTTGGCTATCCATCTTTACTAGAAAAAAAGTGCCCACCTTTTGTTCTAGATGATGTTTCTAAGCATGTTGGTCAGTTCTGACCATAAACTTGTGTCCCAGCAGGTAGTGCCTCCATTTCTGTATTGCTAATACAAGAGCCAAGAATTCTTTTTCGCAAGTAGATAAAACAAGTTCCTACCCTTCAAAGTCTGGATGGGATAAGTTATAGATGTCCTCCTTCTTGCATTAAAACAGCTCCTAAGACCTCTTTTGATGCATCATATTCCACAATAATTATTTAAAAAAAATATGGTATGGCAAGTACTAGTTGGGCACCATGGCTACCTTTAGGGTCGTGAAGGCCTTGGTTGCTTCTTCACTCCACTGAAATGAATTCTTCTTAAGTAATGCAGTGAGGGGAGCTGCCACACTACCATAACCCTTCACAAACCTTCTGTAGTAACCTGTTAAAATCAAGAATCCTCTTAAGGACTTAGGATTTTTAGGTTCATGACACTTTATCTTAGCTGCAATTTTTGCTAGATCTGCCTTGACTCCTTCCTTTGAAATGATATGCCTCAAATACTCTATTTCCTGACATCCAAAGATGCACTTGGAAAGTTTAGCATACAGCTGGTTGTGAGTAAAAACTCTTAGGACAGTTTCCAAATGTTGGTTGTGCTCTCCCACTGTTTTACTATACTTTTTTTTTGAATGACGTGGGAACCACATGACCCGGAAAGCGCACTTTGTGGGCCCAGGGCATGTGTAAACCCCCGGCTGTCTTAGGCTCTTACAGGGGACTTGCGTCTGTGAGGTGGCCACATCTCGAACCCTGCTCTTGCAATTGCAATTGCAGGGCCGAAGCCGCTGGGGACGTGTTTTACTATACACCAAGATGTAAAAAAAACTAAGACAAATCTCCTTATGTAGGGTCTGAAAATTTCATTCATCAGCCCCTGAAAGGTTGATAAGGCATTAATGAGTCTCAAAGGCATTACTAAGAACTCGTACTGCCCCTCATGTGTACAAAAAGCAGTTTTAGGGATGTCTTCAGGCTTCATTCTAATTTGGTGATAACTTGACCTCAAATCAAGTTTGGAAAACCATTTTTCACCATTAATATAATCCAATAGCTCAGTTATATTAGGGATAGATAACTTAGCTTTTACAGTGTTCTTGTTGAGAGCTCTATAGTCAATGCACATCCTTTAGCTGCCATCTACCTTCCTCACCAGCAAAACAAGTGATGAATATGGACTTTGGTTGTTTTGAATGATGCAATTTTTTAGCATTTCTTTGACTACTAGATTTTTTTCTTTTTGATAGTAAAGATATCGATAAGGCCTGAGATTTATGGGCTTGGCTGCTGTATGAAGCTGTATCTGGTGGTCATGACTTCGGCAAGGGGGTAACCTCTTTGGTTCATCAAACACTGTTTTGAAATCATCCAAAACAACTTGTATGACTGGGTCCTTTGCTACTTCTCCAGTCTTGGGAGTGACTCTCATCACTTGTAACCAAACACCTTTGCCTTTAGTCAAGGTGCCTTTGCCGAGGTTTACTTCTTCTTCTATTGCTTGTTCTGGTTGTTTCAACCCTTGTAAGGTATGTGCTCTTCCACTCATAGTGAAACTCATGCGTAATTCAGCAAAGTTTCACTGGATTGCTCCCAAACTTCTCAATCAATCTACCCCTAGTACAACATCGCACCCTCCTAGAGTAAGTAAGAATAAATTGGTTATGAGATTACATGCATGCATTGTCAATTTAACTGCCCTGCAACATCTAGGATAGGGAAGTGTATCTCCATTGGCAACCTGAATTGTCATTCGGCTTCCCTCTATTGGAAATTTCTCCCTTTGAGCTACCTTGACATCAATGAAGTTGTGTACTCTCAGTGCCAATGAGTACAATGACTGGACATTTTCCAATTTTCCTATTATTCACATGGTTTTTAGAGATGGTGCTCCAGCAATGGCGTGCAAAGATATTCTCAATAACCCAGCTTGTAAATTCCCCAGGTATGATTTATGTGGATTTTGGATTGAAGCTCTCTTCTCTTTCTCCTTCTTGTTCCTTGAATTCCATGCCTTCTAATAAATACAGTCTTGGTCTGTTGCACTTGTGGCCTGGCTGTTACCTATCATCACAGAAATAATAGAGACCCTTCTCTCATCTTTCTTGCATCTGGTTGGGCCTAATTCGTCTGATGGGATAAGGATTTCTTTTTTGTAGAGGGGTTGACAGTCTGAGAACTAGATTTGGGGCTAGAAGTTTGGACATGGGATTTAAAGTATGTGTTTTGGGTGAAGTTCTAAAGGTAGATGTATAAGTAGTGTTTTGTGTTGGGCTGTTTCTATACGGGTGGTATTTTCTGTTGACTTCTTCTTCTTGCAGGTGTGTTAACCCTAAAGGCAGCAACAAAGGTATTCAGCTTGAACATGGTTACGATGATTCTCAATTTATCTTTTAGCCAGCTTAGAAAGGTACTGATACGAAACTCCTCACTTACCCCCATTTACTTTGCTTGATAGAATTTTCGAATAATGTTTGATATTTTTCCACACTTCTTGTCTGTTTGAGTTTGGTAAATGTCCCCACTAGGTCCTCGAATGCTGTTGGTCCAAATCTGACACGTAGTGCCTCCAAAAATCTTCCCAATTTGCCATTGGACTAGAATCCTTCAACCAGTAATACCATGTCAGTGCCTTCCTTTCCATGTGGAAGGAAGCAATCTCCATCTAATTTTCTGGTGTGCCAAAATACAAGAAGAACTATTGTGCCTTCAATATCCACTCACTAGGATCTCTGCCATCAAATCAAAGAAAATCCAACCGAAGGGACCTTGCTTGAATTACACCATTGACTTCACATAAAGGGTTAGTCTTTCCCCTTGTATTGGTAGAAGTTCCTTCCCCTGAATTGAGCCTTATTGTAACTTGTGTTAAGCATTCATAACTAGATGCTAAGTTATTGAGCTGTTGCAGGATGCCTTCCATAAGTAGTCCCATGTTTGGACTGCTCCTCTATCAGCTTTGTAGTGATTTTTTGTAAATGATGAACAATATCGGATAACTGTGATAATCGGGTGCCCTCCACCATGTTGCAAGATTGTTGCTCTGATACCACTTGTTAAAGACCTGAATAATTATTGGGATTAATTATTGTAAGGATGGTGTTTAGTGAAATGTTGGCAATTGAAGGAGACAAGGACCTCCCCAAGAATTCATAATTAATTCAGAAAATGCATACTAATTCCATAATCATTCAACCATAAATAGACAATTATACAACAACAAAGTTAACTACCCACTAATTAATTAACTCCACACTAATACCCCTTTCCCGAATAACTGAAATAATAAATAGAAGAAGTCTGAATTACACAACAGGCCACTGAAATAACTTAATTGCAAACTACCCCCTTAACTAAATATTACTTAAATACTCCCTCCTTATTACATAAAAGAAAAAATCCCTAGTCATAAGGTCTTGGATGTCGTCGTGTAGCATAATGATTAATAATAGATTCTCAAATTATACAAGTGTATCATCTAGGGTTTTTTTCATAATCACTTTTGATCTACTATCAAATTCAAAGTAAATGAAAAGGTAGAATTGTATACCGTGTTTTTTCTGTAACCTCATGAACTCTTTTTTTATTTATAACATCGTGAACTTTTTTTTATCTATATTATTTAGTAGTTGAAAATGTACATAAAATATAATTTATATTATCGATGAATATTCCTTTTTAAAAAACTATATAATCTCATCACTATGATATTAGAGGACTTAATTAAAAAATAATAAGGAAGTAAACGACACATAGCTAAATCATTATATTACCATAACCGTTAAAATAATTTAAAAGAATAACTATATTTTCGAAATTGGAAAAGCTCTTGCTCGAGTGAAGAAAATAGCGCGGCAGTGAGTGAGGGGCTATAAGATCAATATTGGGCCTAACATATACACAATACATCGGGTTGGCCCAATAAGTTATGTGTTTTCCGTCCTTCTCTATAAAGAGCGTCCGGCATTTTCTTACATTCCGCATCCAGATTTCAGAGGCGGGGAAATGCAGTCAGAAACTTCAAATACTCAAGCTCTTTAAAAAATCCGTTGCTCCAATGCCTCATCAAATCAATCGCTTGTTAGTCAAGCACCTATCAACCATTACCCAGTTTCCCCTCACCCACGACTCATCCTTCTCGCCTGAGTCTCCCAGCCGACTTACCAGGGGCCCAAAACTCTCTGATCTAGAAAATGGAAATTTTGTTATTTCTCCACTTGCCAATTGGGTCGATAGTCCCACCCTTGAAAACTTCAAAAGCATTTCAACTGAGAGTGTCACTGGCAGGGACAACGATAAAGTAAAAGGAATCCTTAAGAGACACTTCCCATCCGAGGATGCTGTTGTAAAGGCGTTGGATGAGAGTGGAGTAAATGCAACGAATGATTTGGTTTCGCAGCTTTTGGAGAGGTTTAGCAATCAATGGATCACGGCGTTTGGTGTTTTCATTTGGGCAAAAAATCAAACAGGTTACGTGCATACACCTCAGTTGTATGATCTCGTGGTCGATATATTAGGGAAGTGCAAGAAGTTTGGTATTATGTGGAAAGTAGTCAACGAAATGAATGAGTTAAACGGGCATGTTTCACTCTCCACGATGAGCATTGTAGTGAGGCGGCTGGCTAGTTCTGGTATGTACAAAGATGTTGTTGACGTATTTAGAGGGCTGGAGAAATATCGTGTGAAGAAAGACACGGTGGCATTGAATATGGTAATGCATGCACTGGCGAAGCAAGGTGGTGCTAAGGATGCTTATAGTATGTTTTTAGAGTTTAAGGATTCTATAACATTGGATTCTCATAGTTTCAATATTTTGATACATGGATATTGCGAAGCAAGAATGTTAGATGATGCAAGAAAAACAATGGAAGAAATGGAGAAACAGGGATTTCGTCCTGATGCTTCCTCGTACACTTGTTTTATTAAAGCATATTGCAAGCAGAAGGATTTTCGAAATGTTGAAGTTATTTTGAATGAGATGGGAGAAAAGGGTTGCAAGCCTGATGTGATTGCATATTCTATTTATATTCGTGCTCTAGGGAAAGCAAGAAAAATAAATGAAGCTTTGGAGGTTTATGAAAACATGAATAAAAATAGTTGCAAGCTTGATGCTAAATTTTATAGTACACTCATCTACGTATTAGGCCGGTCAGGAAGGCTTAACGATGCCTGGCATGTATTTGAGGATATGGAAAATCAAGGGGTTAGTCGGGATTTGTGGACGTATAATTCCATGATTTATCATGCATGTGCAAATCGGCAAGGCAGCAGTGCTTTAAAGCTGCTCGAGAGGATGGAGGACAATTCTTGCAAGCCAGATCTCGAGACTTATCAGCCTTTATTGAAGATGTGTTGCAAGATGAAGGACATGAAGGTGCTCCAGTTTCTGTTGAGTCACATGTTTAATAACAATATCAGCATTGATCTTAGTACATATGCTCTTTTGATTCGTGAACTCACTGAGAGCGGGAAGCTTGAACATGCTTGCTTCTTCTTTCAAGATGCGGTGTTGAATGGAATGGTTCCCAAGGACAGGACATACGAGGTTTTACTGAAAGAACTCGGGCAAAATAATATGGCTGAAATGAAGGGAGAGATTGAAAAGTTGATGGTACAGGCGAAAGAACAGATATGATATTGACATTACTCGGCTTCTAACTTGAAAAGAAGCTATTGACATTAATCTTATGATATCTTAAGATTCTTGATTAGAGAAAATATTGAGATATTGACGTTGCTAGTGTTCCAAGATTGAAACGTTCGGTTGTTCTTCTGTCAATATCTCAGTACATAACTGTTGTTCCTGGCACCGTTCCTGCTCTATGATCCATTTTCAGCTCCACTCCCACCCAACTTATCAACTTCTGTTACTAAACTAAGATGAAGGATGCGATCCATTGGTAAAGAATGGACTTGTTTTATTGCTAGATACTCCATATTGACCAGCCCGACTCCAATTAGTTATCAGAATCCTAATTTATAATGTTGCTTGCTCTTCTAAGCTTGAGGCCTATGGTAGCCACAAAGATACATTAACTGTGCTGTGTGACACTATTACACTGTCAAATTCCAGCTATGAATGCTAGCTGCTTAACATCCTGTGCTGTACATCTGATTGTCAAGAATGTTATCAATGTTAATTGTCCATCTACTGTGGATCCTGAATTTTCCTTCTACAAGAATATATTTTTTGTAAATTTTCCTTGTTATTTTGATCGTGTTTGTTTTGGTATTGCTATAAATTATTACATAAATTATACCTAAATTTAGGTGGTTAACTTGGTTTCATCACTCGTGTTATGGTTTTGACGAGTTAATCCAATTAATTTGTTTTTTTTTATTTGTGTTTATTTTATTTTATCTTTTAATATTAAATTAATTACAAATCAGACTCTATGATTTATTTTATTTTGTTTTATATGAGGTTATCATGGTCTTATATTTTTTATCGCGTGTTTTGCATGTTAATTTGGGTACTTGGATTATTTTATGCTCCTGTTTTAAAATATTTTTTCAACATTTTCAACCTTTAACAATAGATTTATTAAAAAATAGCCTTTCGTGGCTTGTGTTGATTTTTATAGTCATCATAATCTAATAATTTTGATCATGGTTTGACAAATTAATACGAGTTAACTCAAGTTTTTTTCTTCTAAACTGTTAATGAGATTATCTTGATCTCATGGCCCGAGTTATAAGTTTAACAAGTTAACTTAAGTAAGGTTTTTTGTGATATTACAATTATTTGCCTGTTAAATTTGTTCTTACATATTATTTTAATTGATAATTGATTTTTTTTTTAATTTTGATTTATTTTATATGATAGGCTATCATGATTTCATGATCCGGGACATGAGTTTAACAAATTAACTCGATGTTGTTAAAATAAATCTAAGATGTTGTTGTTTCAATATTATTTTAAGAGATATATTGTTTAGAGTTTATATTTTAAACTTTATTTTTATTAATTATCTGGTTACATTTAAATATATGAAGTTAATTAATTCATATCAATCTAATATCTGAGTAGTTTATTTTCTTTCACTAGAAAAGCGTGAGGAAATAATCTTTTTGGAAATAATATGAAACTTCTTAGATACACAAGACGAAATGGAAATGGATCGAAAACCTTTGAAGTAAATTGTGGGTCAATGTAAGAGGCCCAAATAGTGTTTACATGGGTCTAGTGGGCCCAAACAGTTGTTACAAATTTCACGTCTTTCTTCTCCTTCCTTGGCGCCCATTTTGGGGGTTGCAGAGGAAATGGCAGTACACATCCAAATTCCCAGGCTCTTTCAAAAGTCCCTCTCTCCAAAACCTTACCAAATCAATCACTTATTACCCAAATATCTATGCACCACGCCCGAGTTTCTCCTCCCTACTCATGACACATCCAACTCGCCCGAGTCTCCTGATCTCCCAACTTGGCTCTCCAACAGCCAAAACCAAAAACCCTCTGACCCAGATGATGGGGATTTTGTTATCCCTTCGCTTGCCAGCTGGGTCCAGAATCCGAAACTTGAAACGCACAGAAACGTGCCCAGTCCCTTGCTATTCGAACCACAAGTTAGTAATGCCGATAAATTGAGTGAAATCCTTGTAAAACGCTACCTATCTGAAGCTGCTGTTGTGAAGGCATTGAATGAAAGTGGTATTGATGCAACAAATGAGTTGGTTTCACAGATTTTGACGAGATTTAACAGCCATTGTGTCGTGTCATTCGGGGTTTTCATTTGGGCGCAAAATCAAACAGGTTATGTGCATACACCAGAGTTATATGATTACATGATCGATATATTAGGGAAGTTCAAGAAGTTTAGTCTTATGTGGAAATTAATTGAGCAAATGAAAGAGTTAAGTGGGTATGTTTCATTGGCGACAGTGAGCAAGGTAATGAGGCGGCTCGCAAAAGCTCGCAAGTATAAAGAAGCTATCGATGTATTTAGGGGAATTGAGAAATATGGTGTCAACAAAGACAGAGAGGCATTGAATGTCCTCATGGATGCATTGGTGAAGGAGGGCGATGTTGAGGGTGCTCATAGTGCGTTTCTAGAGTTTAAGGATTGTATAACTTTGGATTCTAGCAGTTTCAATGTTTTGATACATGGGTATTGCAAAGCACGGATGTTTGTTATTGCAAGAAAGATAATGGAAGAAATGGAGAATCACGGGTTTCACCCTGACGTTGTTTCATACTCTTGTTTCATAGCAGCATATTGTGAACAGAAGGATTTTAGAAATGTAGAAGCTGTTTTTGATGAGATGCGAGAAAGGGGTTGCAAGCCTAATGTCATTACATATACTACTGTTATGCATGCTTTAGGGAAAGCAAGGCAACTAAATGAAGCTTTGGAGGTTTATGAAAAAATGAAAAGAAATGGTTGTCTGCCAGATTCTAAATTTTATAGCTCCTTAATATATGTATTAAGTCAGTCTGGAAGGATAAAAGATGCGTGGAATGTATTTGAGGACATGGAAAACGCAAGGAATTTGTCGGAATTTGTGGGCATATAATACCATGATTTCTTCTGCTTGTGCACATTCTCAAGGAGGGAGTGCTTTAAAGTTGCTTGAAAGAATGGAAGGGGATTCTTGCAAGCCAGATGTCAAGACTTACGCACCTTTATTGAAGATGTGCTGCAGGAGGAAATCTATTAAGCTGCTCAAGTTTCTTTTGAGTCACATGTTCAAGAACAATGTCAGTGTTGATCTTGGTACATATACTCTCTTGGTGAATGAACTTTGTATGAATGGGAAACTTGAACTTGCTTGCTTCTACTTTCAAGAAGCTGTGTTGAAGGGAATGGTTCCTATGGTTAAGACATTCAAGGCATTGGTGGAGGAGCTTGAACAAAAGAATATGAAAGAGATGAAGGAAAAGATTGAGAAGTTGATGTTCCAGGCGAGAGAGCGAAATTTGGCTTAGTCTTCACCTTTCGGGAAACTTGTTTAACTGCAAGGATTCATGAATTTTTACTTGAGCCTAAGGAAGCCTGCTTTGATATTCAGTATGATCAGGTTGGTTGATTTTCAGCAACCTTTTGCTACTTAACTGCTGTTCTTAACCCTATTACTTTCCTGGTTCCATCAAGCACCTCAACAGCTGAAACTGAGCTCGGACGAAGAATGTAATGCTCTGGTGAAGAGTATATTAATGTGGCTTTGTTTAGTTTCTCACTGGTGTCTCTTAACTCTATTTTTTTTATTATGTTTTTCGTTTTCCATTTCTTTCCTCATGGGTGTGGGGCTGGTCCCGATGACCAATAAAAAAACTGAACACCTCACAGATAGGGTACAGTAATACCTTTTATCCGAAAACAGATCCTCTCCCCTTCACAGGCTCCTAGCCTAAAAATGTCTCAAACCCAAACTTGAGCATGGAGCCTTTGAACTGAGCTTGACCACATGGAACAAAGCAAACATGGCTTTGAAATCATATCTGTCTTTCTGGAACATTTGAACCACAATGCTAGAGTCAACCTCCACGTATACTCGTCTAGGACCCAAACTTTATGCCAACTCCCAAATTGTCTGAACTCTGAACTGAAGCTCAGGAAGAACCTTACTATCCTGCACATGAGCGCGAAGCTTGATGTAGCAGCCCTCCCAAATTGTCTGAACTTGAACGATTGAACATGTTTCGAGAGTTGGGACAGAACACTGCAGCATATTATCAACTCTACTTGTAAATGAACCTGATTTATTTTCTTTTCCTTTTTAAGCTTGAAGCACTGTGGCCTTTATTAATGCGCCAATTAGTCCAAAAATATTTACGATCTTAGAAGAAGAAGAAGAAGAAGAAGAAGAAGAAAAGGCAGCCGTTGCCTGAAGATCCGTCTATGAACATACCTGCCAGATTCCTAACAACAAGGATTATGCTCAGCTGATACTGGAAGTGTTTGGTTTTATCGTAGTAGTTATTTTTTAAAGTGTGTTTTTTCTTTAAAAAACATAAAGTGATACATATTCTTTCAAAAACATATAAGTTTAATTTTACAAAAAAATAAATCAAAACAATACAAAATCATTAAAAATATATATTTTAAACAATTTTGTTTTTTGTCAAATAGCTTCTGTACCAAATTCCCAAACCTACCGAACAGTACCAAAGTCTAGTTGGCAATATCACCCGGTTTTGCACCGGCAAATCCTCCCTACTTATTCCAACAAAATTAGAAGCCTTTATTTTCTCCTAGAAGTAAATTCCGGGTTGGGAACTATCCATTCTTGAACTCTACTCTAAACGTCCGGTAACAAGTTCTGCGCGCTCACAATCACAAAAATGGAGGGTCTCGGGAGCTTAAAGGCTTTTGCCTGCCTCTACCATCATACAAAACAAAGGGCAAATTTGTATATTTTCATTATTGTAGACAGTTGTTACATTTGAGTATGTGTAAAATTACTTGTACATTATTTGATAAAATAAATCATGGAAAGGGTAGGAGAGGAGAGGAGAGGAGAGGAGAGGACATTCATTTGAATATTGGAGGAAAAAACTAAGTTTAATTGCCAAATAAAAAGTGAGGATGGGAAGACTTTAAGTCTATTCATTGACAACGGAACAACCATTGAAAGAATACATTATACCACCAGTACAATATGATGATCATTTCACACATTGCCGCGTTTCTTTGGATAATAGAAAACCAGAGTTAACTCGTGATGGTAACTTTCTCCTTTTGGGCTGCTTCTGCCACCCGAATCTTTCCAGGAATTCCTCAATCAACCTACAAATTGGAGTGGAAGATAAGACTCGGATTACAAGCTAAATGAACACATAAAGATAACAGACCGAGTCACACTCACAGGCCACATATAGCCTTCTGGGAGGCTGCGAGCTCTCGGTCAGGAAATGAATCCTCCAAACGGAAACTTAACCATACATAGAGATCCAAGACCTGCAGTTTAACCATAAAAGACAGCATTATCAGCACACACATCTAAGTTTAATAGTTCCAAAAGGACTGGATTGCATCCTTATTTTCAGTAACTTGCAATGTCTAACTCAGCCATCATTTTCAAGGACACTTCTCTCCAAAACAAAAATTGTTGTAAAATTTGCTCTGGGATTTAGTAAAAATTTAAAACAGAACCATTGATTCCCTGTCCTTCAAAATTTTATCGAATGATTTTTCCAATATAAATAAATTTTGATCAGCTTAAATCAGAAAACAGCAAACCAAGATGCCAACATGTTGCACCTGAAATAACTTCTGCAAGACCAAAAGGGCTAAAATGTCTAAATATCTTGTAAAATGGGATGGTGTCCAAAATCACCCAATATTGATTCTGATGCCAACAGCAAGATTCCAAGTGAAAATGCAGAGGTGATTTGCTAACTTTCTTTACCCCAACTGTGACAATAAATATTGATTTCCTATTCATGTGCTCTATTTTTCTATGTTGAGGAGGCAATGCTGCAGAAGATTTTGTAAGACTATGCATAGGAATTTCAACTGCTGTAATTTGGAAACTCAGCATATCATTATCTCTGAATGTGCAAAGGTGCAAAGATCTACCTTGTGAATAGATTCAAGCTCCTTGAGCGCAGACTCTGTTTTTGGCACCTGAAGTGTCCCCGGTGTAAATATTTCTTTAAGGCGAACGATGCCTTTCTGTGCATAGTTTTGGGCAAACTGATCCATCACAAGTAATAATTAAACTTTCCATTCAAACAAGAATATTAAACAAATTCAAGAATGGGATACAAAGTTCACCTGTGTAAGGCCCTGAGAAGAAATTTCATCGCGCATGTCAACAGGACTGCACATCAGAAATATTAATAAATTTGAACGTGATTGTCAAACTTTACTACGCTAAACTGCTTCTCAAATAAGGTGAGCTAGTAAATAAAGTCTAGCAATAAATTAGTTCTGCTTCATGGTGTTTGCTTATCAAATAACTGTTACTGAAAGAATCATCTAGATAAAAGCTGTCATTTGAACCATTTTATTGAATGAGATAAAGATTTTACCTGATAATGAAAAGGTATTTATCATGCAATGATATGGGCAATTCATCAACAACTGCAGCAACGTTCTGATGACAAGCATTTAAAATGAAATTAGATGCCAGGTAATTATATATCCTAAATTTAATTCAACTAAAAACAGTGGTATCTTTGTTGCCAACAACATGCTAAAACCATACAAGCATATTCTGTTGTAGGAAAGGGAGCATACCAGCATTTCCTCACAGTCAGCAATGAAATAGTTTTCAGATAATTTGGCATTCTCTAGAAAATGCTCCTGTGCAAAAAGGGAAGCCCAAAAAGGGTCAGATGCAATGTGCATGGCAGAGGAAATATCAATGGGCAAATTGTATAGTTGCATGTCTCAGGTTCTATTCTTGTCCTTGGCATCATATGAACCATAAAAAAAGTTTAATGTGGTGGCTGACCATAACAGTTAACAAGTAGGAAAGTTTGAATTCTGAAACAAGTTTAAGTCTTGGCAATCGTGCTTAATTCTGAGAGTCTCAAACTTCAAAATACCATCAATTTGTACAGCTCAAACCAAGCATGGCTGATGTCAACGCAAATTCTTTAAGTAAAACTAGAAGATAGTACTTTAGAAAGTGCATTAAATGTAACTGAAGGATGCCCTTTCCTTGAGTTGGCTAGTATTTTCGTACCAAGAGAAAGCTATAACCATACAAATCAAAGTTAATGTTGGAACCAATGGTTCTGTTTTAAAGAAATAAAATCCCTCAAATTGCAAGCGATAAAATTAATTAGTTGGAACCAATTATTTAAAGTATTTGTGCCAGAAGAGATCAAAATAAAGTGCCCAATAGTTTAAATTGAACGTGGAAAGAAGTCATATATTGATGTTTTAATAGATGAAAATGTCAGTACAATAAAAACAGAGATGGTCAAAAGTAACCCACCATTATCCGGTAGAGGCCTTTTTTTGGGTGTAAACGTGAATACATAAATATGAGATCAAAAGTGGGGAATAATCCGGCACACTGCAATGTAGAAGTTAATCAGATTCAGAAACAAGTATTATACAAGTATGGTATGAAACTGCCGCATGCAAACTTCATATACAATACCTCCAAAATAGGAGAAGGCGATTTCAATGATGAATGAAGCAAGGGTAGATCATCCGCATGTAAACAAGTCACTTCTCCAACTGGAAAGTCTGATCCATACCTGCCAGCTCTCCCTAAAGGCGTAACTCTTCAGCCATGAGAATGAAACCAGCCACCACACAATGGTTGGCATGCAATGACAAAACAAATAACAACATCTACACATTAATACATCACGGGAACACAACTTGAGAGCAAATGCTATGACCATGATCTGTTGTCTAATTATTTTCAATGAAGTAACTTCTATTGAAACCAGCTACCCAATTTTTTAATCCCTTTTTTTCCTTCTTGCATCAGCTAAAAACTATACATTCCTAGCTCCCCAAATAGATAGCTGCCAATTAGATAAGAATCTATAAAGGCAGACATTTATGCATATGCAACGATGAACGATGAGCGTTTGAGATGAGGACCAAGCAGTTGACCCGAGCAAAAAGTTTGTTAAACCATGAAAAAAAATATTAATCGAGTTAAAAGCAGATGACAGAAGAATCAACAATATTTTGGAACCAGAAGGGTAGAGAAAAATAGGGTGTAGAGTCCTTAGGGAAGAAAAAGATGGCTTTTAAGCATTGCAGCCTGTTTAATCCAGAATGTCTGCTCTATAGGCTCACATGGCTACAGGCAGGGTCTCAGGACATTCGTGCTGAATCATGTGTTAACAGGTCTAGTCTTGATGTGAAACTATCTAACCAGCATCCTGACGAGTAAAGTTATCTGTCATGGATGCTTTTCTTATCAAATGATACACAAATAGAGAAAATTACTCAATGCCCAAAAAGTTGACTTAAAAATCACAACGCTTGAAAAATGTCTGTTTGTGATTTATTCATTCTGTTTACTTCATGATATGTACCATCACTCCATACTGACACCTCAAGCTACAAACTAAACTTAGTTACAACACTATTCATTGCAGAAGAGATCCACAATTTATCACAATGTTTACTCCATGCTTTAGGCCAAACTGGAAAGTCCCCATGCCCAGAATGAAATTGGCACACAAAACCAGGTATACTAATAATTAAGCCAAAAAGTTTAACGAATGAAATTCCACATAACAATGTACCTGCAATTTGTTTAACCTCTGATATTGTTAGGTCCCGCATCTCAACACCATCAAACTTTTTCATAGTAGAGAATATGATCCTAGAAATATTCAAGTTGAGACCCATCCCGATGGCATCACTAGCCACAAGAACATCAAATTCACTGCTTGCATCATTGAACATTGTTGCCTGCAATCCTAGAGAACACACTAATTAATCCATTCCTAATATAGATATCATAGGAGAAGACATAAATACGTAACCTCTTAGCAGCATAGATATATCAAAATTTCAAGTTACAAACTATAATGCAGATTACAATTGAGATCAATTACACATGAAAAAATAATCAAAAGGCTAAAAAAGGGTTGGCAATAGGCTAAAATAAACCATTGCCTATCCTAACCGACAATCAATCACATAATTGCATTAACATGAAACTGAAATGCACGTTTAATTATTAAAAGTAACGACAGAATCATGGAAGCTACCACAACAATGGGCTCATGGAAGGAGAACAGATGTAATAAACAACACTTTTTTTCATGGAATGACAGCTCTCAAGACTTGAACCACCTTGTGGTTGCAAGTCCAAGTCAGGGAGTTAACTCCTAGAGTTAATTATAACTTAGTCCCTGTGTTTTAAAGAAATAAACCATTTAGTACCCTCAGCTTAAAAAATAATAACCTAATCCTTTGACAATATTTGACCATTAAATCAGTCAAGAACTAGCAGGAACGTAATTGAGCTGGTGACAGCTGATCAACTCACTCACATATAACTAATGGAGGGACTGGGTCATTAGTGGAAAAAATTATTATTACAAAACTAAAGAGATTTAATTATTTGTTTCTTAAAATAAAGTAAGTTATGATTTACTCTCCACTTTTAAAGGTAAACTTAAATAAGGTGATAAGCTAAGAATGCTTATTTGGACTTGTGCATTCTATCTTCATCACGTTCAAACAACAATTCTTGAAAGTTTAAAGGGATCAGCACCTGTCTGGTTCGAGTTTCAGGTGGCAGTGAACCGTAAACAACAGAACAAAGATGCTTTCCCCCTCTTTCAATTTGTCCCTGGCATCAACAACAAAGATAGAAACGCACATGGAAAACTTAGTATGCTAGCCGAGAGACATATTGCATGCATAGAAATCATACCCAATTTCAAATACACAGTATTGATTTTAGAAAATTGTAAGATGGCCACAATTCCATAACCAGAATATAATCAAACAAGACAATGCCATACTAAGGTGCAATGCAATACTGGAGCCTGACAGACCCAGGGGGAAACCACAATATTTGTGAACCTTAAAAAAAGTGCACACACGTACCAAAAAGAATAGAAACCATGTTAAACAAAATTGATCACTAACCTTCAATTTGTATATCTCACGACGTGAAAAGGTTACAACGCAGTCGCCTGTTTGTATATTCTTAAATGATCCAAGAGATTTCTGTGATGGAACTAAAGGTGAAAGTCTCTCATAGAATTGAACCTGGGACATCATGGCACACAAGAAAGGTTTAAGAATCCAATTACAAGGGCACAAGTAACATATATTGAAAGGCTTAAACTCATTTACATTACTACAGCAAATCACCTACACTTAAGGACATGACTGAGATTCTGCAATCATTAATAACAATTACCATGTTGCCATTCTTACATTAGATGGAACAGTCCTGGAGATTTTTACATGTTTGTGTTCAATACTGTCTCTTCTCAAATCATAAAGTAGCAACATGAAACAGAGGTGGGACCACTAATTATAATGTACATGTGTTTCTACAGTGTATTAAAAATTCACATGGTGAAAACCAATTATCATAAATACTGTCTTGCAAGTTTGAGAAAACCAACATGGACATCATCTCCAGTCGGTTTTAGTATTTCCTGAATAAGAGGAACTGCAGCAGGATCTCCACAGAGGTGGAGTTCATCAGCAGAGATACCTAAAAGAGCACGTGTAAATGAGAAACCCCTTGTTGTGCACCCCAACATCTGAAACAAGGAGAGAGATTCAGAATAGTTAGAAATCCACTGATGCTCAAGTACGATGGCCTAACAACACAATATCTTGACTTGGCTCACTACCACACTGTTGTACTTTGACAATAACTTGTCATGACATATTGTAGATCATACAACAGCCTATCATTATGTAAATCACTTGGTATCATAATTGGTAAACTAGTTCATTAAAAACTTTTTAAGTCTTCAGAACAAAACTGCAGCTTTAACAAAAAAAAAAAGAGAGAGACCAGAAGCAAGTTCAGATTAACCCCTCCTCTCTCCAAAAACAAGATAAAAAATATCAAAGAGGGAAAGTATAGTGTGTTCAAAATTGGCTACTCCAGATTGGGACAAACAAGACCCATTCATTATATTCATTAGTATAAGAATCTCAGATTTTTCATAGTGTGCAGGATCTTTCAATTGAAACATCAATATACCTGAATTTCATCAACAACAGCGCAGCTATAACTTGAAGTTACATCAGCCATTTCAACTGTCACAGCTTTGTGCTTTGCCCCGTCAACTTCCTCTCTCTCTTGCCCTGTTATTAAGTCACAAGGAACCTTTGCCTTGTTCAGCCTTTTTGCCACCTCCCATGCAAGCAATCTCAAAGGACCACAATAGACACCTACCAAGTAACAAAACCAATACAAAAATAATTTGTATTTATAGCTCATGCACCTCAGTTTTAATCTTTCTCAGGTGGATGGGATGGCTAACTTTTAAGTAAATCATGATAAAAATTATACCAGAAGGACTTGACTCAAGCTGCTTCAAAGCTTGGTATGTTTTACCACTATTTGTGGGGCCCACATGCAAGAAAATCTTGCGATTTTTTCTTCGTGCAACTGGGTACCATGCATGGGGACAACTGAATCAACCATTAAACTCAATCAACATGACGAAAACCAGATGATATAACATAATTCATCATTGACATTTACTTTTTACCAGCAAACAATTATCGCAAGAAGCATAGCCATATCAATTAAGAGATAGAGCATCGCTTCAAAGTGAGAGCTGAAACTGATACTAAGAGGGCTTCCGATAATTTCAAATCAAAATAGGAATTCCTAGATATTTTTCAAGCAGAGCCTAAGAAGGTTCAGATATTTTCTGAAAAACAAATCTCAAACCCAGTGAAATAATACATTTCGTTTGAAAATTCAGCCATTCAGTATATCTTGAGGAAATTCATTACAGAGAAGAGCAAAGATGATAGTGATTTACCGCCACAAATCAAGAACTTAAAACCAATCACAAGATTGTAACAACTATGAATTCTCATACTAAACCTTGTAATTTCACGCCAAATTGAAGGGAAAAAAACAGGTTCAGTTTTATATAAAAAAAAAAAGTAGAAAACTGAAATAACGAATCTATCAGAGCATTGTATTCCAACTAAACTTTATAATGAATGGAAGTTCACTCATTTATTACATAATTTCATGTACAAACATGTAAGCTTTCAATTTTTAATAAAGTGACAAAGTAGTTGCAAAATTCAAGCAAGAAAACAAATCTTCGAGTGAAAAATCAGCGAGAAAAAAGGGAGAGTTTCTTACGTCAAATCCAGAAAATCAAACTTGTTGGCACGATTGTCGTAGCTGGTGCTGTATTCCCTTGACAAATTGCAAGCACCAGCTAAAGCTCCAAGCCTTAATGCTACATGTAGCCGACACGGTTCCAATTTATCTGCTGAACATTTTGAGAAATGAAAAAAAATCAATACTCTTCAAAAAAACAAGAAATCACACTCTACAAGCTATTAAATAATTGATATCTAAAAACAACTGTGAAACAAATTCATTCAATCATAAAAGAAGAGAAAAATAAACCTTTTAGAATGCCAGAAACTCCCAGAGTCGAGACCTTTCGATGGCGAAGTAAGAAAGCAGCCATTTTAAAAAAAAAAAAAAAATACTAGCTGGCTGATTAAAATAAAAACATTAGAGCTTAGAAAAATGAAAAGGCAACAAGAAGGGTTGCTTCCCGTTATGCATAAAAGGGGAGAGAAGCAACAAAAGCAACGGATTTAAAGGGCAACATGCGGTTGATGGAGGAATAGAAAAGTTCTGGTGCCTTGAGTGATGACCACTCAAGCTGCGAAACTCATTCCGGGAGCTATCGCTCGGAGGGGGGATTTAATTTGGGAGTTCTGTGGTATTTAGGTATTGGTAATATTTTCGAAACCTTTTTAAACAAAGTTTTTAAAAAAAAATATATTATTTTTTATTTTAAATTAAAAAAAAATATTTTATTTTTTTATTAAAAAAAAATAGTGTTTTTATATTCTACTAGCCAATGCCTCTACGTCTTGTCGTTGGCGGCACTATATTTTTTTCAACACAAAAAATATTAATTGTGTAAGATTTTTATAATTATAATATAAATTTAGATAAAATAATAAATTTATGTAGAATACATGTCAAGTGCAAGTTTTCTATAAAATATATGAATTTTAAATCGATATAAATTTATCTATTTAGTAGGATTCAATGAAATAATCAACATAAGATTATTATAATCATTAAAACAGCAAGAGAATTGGAATATCTGAATTATTGAATTCATTGTATTAAAATTAGTTCAGTTTATAATTCAATTAAATTCAATATAAAAACAAAATATAAATTGTGAAAACACTTGTAATAATCAAATAAAAAAAATAAGTAGTTAATTTTCTATCTACAAAAAAAAATATAAATTAAAAATTCATCCCTACATTATCATCATTATCATTACTATAATAGTTAAAATTATTATCAGTATTATTGCCCAAACAATTAAAATCATTAAATTGCCCACACAAATAAAATAAAAAAGAAAAATATTTTGACAAATATATATATATATATATATATATATATATATATATATATATAATCACTAAAATTATCATTATTATGACGCAAAAAATAAAATCATAAAATTATCTAATCCAAAGAACAAATAAAAAAACATAACACACACACACACACAAAAAGAACAAAGGAAAAAAGGGGGCAATATTTATTTTTAAAATGATCACCAACATAATTAAAGGATTAAACTAAATAAAAATAAACCCCTAATAAAAAATAAAATGACAAAAAACAAAAACTAAAAGTATAGATGCATAAATATGGATAAAAATAAATATTTTCCAAAAATGACAGAAAACACCAAAGAAATTAATAGCAAATAAAAATTTCTAAGAATAAAGACCAAAATGAAAAAATAAAATATATAATTAATTCCAATTGAAGGACAAAATTGAAAAAAAAATCTTGGGACCGAAACAAATAAATATATTTAAAAAAAAACTCAGTGTAATTTTATTAAAAAAAATTAAAAGAATAAGGATTTAAATGGAAGGTACCATACATGACTAATTTCAATTGGAGGACAAAATCAAACAAATTAAAACAAACTATATAATTAATTTCAATTGAAGGACAAAATTGAAATAAATAAAACCTTGGAACCAAAATAAATAAAGACTTTTAAAAAAAATTGTTGTGCAATGTTTTTATAAAATTAAAAGAATAGGACCGAAATGAAAGATAGAATATATGACAAATTTCAATTGGAGAAACCCAATTAGAAGCAATTAAAACTTGCATACCAAAATAATTAAAGTAATCAAAAGCAAACCAAAAATCAAAAGAATAAGGACTAAATTGAAACCTAACATATATAAATCGTTTTAATTGAAGGGCACAATTGCAACAAATCAAAAACTATATTGGAAAAAACAGTAATCGAAGTAAAATCAAAAGACTAGGGACCAAATAAAACTTTCACAAATCGCAAGGACCGAAATGTATTTCCGAGCTACAGAAGAGAGAAAAAGGAGAAAAAAACTCAAAACCGTCTACTGGAGCTTCACCGGACACTGTACCAAAGACATGCGCCGCACTTGGTGGAAGAGGACCTGTCGACGCCCCATGTGAAATGACAGAAGCCTATTTTTTACCACCGGACTGAGTCGCACACGCCACCCGAATGGCCCCGTACGTGTGAAACACTATAGACGCGTCTGTACGACATGCATACAATGTTTTCGAGAATAAATAATAAAATGATAGACAATTATCTATACACTCTTGGACCTAGCAATAACTACGGAAACCACCGTGGAAAATATAGTTACCCCCCGAATCTAGTGCTTATTTTTTGTCATTTTAGGAGGCTAATTTCATAGTTTTACTGTGCAAAGAATTCATAAATATCACCCATGTCCCCTATAAATTTCTCAAATACCCCAGGTCCCAGGGTTAAAAAAATTCGATTATAGGAGTAAAATGGTCATTTCAGTGTAGCAATCCATAGTGAACCGTGTTTAGGTGAACAATGACAGAGCGAACAGTAAAAGTGCCTCAACGTTTATATTTTAGTTAATATCAAAAATTATTTTTAAAAAATAAAAAATATTATTTTGATGTATTCTAAATAAAAAAATATTTTTAAAAACAACATCAACCATACTACTATATAATAAATTAATGCTTTCCAAGGGCAATTATATACTTAGGGATTTAGGGCTGTTTTGTTCTGTGGAAGGGCTAGCCCAGTCCGTACTCCCAAGCCCAATCTTGGCTGAAATAGTTTGACTTCTTTTAATTTATTTGTTTTAATAAAGGCCGAATCTCGAAAGGACACTCATTTGAAGGGCTCAAACCAGCCCATATTATTGCTCGGTGGGCTGCTGTGCATTGTTTCTGAACCAAAATATTCTGTAGTTTAGTCCTAATGCACTGGGAGTTTAAAATGGAACCTCCGTCCTGCCTCAGCTATATATGAAGTTATTACATTCCATGGCGTGATGAAATTCACTTCGATTTGTTTAGTGTGGAGATTGTCATGTAAAATAGTACATGACAATTTCGACAGCGATATTTTTAGGCTTCAAACAAAATTACCAGGATGAGGCTGAAGGGCTTGACATGGGTGCATGGCATCTTGAGAAGAAAAGAGAGAGAGAGATATGGATGTATAGGTGGAGGATGCCACCGTCGAAACTCCTATCAACCAATAAATTCTAATAGGGGAGGCGGCGGAGGGAGATGCCTGAAATGGATAGAATCCACCTTCTGATTTGATAGGGCGACATGGAAGGTGGCACCGGGGCGGCGGCCCGTTTTATCCCAGTGCTCTCTGAACGTATAATCATACCGCAACATTTACATGTAAAAATAGACAATTTATTCTTAAGCATCACAAATTGTAAATGCATCAATATGAACGCTATTTCCAGAACTCGAGTCCTGTTGCTTTTTTTTTAAAAAAAAACTTCTGGCCATGCAAGACTATCATCAACCATATAGTTGGTGGTCCATATATAAGAAGGACTTGGGATTAAAAGATTTTTTTTTATGGTTTCAAATTCAAAATATATAATTGTTAATATAATGATCACTTATATAATTGTCAATTTTAGAATTCATAGAATTAATCAAAATACATACAAGTTAACTTAAATACCCATAATTAATAAAATAAAATAAAACAAAACATTAGGGGTAATGTATATGGCCGTCGATGATAAAATTTACAGATTTGTTTAATTTGTTTCAATAATAAGTTTTCCGTAGCTAAAATCCTCTCTTAATGCAGTACGAACTACGAACGAATTCACCATACAACCTAAGAATTCAGTTCATAAAAACTTTTTTTTAATTTTAATTTTTTTTGCCCGGTTAAATGTAAAATTTACTTTGATCTTACTTGATAGGACTACTTGCCCATTACTCAAAAACACTGTCTGGATTTTTTTCTCCAAATTTCCGAGTCATACATCCTCATAAAAATAAGAACAACTTCAATTCATGATTTTGATTAAGGTGGTGCTAAGTATTGCTATCCAGCTGCACTTTTGAAATATTGAATTCTTTTAGCTTAAACTATTATTTTTATTATTATTATTATTTTGATGGGGTAATATGAAAAATAAATTTTAAAAAATATATTATTTTATTGTGTTTTCAAACAAGAAAAATACTATGAAAAACATTTTTTTCCAACTGATATAAAATTATGTGTTGTAGTTGCATGCAGTTGTGCGCGTAATGTCAAAGGACTTAAGATCTGTACAATAAAGTCTTCAGTTTGAGTCAAGACGTACAGAGACAACATGAGTTTTATTCGCTATCTTAGACCTATAAAATATATTTTGTCAAGAGATGAAATTTCCTTGAATCCAAAAAAAAAGTTATAACAAAAACAATATAAGAAAATAGTTGCAGCTTCCCCAAAATCAAATATTGGTCCAGCATGATATATATTGTAATTATTTAAGATCATTATATTACAGCAAGAGGAAGCCTTCCGTTAAAGCTCAAGGTAACAGTTGAAAAAGACAGAAAACACGACACTTCTCATGATTAAGATTCAAAACGGAAATAATTCAACTTGGTCCACTATGTTTTACTAATTATTACAACCTTTTCACCATTTTTGATCTTGATGAAAGTGGGATCATAAAATGCGAGGGTGTTTGTATACTGGCAAGCAGAACCGCTAGCCACCGCGGATTGTCTTGGCTACTCAAATCATCAAAAACCTTTCTACAGTACGAATCTGGAAAATCATTTCAGAACCCCAGTTCGTGGGCATAAGGGCAGAGATAGAAATTTGAAGTTGGCAGAATTGAAAATCAAGATCATTTACACCGGAAAAAACATATTTGTATGGGTACAAGTTAAAATTAAGGGACTAAGATGTGGATTTTTTATTCAGTAGGGGACAGTGTATGAGAAAAAAATTTAAGATTTATATGAAATAACCTCTAAACTACAGGGATCATTTTGAATTTTGGGGCTCGGCTCACCCCTAGTTACTCAAGAAGTATCCCAACTTTAATTACTTATTCTAGTTTTTATATTTGATTAGATTTTTTCTAGTGATCAGACAAAATAGGCCCCACTTTTTGAATTATTTTTAGAGAATATCTCGAGAATTAATTTGACTGCACTCTCTCGCGAAGGTAAAGAGAGAGGGGAAAAAAAACACTACGCATCGGTGGAAGACACGTCGACATCAGAAACAGAAATGCACACCACAAGTTAAAAATGAAAAGTATGCAATGTTTACATCATGACAACATGCATGCATATAAAAGTGCGGTAAAAATGAAAAGTATGCAATGTTTACATCATGACAATATGCATGCATATAAAAGTGTGGTAAAAATAAAAAATAATGTTTCCCCTGAAAAAGAAACAGAGAGAGAGAGAGAGAGAATTTGGACCGGAGCAAATCAAAACCTTAATCTACCTGCGGAGTTCGGAGACAGCAGTTGAACCCGTAGTAGATGCTCATGACACTGGGTCCGTGAACTTTGGAAGGGAAAATCAAAAGAGAGAGACCCAATTTGCCTAAAATTCCATAAAAAAACGTTGGGAAAGAGAGAGATAGGAATGGGTTCTCTCCCTTGGAGCCGAAAAAAGCAGAAGGAAGGGGCAGGGGAGAGAAGAAAAAAAGGAAGCTCAAAGAAGGAAGGAAATCGAAAACATGCTGCCGCCTTCCTTTGACTGACTCGTAAATCTTGATGTTAGCGTGAGACTCACCAGGAGAAGGAAAGAAAACAAAAAAAAGACAAAAGCAGAGATCTTCTTGGAATTCTTTGTGTTGTTTTGACCTTTTGTGGTATCGTTGCAGACTCATTTAGCTCAAAGATCATGATAATCTTATTCATGATTCCGTGAACATCGCTTTTTTAGCTGCCACTTGGATGTTGTTCGATATTTTAGTGCATTAAATTATTTTTTATTTAAAAATATATTAAAATAGTATTTTTTTTTATTTTTTATACCAGAATATATATATAGATAAAAAGATTAATTCATTTTTTTTAAATAATATTAAAATAATAAATTCTCGTGCAATTTGGCTCAGTAGTAATTTTAATTGTTAAAGCTTTATCTCGAGTGGTGTTTTGCTATTGATATTAATTTTAAACTTTGCACTGTTGTTGAAGAGTTTTTAGGAGCTTTTTATTTTTATTTTTTTCACATTCATTTACATATTTTATGTACTAGTCTTTTTTTTTCTAATTGTATAACATTTTCGTGCTTTTTTATATGCTTTCTTGATAATCTAACAATTTCCAAAACCTACCCCATTCAAATATGCATCTTTCTATTGTTGAGATTCACAACCTTTAGTTTAGTTGTGTGTATCATTCTCAGCTTTTATTCATGGACTATAGTATCAATTTACACAAGCAATTAACAACTAATAAACTCTAACTAACTACTAATAATGACCAACTGAACTCTAACTACTAGCTTATTCAATTGATCTAAACTTTAACCAACTTTATGACATACCCAACATATCCTTCCTTAAACTGAATTAATTTATTAGTAATCAATTTAATGGCATTATACATACTCCCAAAGTGTTCCCTTTAGCTTCACATAGGCATCCAGTTTCAATGGTTTTATCATAATATCAACAACTTGATCTTGTAACTTGCAATACTTGAGCTCCACCACATCATCTTTTGTTAAATCTCGAAGGAAATGATATCTAATGGCTATGTGCTTATTTCTTTCATGCATTACAGGGTTCCTGAACAATTTAATTGTAGAGCAATTATCGTAATAGATCACACAACACTTTTGATTCTAGCTGAGATGATTAAGAATTCTTTGTATCCATATGGCTTGACAGGCACACAATGTAGCTGATATGAATTTTGTTTTCGTTGTTAACAATGTAAACACAACTTACTTCTTTGACCTCCATGACATTGCTCCAGAATCCATCACAAACACATAACCCAATGTGTTTCTTCTATCATCCATGTCTCCTGTATAATCACTATCTGAATATACAATCACACTTCCAGACCCTTCCCTTTTCTTGTAGCAAATACCTAGTTCAGTGGTACCTCTAAGGTATTCAAGATTCTTTTGAATGTCATCATATGCAGGCCGATAGAATTCTCCATATATGTACTCATCAAGCTCATTATGTACATTAAATCAGGCTTTAAAGCAGTTAGGTATATCAGACTACCAATCATCTATTTATACTGAGTAGAATCAACCTTATTTCCACCTTCATCCTTAGTCAGTTTGAATCCAGGCACCATAGGAGTCTTTGTGGCATTACTTGATTCCATTCCAAACTTCTGCAATATTTCTTGAGCATATCTTCGTTGACTTATATAGATCCCTTCCTCATTCTGAATTACTTTTCATCCCTAGGAAGAATTTCATCCCCCCTAAATATGTCATGTCAAACTCATTCTTCATTGAGTATTTAAATTCTTCCATTAGCACTCTGTCATTGCCTATGTAGATCATATCATCTATATAAATGCTCACAATCAATAGTTTTCCTTCTTCTTTAGATTTGGTGAACAAAGTATGTTCACTTACACATTTCTCAAAACTTTCCCTTAGAAAATATTTCTATATTCTGCTATACCATGTCCTTGGAGCTCGTTTCAGCCCATACAGAGCCTTCTTCAATTTCAATACCTTTCCCTTATCTCTTTTTTTAACAAATCCTTTAGGTTGTTCTACATAAACATCTTTTTTTAACCCTCCATGCAAAAATGCACTTTTAACATCTAGTTGGTATACATACCAGTCCTTTAGTGCTGCAAGTCCTAGAATCATGCGAATGGTGTCCCACCTTGCAACTGGAGCAAACACCTCTGTATAGTCGATTCCATGCTACTGAGCATACCTTAAAGCCACCAGCCTGGCCTTATATTTATCTACCTCTCTTTTTTCATTCAATTTAGTTTTATATATCCATTTCACTCCTATGGCTTTTGCTTCTACTGGTAGAGTAGTCAAGTCCCATGTTTTGCTCTTCTCTATTGCCGGTATTTCGCATTCCATAGCCTTCTTCCATACAAGACTTCCTTTTGCCTCCTCATATGTGCTAGGATCACCACTCTCAGAATACATAACCATAGTTTGAGCTTCTTCATCTTCAAATAATCCCTCTCATGTTACATGATCATTCATCCAAGTTGGTTGCTTGGAAATCCTCCCTCGTAGTCTGCTTGATGTTAAAGAGTTTTTGTCAATCACAAACTCTTGTACATCTTCACTGTCTTTAGTCTCCCTTTGTATGTCTCCATCCCTTTCTATTTCATTAACCTCAGTAGCTGAAGATCCAGTAGCTGCATTATTATTTATTTCTCTAGTAGTTGTATTATTATTTACCTCTCTAGTAGCTGCATTTACTGGATTTTCCTCTGTATCATTATCCCCTCAGTCAAGTATCTTCTCTTCAGCACTTGATTCCTTATTGTTCCAGTCCCACCTTTCATCCTCGTCAAATACTACATCTCTACTTATCACAATTTTTTTGGTGGCAGGATTGTACATCTTGTATGCCTTTGACTCAAAGTCTTATCCCCAAGTGCACACACTTAATACTCTTATCATCAAGTTTTCTTCTCTTCTACTCTGGATTGTGCACATGCCCAATACACCCAAATATTTTGAAATGCTCTACTGATGGTTTGGCATTACTCCAAGCTTCTTCAGGTGTCAAGTTCTTCACTATGATGGTGGGACTTGTATTCAACACATGCACTGCCCAAGTAGTTGCCTCTGTCCAGAATTCCCTTGGGACTTTCTTCTCAAATCAACATGCTTCTTGTCATATTCATAATGCTTATGTTTTTCCTCTCTGCAACCCCATTTTGCTATGGAGAGTATGCAGAGGTGAGTTGCCTATTTATTCCATTATCTCTGCAAAATTCATGGAAGGCTTTTGAGGTAAACTCCCCTCCTCTGTCAGTCCTTCGACCACAGAATTTTTACATCAATTTCCTTTTCCACCAGCCTTTTGAAGTTCTTAAATGTGTTCAAAGCTTCTGATTTTTTTGACAGGAAATACACTCATGTCTTCCTTGAGAAATCATTTATGAAGGTACTCAAATACCTCTTCTAACTGTTGGACTCAGAAGTCACAGGTCCATATATGTTTGCATGTATCATCTGTAGTCTTTAGGGAGGCTCTCCACTGACTTTTCTTGGGAAAAGATTCCCTGTGTTGTTTTCCTTTCAGGCAACCTTCACATACATTTGCAGGGGCTTTTAACAGAGGTAGACCTTTCACCATGTTCTTGTAATGCAGGATTCTCAGTCCTTTGTAACTCAGGTGACCTAATCGACAATGCCATAATCTTTGTTTCATTTCCAGTTACAACCTTAAAGCATGCATGTTCATGTTTTGCAGAATTCACAGAGGCTAGTATAACAAACATGCGATTGGTAGTCATCTCACTTTGTATAATGAGACTTTTACCAAAGTGAAACAATTTGCAAATATTGTTCTATATAAGTATGGCTAGCCTTTTTTCTTGTAATTGTCCAATGCTCAGCAAGTTATTCTTCAATTCAGGAATGTAGTATACTTGAGTAATTAATGAAGTTACTCCTTGTACATGTATTCTAACACTTCCTCTCCCCATTACATGTCATTCTAGAGTTGTTTCCTAGTTTAACCAACTACCTAAATTCTTCATCTATCCTTTCAAACCACATTTTATTTCCTATCATGTGATTACTACAGCCCGAGTCTAAGAACCATACCTCATCTCTCTGTACTTGATGTAGTTCCACATGTGCCATAAGAAGCATCTCCTCCTCTTCTGGAACACTATAATTGGTCCCTTTCTCCCAATCAGGGCATCCATACTGAAAATGCCCTAATTTATGGCATTTGTAACACTTAATCAACTCCTTGTTAAATTGTTGCTTGTCCTTTCCTCTTTCCCTGACTCGAAATCCTCTAAAGTCACCTCTGCTCCTTCCTTTTGGTGTTCTATTATCATGAATGACCTTAAGTGCTTGATCCTCTTCCTCGTATTCCTGCATGCTTTGCTCATGAACCAGAAGGCTGCCATGATGTTTATCAATACTCAATGTGTCTAGGTCATTTGATTCTTCGATTGAACATGTGACATAGTTGTATTTTGAGGTCATGGACCTCAAGATTTTCCCCACCACAACACTCTGTTTCTGCTCCCCATGGGCTCTCATTTTATTGACTATCATTAGTGTTCTAGACACATATTTATCTACCTTCTCTCCCTCCTTCATGCCTAATAGTTCAAATTCCCTTCGCAACGCTTGTAATTTTGATCTTCTAACTTTTGTTGAGCCTTGAAATCTTTTCCTTATTAGGTCCCAAATTGTCTTTGTTGTTTCTTTATCAAGAATTGTCTCAATGATTTCTCTGTCAATTGCTTGAAAGAGAAAATTCTTGATTCTCAGGTCTTTGAGTTTGGCTTCCTTCATCGTTTTCCTCTAAGCTTCCCTGGCAGTTGTTCCCTAAGTTACCGTGGGAACCCTTTCCTCTACTAGTTTCCACATCTCCTTGCTTCACAAGAAATTCTCCATCATCATTGACTAGTGGTCATAGTGCCCAACAAACTTGGGTATGGAGGCTTGCACAAATTGCTCTGAGTTTGCTGACATTTTTTGGCAGAGGTACACTTCTGTGTTTCTAGGTTTCTTTCTTCTTTCTCTCTTCTTTGTAATCACTTTGTGTTTCCTTGGGTTTCCTCTCTCATAATCACTCTGTATTTCCCCTTCTTTCACCCCTAATCAGGCCTCTCTTTCGGCTGCTCTGATACCAAATGTTGAGATTCACAACCTTTAGTTTGGTTCTGTGTATCATTCTCAGCTTTATTCATAGACTCATTCATCCTTTTATAGTATCAATTTACATAAACAATTAACAACTAACAAACTCTAACTAACTACTAACTAATTGTCAACAGAACTTTAACTACTAACTAATTGCCAACAGAACTCTAACTACTACCTTATTCAATTGATCTAAACCTTAATCAACTCTATGATATACCCAACATCTAGTTTTGTCTACCATTGTCAAGTAGTAATTTTTTTGGTTTATCAAAAAGAAGTACCAAAAAGTCTTTGGTAAGTGAGAGTGTTTATGAAGGTGACAACTAGAATAATTGATTTAGTTTTTGGAAACTTAAGATAAAGTTGAGCTTATAATAATTAACGTGGTTAGAGTTATTCTATGTATTGCCTATTTATTTTAATTAGTTTATTAAAAAAACTAGAGTTATATTATGTCTGATTTATGCTCCAATGGCTTAAAATTTCTCCATTGAAGCATAATGAGAGAACTAACTTTTTTTATGCAGTCTAAAGTTCTCCAACCCTTTGATAAAAAAAAAAAAAAAATATAGCCCATTGGATATGACAAAGATGGTGCCGAGTTTGTTCGTGTGAAGCTGATTTTTCCATGCGAAAAATGTGTAGTATCGTAAGTTCATTGATCTTTTGTTGAATTCCTGAACGCGTCGTTCACCTCTTGATCGAACTATTGTCTTTTAGAGTTCCTTCATAAATGGAAATTTGACTACTAGTTTTCAGATAGAAATTTTGGTTAGAAGGTGAAGCACAGGGACATGTCCCTTGTATTCATTTATTGAGCATTTCTCAATCATTCATCTTCTATAAGAGTTGCAACCACTCCTTAATCCACCCGAGTCTTATAAACAACTTTTTATTGGAATTTCTTATGCTATAACCTCCCTCTTTCCTCTCCTTTTTTGTCATTAAAAAACTTTGTTTTCTCATGATATAATTCATGAGGATGGCATTGGAAGTATTGTTCAAATGACTATTACTCTGTTGTTATACAACAAATAAGGAAGAAGAGCAAGCAACTTCTCCAGAAAAAATATCAACGATTTCAATGTCACCAGAACTAGAACCAAATTGTGAGTTGTTTGTTACTTAATTGGTCAAGTTATTGGATCAATGATCAGATTTTACGAGCCACTCAAATGCACTCGAACATGTTAAAATATAAAAAGGCCTAATGCAATGGTGGTATTATATGCACTCACGTCATTGCGATTAGGGTTTGATTCCTTGAGTCCACATGCATTTTCACCTCTTTCCTCTCGAATGAAATGACCTTGAGTTATTTGTGTTGACTGATTTAAACTAGCTGGGTTGTTAGTGTAAAAAAACCCTTCTCAACTAAAAAAAAAGTTATTAAGTCATATTTTATTTAATGATATAATTTATATTACTATCTAATACATATTTGTAAGTTAAAACTTTTTTAATTTGAAACTTGCATAAACTCATCGCTATTTTGTGCTTTGTTTTATTAAATAAAATGAGGATAGTGAGATTCAAACTCTTTTGATAAAAAAAAAAACTTTGATACCATATTAAGAAATCATATCAATCAAGAGATTAAGTTGTTAAGTGAGACTCCATAATAGAATGTATCTTATTCTCTAATAAACATCTTTAAGTAAAAACTTTTTGAATTTAAAACTTTGTACAAACATGTCACTACATGGTACTTAATTTTATTAATAAAATAGAGTTAATAAATTTTAAACTTGTAATTGTTTAGTTAATGAAGACCCGATACCATGTCAAAAAAATATTGGTTGTATCCATAATTACAATCCACCAATTATATATATATATATATATATACAACCAAACAGTTATTGAAATATATTACAATCTTCATGCTCAATCTCAAGGATGTGGTACTTGATTTTCTATATAATTGATAATTGTAATTCAATTATCAATTACAATCTCTATAATATATTTTGTCTTAATTTGTTTTTTCAACACGCCCTTCAAGCTTATGGAGATTTTAAACAAAAATCTTCATTAAATTTATATTTAAAAATAATATTAAATTTTTATAACCATCTTTTGAAAAATAACTTCAATAACCAAAGAAAAATATATACATGGTAATATATATTGAACTCTTTGTTGACTATAAAAAAAGTCTAAATCAAACTGTAGTCAAATTTGTAGCTTGAAAAATATAATATAAAGTTAATAATGAAAGCATAGAAAGATACAAACCAGGAAATTAGAGGCTCTTTCATAATGTTGCCATGTAATTAATTACAAGTATCTAATAATTTATCGAGTAATTATTTTATATAACATTAAGAGCAACGTAAATATGAAAATATGAATGTCCACTTGTCCAGCCATTTAAAGTTGCTCGTCCCGTTGTGGAGATAAGATGCGCTGACTATCCATGATCATCTTTACATCTCCTGCGCCTCCCAATCATGGTTTTCTTATACTTATCAATAATTGTGTTCTAAATTATCCTCCTGCAAGTGCTACTGATGGGTTTTTATTTTATAAAAAAAAACCCTTTTTTTCATGGAATCTATACAAACTGATCAAGCTTTCTTTTAATTTCCTTCCATTCAATAAAGCATGAAGAAGATATCCAAACAACACCTTTCAATTTTCATCATGACCTCGTTGAATCCAAAACCTTGGCAAGCCTGAGATACCATTGAAGCCGCATCAAGGTATTGAAATGAGGATAAAGAGAGTAACATATTGTAGGGCCATCTCTTTAATCTGCTCTTTACATATCCAATTGCCAAGAACATGGCCCATCCCTCTTTAGTCTTTGATACAATTCTCCACTTTGCAAATTTCTTTGTATTATTGAAGCTTCGCTTTTCCACCTTATTGCTTGAAATGATTCCCGAAGACCCACATTAGAAGAAGCAAAAACAAGTTTGTGTTTTTTCCTATATTTCATACAAAAGTAAGAGCACATCACCGGCCATTTTCATCAAGGCAATCGATTTTCATGCTGATTAGAATAGCTTGATATGGAGTCCATCTCATCATCCATGTTTACAAAAATACACCTCTCGGGTCTTTGCCATTTGAGGTCTTTACATGTTTACAAAAATGTAATTTCTTGTATTATTTTTTTGAGTTTGAGTATGGAAGAAACTCATTTATCAGGAGTAAACCTCCAAACACGTAGCATTCATTTTTTTTAAATGAATTAGAGCATTGCTAATGACTTGTGAAAATGCCAGAAACGTTGAAACAGGCTGAACATTCCTTGTCCACCTGAAATGATCCGAGGAATAAAGTAAAATCAGACACCATGCCATGGGACACCTAGATTTGATTAATTTTGTTAGAAGAGGACAACAGCACACCTTTATACAAACCCTAATCATCTCTAATTGGGACCAAAATAAATGGCAATCAAGACTCTACTTGGTGAGTGATGATGATGATGATGGAGGATTTCCATTTGGAATGTGGACTAGAATATACCTCATGCTGCCCCAACTGGCAACTACAAATGATCCGCCGTCAAGTCAATAGATTTAATCCTCAAATATTAGTATAATAATCGATGTTCATGGCCCATCAATTAGGGGCTAGAAAAAAAAACCAAAAAAGCTGATTACACCGAGAAAATTAAAAAAAAATTAATCGAGAAAATACTAAAAAAAATAACTGAGAAAAAACGAATAAAAAAACCTTGATTAAATTAAAAAACCGAATAAAAAACTGATTAAATTTTTTTTTAAAAGTTCGGTTCGGTTTTTGGTTTTTGATATAAAAAAACTGGTAAATCAAATACAAAACTAAACCGATTCAAAATTAAACAAAAATATGCTATCATTTTTTTTATTCTTTTCAATTTAGTTTAAATTTTTTGGCTTTGTTTCTATTTTGATTAAATGAAAAAAGAAAAAAGAAAAAGAAAACATGGTTAAAATAAAAAAAAAACACACAAAAAAACCTAGTTTTTTTCCTTGGCTGTTTTGTTAAAAACACCAAACCGAACTAAAATTGATCGATTTAAACCCGGTCTAGTTCAATTCGGTTTTTTATTGTTTTTTCTTCTCATTTTAGTTATTTTTATTAATAAAAAATTAAATCAAACCGAAAATATTCTCTTCTACCATCAATCATGAGGGATAATCCCCTGGATGTTTAGGCGAGACCTCAAATCCAAATACATTCTTGTGTCTTCGAGATTGGATTGTTGAATTTCTGAGGAGGAGCCGCCGCCCAAAAAGCAGCGAGCACGGGTAGTGTTTGTCCGAAGAAAGCACAAAATTAAGATCCACTATTTCATGCATTCGTTTTAAAATATACTAAGAAAATTATTGTTTATACATACAAATGCGTCAAAAATTATCAAATCAATTTAATATTTTTTAAAATAAAACATATTTAAAAGTAAAAGTTATCATACTCAAAAGTCTAAACTATAAGGTAGTGCTTGTCGTTACATTAATCATTGTCTTTTTAAAGTATTTTATTTAAAATTATATTTTTTATTTTATAAATTATATTTTTTATATCAGAATATCAAAACAATATAAAAATGATAATTTTATTTTTAAAATAAATAAATATCATAATGGGCGTAAATAAACATACCTTCACTGCATTATCCCATGAGATTTAGAGCTAGCTCCCCATTACTAAAAATAAATAAATAAATGGAATTGAAACATTAACCACGTAACCACATTCATGGTCAAAAATCACGTACCACGTACTACTTGGCGGTAATTTCGAAGGAGCGCGGGGAAAAGAAAGGAGAGCATCTAAAGATTTGGGCCAAACACTAAGGCTGTGTTTGTTTTTTGGAATTCACTTTCCGGGAAATTACTTTCCAAATTTTCCTGTATTTATTTGTTTTCCGGAAAGTTGATCAACGGAAAACACTTTTCTGTCAAAGAAAAATTTGGCTTAGTTTTCAGGAAAGTGTTTTCCGGAAAATTTAGACGGAAAACACTTTCTGGAAGTTGTGAAAAATTTAGAAATGTCATTATTTGCTGATTATATCAAATTTGATCCTCAAACTTTTGATTGCTATATATAATTTGTTTTGAATATTTATTTTTCAATTTCATCTCTTAAAATTTAGTTTTTATATTAATTTTGGTCCTTATTTTTTTATAATTGCTATTTGCTTTTTTTTCTTATCATTTTTTTTTATTGAAAATTTTTTTATCTATCAAATTTGGTCCTCATTTTTTTTTATTGTTACTTATTTTATTTGAAATAATTTATGAAATGTTAATTATTATTATTTTAATTTATTCACCTTTCATTTTTTTTTAATTTTTTTAGATTTGATCTCTATTATTTTGATTATTATTTATTTTATTTGAGATAATTTATGAAATTATATTTTTTTTCAATTTCATTCTCATTCAACTTTTTAATTTGTAAGATTTGTTCCTCATTATTTTAATAAACTTGAAAAAAAAAATTAATTTATTAATAAATTATTTTCCAGTTCATTTTCCATAACACAAACAAACACTGGAAAGTGTTTTCCAGTTCATTTTTCATAACACTGTCAAACATCGAAATTCACTTTCCCCGGAATTCACTTTCCAAAAAAAAATCACTTTCCAGCAAACAAACGGGGCCTAAAGTAGATAAGTAATCCGTGATGTTTTGTCCATTTTGCCCTCCTCCATTCAAAGTTAAATAGCTAGCTGCTGAGGTGTTTTGGTTTTTTCTTCATTGATCATACCATTATCGGTCTTTTTACATTTATTATGAACAGTCAAATGATTGTATTATCTTTACTATAGAAAAATTAAAATTATACCCATAAAGCTTTTTATATTTTTTATTTTTTAAACACCATAAAATAGCATCAACGTCCTTCAAAAATAATTTTCGTGGATACAAAGATGATTCTATCTTTGCATTTGTTTTTTTTTGTAACTATCATGTTGATTTAGCATGGCTTTGTAATTTTAATTATATAAATATTATTAAATCTTTTTTATTGATATATGCATAACACGAGTCGGACAACTCTTACTCCTTTTGGACAACTTGTACAGAATCATTTGATGACTAAACATTATTTCTTATAGCCATGTTTGATTTATTTCGACACAATTTAGGTGACTATGACCTTTTTTTTTTATTTCTCCTCATTGATTTTCGTACATGTCCTTTGAAAAAAAAACATTTAATTTTTTATTACTTCCAAATTGTTTCATCTTCACCTTAATACTAATATTTTGTTAATAATTTATTATTTTTAGAATTCTTTCTCACTCTCATTCATTTTCTTTTTTTATTTTCATCAAACTTAATTTTCGATAGTTTCTTTTCTTCTAAAAAATGGTTTATAGCTCATTAAACAAGGAATTGTCTAGCGATGCAAAATGTTTCCCCACTTCCTCTGAACGCTTTAAAAAATCTAAAACTTAGTTAGTTTTACTATATCTCTTGCTAATCCTTGCACTCTAGCCTTTCTCTGACGTTTTTTTTTTCCTTTAACGGTGAAAATTAATGATTTAGATATGAAACTATAAAACGTTTAATAAGATATTTATAAAAAAAAAATTAACATGGTTTTGTTTGTTTGATTTTTTTATTTTCATCCATGTATTTTTTTTAAATAGAAATTTAGTTATTAATTATTCATTAAATAAAGATAAAAACTCATTTTTATTTCTACCTCTATAAATAACAGGTTTTTATATTTAATATCTCCGTCTCTTCCGCGCGCAGGAAGAACACAATCAAAAGCTAACTAAATAACTACTTCCCGTGGTGGTAATGAAGAGAATACTTAACTCTACTAAGTTAGCAGGATGGGAATACCTTTTGGTCAAAATACCTGAAGGTGAAAGTGGGGGTCACTGTGTGAACGCTGTGGTAGAGTTTTTATTCAATGTATTTGTTGAAGAGGCGATGTTAAAGTGTTTTTTTAGAAATATACTAGCCAATTGCCCCGCGCGCTGCCGCGTGTATTTTTGTGTATATAATTTAAAATAATAAAATCAACAAAGATAAATTTAGATGAAAAAAATAAGAAGCATGAACAAAATAGCAAGTCAGAAAAACAATTAAAATATTATTATTAGTATTATTATTATTATTATTATTGATATTATTATCATTATTATCATGAAAGAATAAATAAACGAATGAAAGATTAAAAAATTTGTAAAAAAAAAAATGAAAAAAGACATATAATAAAAACTAAAAATTATTATTGTCATCACTGTCAATACAATAATAACTATCAAATTGTTCCAAGGGAAAAAAACCCTCAAAAACATTAACTAAAGAGTAAGCAAGAAAAACAATTAAATTATTATTATTATTATCATTATCATTTATTTATTTTATTTTTATGTGTTAATAATGAAAGGGAAAAAAATGGAAGGAAAAGAAACACTAAAAACCTGAACAAAAGATTAAACAAAAGAATAAAACCAAAATAAAAACTATTGTTGCCATCACCGCCAAAACAATAAAAATTATCAAATTATCCCAAAGGAAAAAAACCTTTAAAAATATTATTTTTTAGTATTATTATTATTATTATTATTATTGATATTATTATCATTATTATCATGAAAGAATAAATAAATGAATGAAAGATTAAAAAAATTGTCACAAAAAAAAATAAAAAATAAAATAAAATACAATAAGCACTAAAAATTATCATTGTTATCATTGTTAATACAATAAAAACTATCAAATTGTTCTGACGGGAAAAAAAAACCCTTCAAAAAACATTAACAAAAGAGTAACCAAGAATACTTATATGAATTTTTGTCCTTAAAAAAATCTTAGGTCATTTTTCCTCTCTCTATATATATTTTTAGGCGATAATATTTAATAAATATTTGAACATATAATTAATTTTACATACTTGAATTTGACATAAATATACAATATATATAATTAATTTGATATACTTTCAATAGTATCTTTAATTTAAAAGACCAAATTGAAGTAAATTCAAACATTGAAATTAAAAAAATTAAAATAAAACCAGAAATTAAAAGAACTGGGACTGAAATGAAATTGAAATTCATAATTAACTTGCATAGAAGGATATAATTGAGAGAAATCAAACTTTCGATACCTAAAATATTAAGGTTTTATAATAAATTTGCATGGAAGGATGAAATTGAAATTAATGAAAACTTTGAAACCAAAAAACAATTAGAATTCCAGCTCAACCCGCAAAATTCAAAGCTTGAGGACCGAATTGGCACTTCAGTACATAATCAATTTCAATTGAAGGATGAAATTGAAACAACTCAAAACTCATTTAATAGAAATAAGGGTCAGAAAATCAAATTATAACGTTCAGGGACTGAAATGAAATTTGGCAAAAAACAGCTTAGCTGACGTCAGCTGGCGCAGGCAGGAGAGAGAAAGTGGGGGGGAAATTCAAACGACCATTAACACGTGTGTGGACATCATGGAGCCACACGCGCCGCACCATGTGGAAGATAACATGACTTAAAATCATTCTAGACGCCGGTTGGGCCTTTTTGGTCGCCGGATAAGGCTGCACGCGCCGTCCGAAACACGCGTGAGCGTGGAGACGGACGGCGCGTCCGGCGACGCGCCCTGAGATGCCAGATTAAAAAAAAAATAAAAAATGGGCTAATTACCGGAAAGCCCCCGACACCCTGGGACACTGTTTTTTTGTCCTTTTCGAGGGACAAAAGCGTTAATACTATCGTTATCGTAAATATTAAAAAAATTCAAGAACCCGGTCGGACCCATCGGACCGAACCGGACCCAGCGGTCAATGGCCGATCCCGACCCCAAAAGCGGCGGCGGTTTTTGTCGTTTTCGGGGGGCTAATTCCGTGATTACACTGTTTCCAGCCAAATAAAAAAAAAAGACATACACCCGCGAAGCACAGGGTGAAATTGCACATGAATAGTGACTCTGAGTCATGGTGCACAGTGTTTTCCTGTTCAAAAGGGCGACGCCCTTTAGGTTCTTTTTAACTAGTGCGGGCCGATTAAATAATTTTTATAACTATTCAAATTAAAATATAATATTTTTACATGTAAAGTTTGACATAATGAAACAAATTAAAATACTCTGTTATAACAATAGTAATATCGAAGTGTTAACTTCTAAAATTATCATCACTATTACTGTCAAAACAATAACACTTATTAAACTACCTTGAGAGAAAAAAAACTCAAATTATTATTATTATTCTTAATATTAATATCATTATTGCGTTAATAACTAAAAAAACAAAATTAAATCAAAGACTAAAAGAAGTATGAAAACATTAACAAAAGAGCAAATAAAATAAATAAAATAAATGATAAAAGAAAAATAAAAATTATTACTCTGAAAAAAAAATCATTTCGGTTGAAAATTAAAAAAATTGACCGCACTACTTTGTGGGCTGAGCAAACAATTTTTATGATTGTTGGGATTAAAAAAATTAATAGGATTTGTTGGTCTACAATTAAAATATAATATCTATATATACAAAATATAATATAATAAAATAGATTATCACGCTATATTATAAAAATAGCAAAATCAAAGTTTTAACATCTAAAATTATTATTGCTATTACTGCCAAAACAATTAGAATCATCAAATTATTCTGAGAAAAAAAACACTCAAAAATATTAAAAAAAGAGTAAGCAAGAAAAATAATAATTATTAATATTATTATTATTGTGTTAATAATGAATAAAAAACCATAAATAAATGAACAACAAAAAAATCCTAATAACTTTAACAAAAGATCAAATAAAAAAATAAAATCAAAATAATCAGGCCAAAAAAATTAATCTAACTTGAAAATATAAAACAAAAACCAATAAAAAACTAAAAGAAAGAGCAAAAAAAAAATATAATAGATGATAAAACAAAAATAAAAATTATTAGTTGAAAAAAAATCATTTAATTTGAAAATTCAACAAAATATATGTTCTACGTTGCGGGCTTAGCAAACAATTTTTATAGGATTTGTTGGATCAAAATAAAAATATAATATTAATATATGTGAAATTTAATATAATAAAATATTTCAACACACCTTATTATAACAATAGCAAAATCAAAGTTGTCAAATCTAAAATTATCATTGCTCTTATTATTAAAACAATTAAAATTAGGGAAATTATCCTGAAAAAAAAACACTCAAAAACATTAACAAAAGAGTAAGTAAAAGAATAAATTAAATTATTATTATTATTATTATTATTATTATTATTATTATATTATTATTATTATTATTATGTTAATAATTAAAGAAACAAAAATAAATGAAAGACTAAAAAAATCCTAGAAATTTTAACAAAAGATCAAACAAAAAAATCAAATAAAAATAAAAATTATCATTGTTATTACTGTCAAAACAATAAAAATTATCAAATTATCCTGATGAAAAAAAACCTAAAAAACATTAACAAAAGAGAAAGTAAGAAAAGTAATTATATTATTATTATTATTATTATTGGTGTGTTAATAATGAAAGACTAAAAAAATGCTAAAAACTTGAACAAAAGTTCAAAGAAAAAAAATAAAATAAAAATAAAAATTATCATTATTATAACTGTCAATACAATAAAAATTATCAAATTATCCCGATAAAAAACCCCCATATAAAAAACATTAACAAAAGAGTAAGTAAGAAAAATAATTAAATAATAATAATAATAATAATAATAATAATAATAATAATAATAATAATAATAATAATAATTCATATTATGAATTATTATTAATTATTCTTATTCTTATTATTGTGTTAAAAATGAAAAAAAAATAAAAATAAATGAAAGACTAAAAAAATCTTAAGAATTTTAACAAAAGATCAAACAAAAAAATAAAATAAAAATTATTAGGTAAAAAAAAGTTTTTTGACTTGAAAATAAAAATAAAGAAATAAATAAAAAAAACTTAAAAAAAAATGAAAAAAATATCAATTTTTCAAAACATAGATTCAAAATAAAATTTAAAAGCTATTTTTTTTTGAAAAAAATATCACCTCAACAAATAAAAAAATAACAAAAATTAAAAATCAATACTAAGAGTACACTTATATATACATGGACAAAAATAAAGATTATTCAATAAATATAAAGAAATAAAAGGATTAAAATAAAAAAATTAAAAGTATAAGGGCTGAAATGAAAATTAAATATAAGGGGATTAAAATAAAAAATTAAAAGTATAAGGGTCAAAATGAAAATCAAATATATCATCAATTTTCAATAAAAGGACAAAATTGAACAAATTGAAACTTCAATACCGAATAAATTAATTGTTTGAAACTCAATCCGGAAATTAAAAAAAGGAGGACCGAAGTGAAACATTAACATTGAATTAATTTCAATCGAAGGACCCAATCGAACTAAATCAAAACTTATATAATAAAAATAAGGACCAAAAAAAAATCAAAACTACAGGGACCGAAGTGAAAACACTTAAAACCCGAGGGACTCTCCTGCACTTTTATGCGCAGGAGAGAGAAAAAAGGCTCCATCGGCTTTAACCGGCCACCGCCGCGTGCACGGGCACCTGAAGACCACACGCGTCGCACCGGGAGAACGACCACACTGCGGTGCATCGAGTGAGACTCCGGGAGCCCATCTCCGGCCAACGGATAATGCCGCACGCGCCACATAAAGAAGACGTGGGGCTGAATACCGTCGGGAGTGTGGTCTACACGCGCCAACAGTTAAAAAGAAAAAAAAATATGGTTAATTACCCGGTACACCCTTTGTGCCTTAGGTCAACAATTTTATCTTATTAGGGGAATAAACCCGTAATTAGCCATTTTCAAAAAAAATATATATATATTAAAAGGTAGGCGGACCGAACCGGACCGGTCCGGTCCGAAATTGTGTAATTACCGTGGAGCCCCTCCACATATAACCGGTTTTTTGTCTTTTTCGAGGGCTAAAAACGCTATTTCACTGTGCAAATAATGATAAAAAAATCGAAAAACCGGAAAACCAACCGAACCGAACGAACCGAGAACCGAACCGAACCAAAAATACACTATTACAATCCACAATGTTTTTAAACACAATGTACAGTGAATTCCTAACCTCTTTTAGTATTTTATAATTAAAATAATATCTTTTAAAATCAAAATAATCAATATATATATATATATTGATTTAAAAATATATATATTGAAGAAATAATTCAACAGCATCACCGAAGCAGTCTACCAAATAAAAAGATACTGGCAGGAGTATCTAGCTACTTTCCTCCCCTAAATTCCATCCCTCTCGTTTTGCGACGTACCCTGCTATATCAATATGAAATATCAGTGCCAGATATTGCCAAAATCATCTGTGTTTAGATTCATTTCAACAGACACACGGGAAAAAACACAGTCTCTCATCTCTATCCTTCCTCTCTTGCAATGGAGTTTTGGAAGTGTGGCCCAGTTGTTTCTCGAGGACAAGAGTACTATTCTGGTCGCCGGTGCAACTGGGTGTTTAGAAAGGAGTATACTAATCCATGTCCCCTTCCTTGCTCCTCTCTCCCCTTCGACTACGGCATGGGTGATTATATATTTTCTTACTTACACTGATAAATGCAGTTTTCATGGAGAAGATGGCAAGGGTGCAACCAGATGGGAAGAGCTTAATTTTAAGAGCTCCTGATGCCAAGTCTGCTTCGCGGCGCTAGCTTGCAAAAGGAGGGATATATATAATAATAATAATACGTGGGAGGGAATTATGGCAAACAAGTAGAAATAACAGAGAGGAAACTCAATTCGAAGACCGTACGAAATGAAGTAAAGTGACCCATCTTGCAAATTTTATGTTCTCTTTCCAGCTTTGATGAAAGGTTGGCAAGAATCATTGACTGATCAAATAATTAATATGTGAAACTAAATAAAATTTTTTTATATATATATATATATATGTTCAACCAGCGGTCCTTGCTAGTCGCATGTAGAGAACTGCTACTCGCCTTCTCTTTTGCCTGGCCTTTTGACCTTTTTATTTATTGTATGGACACTTGACCCATGACCCAGCCCTGTCGTTGCATCATTGTAGGTGTGACAGTAAACTAAATTATTTTCGAGCTATGCTGCTGCTCAAATTAAAAAAAAAAAAATCATGTACATAAAAAAATATTTAAATTTTATTTATATGTTTTTTTAGTGTGTATACTTTGAAGACATGATGATTGTGTTTATACTGCAGAATATTCAAATATCTTCAAGATACTATGTTACCATATCAATAACTGTAAATTAAGCGGTAATCGTGTAATGTTGTTGATTCTTCTCCTTAATTGTATGTCTTCCTAATGTATATATAGATTTTCGTTGTTAATAAAAAAAAGTACAAATTTCTAGTATATTGTTTTTCTTAGTTTCTGCTTCATGTTTTCTACATGGTATTAGAGCATATATTAACTCTTGTCCTCTTAACTCTAAAATCACTCAATCATCATAGGTGGAGAAATTCCCTCCAGCACATGGAATCACATAAAATTTATTTTCATCGGTTATCCTATGGGAAAAAGGGATACAAAGTATATGACATAGAATCACATAGTAAAATTTTACATCCCAAGATGTCATTTTCTATGAAAATCAATTTCCTTTTCAATCTCATAGTCCTTCAAAAGAATCAAATATAGTGGTACCTCTATCTATTTTTTATTTCTTGGAGACGTTAGACACCTTGCTTGGATCATAGTCCACAAAATCAAACTTCTCCAAATAATCTTGATGTTGAAGTTGCCCTGTCCACTATCATTAATTCTGATCATCAAGTTGTTCCCTTAAGCACATCATGATCTCAAAGACCTCGACGAGTTCCTTCTCATCTTGATGATTATGTGTGCAGTTTCCTAGAATAGATAAGTCATCACAACCCACATCTAATACAATTTTTTTAACATACTCTTTATCTTATAGCATGTCATTTGTCTTATGCTCATGGTTGTCAAACTCGCGAGTCAACTCGCAAACTCGTACGAGTTTGCGAGTTGGCTCAGCTAACCTGGTTGAACCGGAAAGAAAAATCGAAACTGGTCAAAATCGGTCAAAACTCGTAAAATCGGACCAGATCGGTCCAATTTTACGAGTTCATTATATTTTACTGTGTGCAAGACGGGGCGAAGGGCTTTCTGCTTTCTTCAATTCCAATTTTTTCATTTGAGAAATCTCAATTCACTGCGAAGCTCTCACCTCTCAGACTGAAATCAAAATCAAAATCTTCTCTTCTCTTCTCAGCAAAAAAACAAAACTAACATAAAAAATGAAAGCCTGGAAGAGAGTGAAGGAGAAGAGGAGGCATGTGGCTCGTCCGTGCTTTCCTAGGCGCTACCTGTGACTCGGGAGGAGGAAGACTGGAAGAGAGTGAACTATGAAGGAGAAGAGGATGAGGAGATGAGGGTGGGCGGCGGCGTGGGAGAAGGGAATTAGGGATTTAGGGTTGGGGGGACCTGCTTAGTTATAATAATAAAAAAAAATAGGTAATTAGGTATATTACGGGGGGTTATAAATTTATAATAATAATAATAATAATAATTAGCATAAAAAATATTTTTAAAAAAATCCTATTAATTTAAGATAATAAATAACATTAATTAATTTTAAATACAACAACCATAAAAAAATATATAATTACTTCAAAAACATAAAATAAGTAGTTTAAATTTCAAATCTCAAATATTATGGGTCTTTTAATTATATTTAAATTCATTTTTTTAATTTAAATATAATTAAAAATAATAATTTTATTGTTGGAGGGTTTTTCAAAAGCAATTATTTAATTATATAACTTACTATTATTAATACTGATAATCCTTTCAATAATAATGTTTTTAATGAATGTATTAAAAATAACGAAGAAAATGACGGTCATGAGACTGATTGTAATTTATATATCACATCAACAAAATATTTATTTTTATTTTGTTAATGTTCACCTTATGAAATTCTATGGACATAATTATTTTGTAATATATTTTTTAATTATTTTGAATCATGCATGAACGTTAACTAATGAAGTTTTATGGCCATATTTATGTTATATTATATTCAGAAATATTTTACTTATGATTTTATGATTTTTCTACCTACATGATTTTAGCTGTGATTTTACGATTTTTGTACGGACAAATTCGTGTACGATCTTACGATCCGATTTTTCAAAGCCCCTTCCATTTCGTGTCAAAATCGTGATTTTGACAACCTTTGCTTATGCTCGTTTTGCTCGATCTCATCAAGTGTTCCTAGCTACTATTTTTGTTGTGAGTGAACCTAAAACCTTTTCCCAAGCTGTAACAAGCCGACAATGGTGTGAAGATATGAAATAAGAAATTTCTGCACTAGAGCATAATCAAACTTGGAGCTTAGTATCATTACCTTCACAGAAGAAACCAACTAGTTCTCGTTGCATATACAAACTGAAAATACGAGTCAGATAGTTCCATTAAACGCTACAAAGGATGATTAGTAGCTCAAGGATATACACAAATTGAAGGTTTGGATTATACTAAAACCTTTGCTTCGGTTGAATTGGGAATTACATCAATTAGATGTAAACAATGCATTTCTTCATGGGGAGTTACATGAATAAGTCTACATGTTTCCTCCCCCATGCTATCTTCCATTAGGTGGCAATCAAATATGCAAGCTTCATAAATCATTATATGGACTGAAGCAGACAACTCATCAATGTTTCAAAAATTTCTCTTTGTCCTTAAGAAAATATGGATTCACACAGTCCTCCAATGACCATTCCCTTTTTCACTCTAATTAAAGGTACATCTTTCCTTGCTCTTCTTGTCTATGTCAATGATGATGTAGAACAAGTAGCAGAAGCATACATGCTCAAGAAGGAGCACCCAAAATTCAAATGCAACTGAATTTCGGCAGTTTAGGCGCTGAAGTCGGAATGACACGAAACTCACTCAGTCGATGCGTTTCACCGTTTGCGGAGGAAGTTAGCAGCTTTGCCCCTGTTGTTCACCGTTTTTTCACCAAATTCCATCGTTTCGGCCCCAAAATCGTCATTTTTGTCATTTTAGGAAAAGTTTTGTTTTAGTCGTAACTCTTGATTTCCGAGTCTGAATTGACTTTCGTCAATTCCCGCTTGATCAGGATTTATAGCCCTTTCATATTCTGCATTTTATCTCAAATTTTCCATTTATGGTAAATTTGTTAATTAGCATCGATTCCTTATCCATCATGGGTTAAGGCTAGGGTTTTGTTTTATATATGCTTGTAGGCCTCTGGTGGAAGGAACTATTGAATTATTGAATAAAAAAGTTTGAGCTTTTTTTTCCTGAGAGTTCCTCTAGTTGCGAATTATTTATGTAATATTGACGTTGGCCGTATTCCTTTGAGATTTTCTGCTGCGTCATTTGCCTTTGAATTTCGGGTTCTCCCCTCTTGACCATGTATGCTTTTGCTACTTGTTCTACATCACAATGACATGGTTATTGTTGGAAATGATATTTTGCAGATTCAAAAACTCAAGAATTATCTCAACACATGTTTCTCCATCAAAGACATTGACACACTAAAGTATTTTCTTGGCTTGGAGTGGGCTTATTTTCCTCAAGGAATATCTCTCAACCACCGCAAATCAAGGTTGTCAGCTTCGTTTCATTTTGGCGAAACGTTTCATATTAGTAAAAAAAACAAGACAAGATGATGTCGTTTTTACTTGGTTTAAATTCCGCCCATTCTATATTTTTTAGCAAAATACTAGCCAAAACATTCTGGTTTCGTTCCGCCGTTCCATTTTGGTCAAATAATAATTTTTTTAAAAAATAATGAATAATTTTACAATATCAATCATATCTCTTAATCTGACCGTTAGATTTTGATGAAAATTTACGAGGAGTCTCTTAACACACACACACACACACACACACATATATATAATGTTAAAATTATATATATATATATATATCACTTATTTGTTTTTTTGAAAATAAAATTCATAATTTACTATGAGTATAATAAAATACTTTTAATATAATATGACAAATAAATCTTTTAAAATGAAAAAAATAATTTTTTTCAACAATAATGATGGTGGCATTAATAGTATGAGCAATAATAATTACAATATTAATTATGTATATAATGACAACTTTAGTAATTATAACAAAAAAATCATTGGTCAATGTTATCATTGTGAAAAATACTTCTGCTTTTTTTTTTGATATTGCAGATTTCATATAACGTAAAACAAAATATACGAAACCACACGTTGACAAAACATGTAGAAAAATTATGCCAAATTATGTACAATGATAAAAACAAAATTGCCCTACTTTTCGCCATAATCAACACCAAAATTTTTAACATGTCACAAAATTGTTAATGATCCTAAATTTTTTTTACAAGTGCTATACATCTAAACTAATATAATCAACTTAAAATTTTTAAGATTATGTAGTTTTTATATGTATTTATTTTACTATGGACATAACATTTAAACTAATGATAATAATTATATTTAGGAATGTTTCCTTAAATTTGTTTTCTTGCAAATGCTATACATCGAAGCTAAATAATCAGCTTAAATTTTTTAAGATTATGTTGTTTTTATATGTATTAATTTTACTATGGATAAGATATTTAGAATACTGATAATAATTATTTTTAGGATTTTTTTTTAAAAAATAGGTGAGACTAATTATATATTGTGATGTATTCTTGATGTGAACATCTTAAAATATATATAAAAAATTGAACTATTTGTTCTTTATAAATCCCACATTAATTTAATCTTAGTTTTCTAAAATACTTTTAATATAATAATATAAATAAAAAATGTAAAAAAAAATCTTAGGTGAATTTTAATTGTTGCATTTTTGCTACCTGACAAATAAATTATTGATCAAATAATTAAAACATGTCCAACAAACAATTACTATGTTGCATGCAATGAATAATATATCTTTAGTGAATTTGATCAATTTCTGTTTTGCTATCTAACAATTAAATTATTATCCAAGTAGTTAAAACAGAACCGTCAATCAAATTGTTGGTGACGTAAAACAAATCACTCATCTGTGCAAAAATTCATCGATTGTAATTTTACTATTCGATAATGACATCATTCATGAAACAAGTTAAACATACACAACAAATAATCAGTATGTTACACGAAGCACGTGACTCATTTTCACAAAATTTTATTGATTTCAATTGTACAATCTACCGATTAAATAATTAGCAAAATATTTTTAGCATTAACAACATTCAATCACTTTTAGGCTGGAAAAAACCTTTTTTCTAATAGATTTTATTTATTACAATTTTACTCATTAAATATTAAATTAACCAATTCCAACACGTACAAAAAAATAATTTCTTACATAGAAAAAAAACTCAGTGCAGCACGCGGGCAAGTTAGCTCATGAAAACTAAATAGAAAATAATTTTGTGTTTTTTGGCAAACCACTATAAGAGAGGCATCCCTTTGTCAATACTCATCACATAACACTAACGAAAAATAAAGGAAAAACATAAAGAGACAGAGAAACACAAACAAAACACACACACACACACACACACACACACACACACACACACATATATATATATATATATATATATATATATATATATATATATATATATATATATCTTTGTTTTAATACTATGAGTGTCTAGGTCAGCATGCTGCGCACTATGACTAATTTTATAGGTCCTAAAGTTATAATTATATAAGTCTCTAGTGATCATCATATTAACAATTTTCATTGAGAAAAACACTTTAATTCCAAAATCATACCAGTACCACCCACTATATGATTTTTTCCCTTCTTTTAATTTCTTTCTTTCTTTCTTTTGCACTTTGATTGAAGACCAAATTGGGAAGAGTAGACTGATGGCCAATAGCTATAATTGGAAATAATAATTCAATCTGAACTTTCATGGATACTAACTGATTTAAATTGAATGAGTAAATATTTTTTAAATAATTACTTTATTTGATAGATAATATAAAAAATATAGATATTATCAAACCAAAAACTCACCTCAATCTAATTCAAAAACTCACCCAAATCTATTTCAAAACATTTATTTATATTATATAAATATATTTATAAAAAATTAAAATTGTTTGTTATTACACTAATATATGTACACACACTTCAAATATATATATATATTAAATAATAAACAGTAATTATACATAATTGAAACCCAATACATAATTTATAAATATTTTATTTTTTATTTAATAAATAATAAATAAAATATAAATATTAAGAAATTCAAGTCGTGCCCATTGACATCGCTGGCTACAGTTCCCACTACAGGCTCTCACTCACCCTCTGCACGTTTGCTGACCGGGGGCAGGTTTTGTTAGCCGTTTTTCACAAGTGATACCACCCAGACGACTGCCCGTTGTCCCATCATGGCCCTGCCTTGAAATTTGAAGTTTCAATAAAAAATAATATTAATAAAATTTAAAAAAAGGAAAAAGAAAAAGAAAAAGAAAAAGGCAGTCCTCAAGACCAAGTCTTATTTATGTCTCTTCTCTCTCTAACGCTGCGCTTTATTCTGTTCCAGTTCGATACTTTGCTGTTTGCTGAGAACGAGGCCTCTTTGTTTCAAAGGGAGACATGGAGAGAGAAGCTTGTAAGCTTTGTTTCTCTCAATCCATCCCTGTCTAAAAAACTTTGCTTTCCTTTATTTGTCTATCCATGTCTCCTGCATTGTCTTGTTCTACTTCAAGAATCTCTCATCTCACTTCCGCGCATTAAAGCGTTTGTCTCTCTTGACTAATTGCGTTCTCATACTTTGCGGGTTTCTTCTTGTTTCTTGTTCTTAAGTGTTTCATTAGCGCATTGTCAAAGTATTACTACAAGAGGAAACCAAGAACACCATTTTCTTTTTGGTCCCTTTTGATTCATTTCTAGTTGAGACCAAGAAATCCATTCGTGATCGAGTGTATTTGGCTGGGTTTGGGGTAGCTTTCAGAGGTTTTTAGAGTTTGTAGAGTGTAAAGACCTTCCTGAATTGCTTCAAAGCTTGATAAACTGGAAGTTCATAACCTGTGGAAGGAGAATTTCAGTTGTGTATTTCTATTTCTTTGAGTCAGTGACCTTTTTCGGGTGGTATAAATCAAAGCTTGGGAACTGGGGAGGGGCAGAAAGTAAATTAAGAGCTATATGAATCAATAGTGAAAAATGACAGATGGGAATTCCAAGAAAAGCAAGGTTTTTCACTTCATTTTCCTGTACATCAATGACAAATATTTCTGTTTTTTCCCTTATTTATTATTGAGCAATTATGATGGTTTTTGGATTTCATTAATTAATTGGTTTTCTGTTTTGCTGGGTAAAGCTTTCCTGGTCCAAGAAAATGGTCAGAAAGTGGTTCAACATCAAGAGCAAAAATGAGGACTTTCAAGCTGATAATGTTCACGGAGGTGGGCATTTTCTTTTCCTAGGCTTCTGCATGATGACTGCCTCTAATCAAACTTGGGTTTTTGATTCAATGGAATCAAAGAAGTCACTTTATTTATAGTACAGTTTCTGATCCCCTGGGTTGGTTGTTGAAAAAACAGAGAAAAGAAAGAGGAATATCCATGTGAATTAGATGCTTGATGGCATTGTGAATCTCAAATATCACCAACTTTATGTACCTCTGCCAAATAGTTGAACCACCTTGAGCTAGGTGGAGGCTTTTGTTTTTAAATTCCAAGGAGTGAAAGAAATCAAGATTTTCATTATATCTATTTACATTTGATCATGCAGTTTCTCTGCAACCAAAGTGACACTGTATCTGCTGATGACAACTTTACGTTATTATCTCGTTTTGTTTTTGCTATCAATTCAACCTCTCCACATTCATCTCCAGTTTACCCTTTCTTTAAAGATTAGGATCGACTTTACAAGTGATTTATCTTTCATCAGGGGGTGAAGTTGAGTACAGGACTAGTTTCTCAGAGAGGGAGCATTGCACAGTCAAAAAGAGCAAAACAGGTGCTGTACCATCAGAATTTAAAGATTTCGTAGGGTGAATATGTCCCGATTGGGTTTAAATTCTGATTAATGGTGCCATTATCTGATGCAGATAAATCTAGCAAGACCCCAGAGCTGGGCCGGCGAGGTAGAATGAATCTCGACCATCCTCGTATCATAGACGTTCAAAACCACAGGTATCGTGTCATGGATTTGTTTTTCCTCACAGTTTTCTTCCTTAATTACGTGCATTTTTTCCGGCTCAAGTACCAAGTGCTTTTCTGTTTCTATTTTGGGCAGTATTTTTGTAGCTTCATGGAATGTGGCTGGAAGATCCCCTTCGAGTAATTTAAGTCTTGATGACTGGCTTCATGCCTCACCCCCGGCAGATATTTATGTTCTTGGGTATAATTTGGTGGTTATTATCTATGATTCCTATAACTAAATTATGTGATTATCCATTAGTGATGGAAATATTTCTTACTTATCTGTGTATCAGATTTCAAGAGATAGTTCCTTTGAATGCTGGTAATGTTCTGGGTGCAGAAGACAATGGCCCTGCCAAAAAATGGCTAGCTCTCATCAGAAAGACTCTAAACAATCTTCCTGGAACAAGTGGAAGTGGTGGATGCTATACACCATCTCCAATCCCTGAACCAATCATAGAAATAGATGCAGATTTTGAGGGATCATCTAGACAAAAGAATGCTTCTTTCTTTCACCGCCGGTCATTCCAGACAACCCATAGCTGGAGAATGGACAACGATCCTTCAATTCTACAGCCACGACTTGATCGTCGATTCAGTGTATGTGATCGGGTAATATTTGGTCACAGGTCAAGTGACTATGATCCTAGCAATAGATGGGGTCACAGGCCAAGCGACTACTCAAGGCCTAGTGATTACTCCAGGCCTAGTGATTACTCCAGACGGAGTTCTTTGGATGGTGATAACGGGCCTGGGGAATCACCAAGTACTGTATTATATTCACCAATATCGTATGGTGGTTCCTATTCGGCATCCACCGAAGATGGATATGGGAGGCCAGGGTATTCCAGGTACTGCTTAGTGGCAAGTAAGCAAATGGTTGGCATATTCCTGACAATATGGGTGAAGAGTGAATTAAGGGATCACGTCAAAAATATGAAAGTATCTTGTGTTGGCAGAGGATTGATGGGTTACCTAGGAAACAAGGTATTGGTCAAGTGAATCATGGAGTGTCACTATTTACCTTATTGCTCAGGGTTTTCCAAATTATTCAGAATTACTAACTATTAAGAAAGCAGTAGTGATATTTTGTGTGGTGTTGCAGGGATCTATTTCAGTCAGTATGTCCTTGCACCAAACAAGCTTTTGCTTCATTTGCAGCCATTTAACCTCTGGACAGAAGGAAGGTGATGAATTAAGAAGGAATGCAGATGTCATGGAGATTCTTAAGAAGACAAGGTTTCCACGGGTTAATAATAACACGGGAGATGAGAAGTCCCCAGAAACAATCCTTGCACATGAGTAAGACCACCCTCATCAGCTATCAACTAACCTGTACACTTTTCACTTTGCTTGGCTATCATATGTATTAGTATAATTCACTAAACATTTAAAATAAATCAGCTGTGCTTTTGATAATCACAAGGAGTTTATGTCCCAACTAAAAACCTTTCCTAAGAGAGTTAAATAGTTTAAACAAAATTCACATGCATGTCTAAATGAATGATTTATATGATTCACACTGTCCTTCTCTTTCATTATTCCACTTTTTTTCTTCTTCAAAGTTTTAATGTTGCTATATATTTGTTGCAGTCGAGTTATTTGGCTTGGGGATTTGAATTATCGTATTGCCCTTTCTTACCGAGCTGCCAAGGCACTAGTTGAGATGCAAAACTGGAGGGCATTGTTAGAAAATGACCAGGCATGTTTTACCTGTATTCTCCATAATTTCTCCCGTTAGTTTCCTTTCTCTATTTAAAAAATATCAATCAATTTTATGACTCACGTCAGCTTCCATCTGATTTGCTGATGGTTATGTTGCAGTTAAGGATAGAGCAGAGGCGACGTCGTGTTTTCGTGGGATGGAATGAGGGGAAAATTTATTTTCCTCCAACATACAAGTATTCAACTAACTCTGACAGATATGCAGGAGATGACATGCATGCAAAGGATAAACGTCGAACCCCAGCTTGGTAAGAACATCCCTCTTACCTGACTGCACAAGAAAATATGGAACTGAAAAAAAATAAACCATTGTTTTTTAACTGCAAAAATTCAGTTACAAGTGATTATAGAAAGCATTTTTTTAAAATAAATTGAAGGTTACAATATTGTGCCTCACCTGGTCAAAGTTGCTGATTAAATGATTTTATGCTGAAGGTGCGATAGAATTTTATGGTATGGAGGTGGCCTCCATCAATTATCTTATGTACGCGGGGAATCTCGGTTCTCAGATCATAGGCCTGTCTATGGAATATTTTGGGCAGAGGTTGAATCGAGCCCTGACCAATTGAGGAAAAGCACCAGTTATTCTAGTTCCAGAATTGAAGTAGAGGAGTTTTTGCCTTACTCACATGGGTATACCGAACTGAACTTTTTTTGAAGGTTGATGATATTGGTATGTCGTTTCTCCCTTTCGATCTCTCACTAGCGTGCATGTGCATAGACAAACACCCAAATGTGATCACACAAACTCACTTTTCTGTGAACCAAGTAGTTAGGCTCCAAGATGCTTCATGTAGTCCCTTATTTAATTCTTTCTATCTTGCTTTTGCTTATGAACATATGCTGTTGCGATTTATTTTCTGTCCCCTGATTGAGTGTTTCTCTTGGGCTATAACCAGGCTGTAAATATGTTTTCAAGTGTTACAATTGTTTCCACATATGAAGTATGGTTTGGCATCCTCAATCACTCAGGTGAAACTCATTTTACCTTTTTATTAACCTTTAATGTTTTTCCCTTTTCACCATCTTTCCATTGTAATGGACGGGATGGGATACGAAAATGGATTTGATGTGAGGATTCAGTATATGGTGGTCCTCAGAAGAGCATCTTCAATCTGTAGATTTTGAGCCCAACAGATACCCTTGGTACATCTCACAAGAAACGTTGTTGCTTTTGGTTATCGACCACATGGACTTTTGTGAATCTAAATGAAAAAATGAAGGTCAAAAACAGAATATATACTTGGCATATTATTGAAGTATTCCATGCAATAAAATTCCTTTCCCTTTTCAAGTTTTCATGAGAGATTTTTTTGGCTGTTCCTATTCTTATAAGCATTTGGTCCCCATTTGCAGGCGGGAATCACTTTGAACAGTTTTGCCCTGAAGGGTGATGGAGACATTCCGTTGCCCACTCACTGAAAAAAGTTGATTCTCCTCTCTTTTACTTTTTTCTTGGTCTTGGTGTATATTTTTGTTTCTTTGCCTAACCTTATTTTGCTTTCATTTTTTCCAGGTGTAAATTCGTCAACTAATTAACTCCATACATTATCAACTCGTGTATCTTCGATCATCATAACGTTCCAGTTGCTGTTTGGTAAATAATTGAGCAACCAGATTGACAAAAACCAACCTTTTTGTCAAAGTTTCGTACAAGCACTATCAGTTTTTCATTATAATTCGGTACCATCTCTTACTTTGTTATCATGGTTGCTTTTATACTTAAGATAACTAGGGCAAGCAATAATGTATTTTTTTTTTTGGCCAGGATGAACTCAGGAAATGCGAAGTAGGGGACTAAAGATCAAGTTATTCATGATTCTTTTTTTAGTTTAGGAAACACTTTTAAATTTTGATGACTGAAAGAAGATGAAGGATGGTCAATACAATCATTTTGGGAACTCACCTTTTGTAATAATTGTAGAAACCAATTAAAAATCCGATGGATACTCATTACTAAAGTGATACGAAAACAAATATATATATTGAAAACTTGTGGTAGATTTGAGATGCCGCTTGCTACTCCTGTCGTTGCTAATGATTTACTGGAAAAGTTGGTTTCTTGATAATCTACATGTCCCACTGCTGCTGCTAGCCTCTTTTTTTCTTTTCTTTCTTACACAGTGGTGTGAATAAGCACAGGACAGTATTTACAGCTTTGGCAAGTGTATTGGCAGCCATGATTTATTGAAAATGGACAGTATTTACAGCTTTGGCAGGTGTATTGGCAACCGTGATTTATAGAGAATGTATGCCATGATACCATCAATTACTCCAAACTCTTTTAATTTCCAATCCACAATGTGACATTCAAAAGGTTCAGCACATAGTGCCGTCCAAATATATACACGAAGGAAGAAAAGCTGGGAAAATGAACATGGAGTTGCCAAAAATATACAGAATGTCCAAAGCTATCAATGCCACTGAAGTGATGATTCTTTCCTTCAAATCGAAATAGTAACGGATCTTATTTTTTGACCGACTGTAGGACACTACCTTCTATTAAATATCACCTTAATTTCTTACCTGGTACGCATATAGTTTTCACCTTCCATGCCAGAACTTGCCTCACCTTTTGCTTTGCCAAGTTTGTCTGAAAGCTGGGGGTGCTGAGCACCGGAGGTCCAGATAGTCAATTTGCCCACCTCGCTGTGATTAGCTTTTTGTATTTTGGGCTGTCAAGTTATATATGAGCCATAAAATCAACCAAAATTAGATAAGACTGTTTATCATGATTGCAACAGGTTTGTATTATAGCATGAATTTCTCCCACCATAGCAGGCATTCTATTTCTACTATTATTCGTTAATCGAGCAGAAGAAAAATGAACCTTCAAATTCTAGGAGGAGAGACCATTCCTCTGTTAAGGAAAAAAAGCATTGCTTATACATCAGGCCGATAGAAAAATGCAAATCAAACATTTTTAATCTTACAGAACTTAGGAATGACATTTTCCATTTAATGTTACAAACCAGAGAGCTAATGATGCACTAAAAAACACAGAAAAAAGGAAGAAGGCAATTGAATCTTGCAGGTTCGTTGTCTCTTCTCCAATAATTTCTGCAGGTCCTTTGTTTGCTCCTCCTTTTGTTGTTTACAAACTGGTCCCCAGTTGAAGGCAAACAGAGTGACGTTCCTATCATGCTTCAACTGATAAAGGGCTGTTGATCTTTTTTTATGCTTTCCGTAGCACGTGAGGTATTTTTTTATAATCAAAGACTGCCAATTTCTTAGATCATCATCTCTTAATATCTACTTAATAAATCCTTCAATGTCTACATCAATGGCTAATACTCCAGTCCATAGTTCACGTGTCCTGCGGCTCCTGCCCCGTGGTTCAGCAACCTCCAGCCTTAAAATACTGAGCTGAGGTATGTATTGTTCTGCACATCTGCTACACTGTTAATTAACAAATTTAGTATCTCAACAGTTCTCTATAATGGAAAACTGAATTTTGGAGAAAGAAACTAAAAAAATATAAAGGTGAAATGATAGTTCTTCCTGAACTAACAGAAGGTTGCTTGAAGCCTATGATTATATATAGATAAAAAGTATCATGCTTGCTTTTTCTCGGCTCATGACTCACTGCAAAACGCAGCATTAATTATTCTTGTCTCTTCTTTATCTGCTAGGCAAACAGAACACATGTCGCACGTCTGAGTTACTGGAAAGTGATGATTTCTGCTACTTCCACTTTCATTTTGTTCTGCATTTGATCTTATCTATCTGTCATGTTTTGATGATGTAAGAAAATAAACAGCTCAACCACTAACCTCTGCATCTGACTAATCTTTAAGGTTTTCAGGATGAGAAATTTGCCTGGAAAAATTCTGGGGTTCTACATTGTCATCCGTCAGTAAACTTTTAGCTAGTGGGAGGTGAAAGCAACATTAGCAGTAAAGGAAAAAGCATGTCTCTCTTTTATCTTCGGCACTCAGTACATGCCAAAGGATTACTCTTGTTTATCTGTTCTTAAATCAGCAACAGTTTACTCTGTCCAGTAGTCTCTCTGATGTTTGGAAAGCAAAAAAACCAACAAGATTCTCATTTTTCTTTAGTTTATTGAGAATAAAATATAAACCGATAATAAATCTCTCCAGTTCCTTGTCCTTCATTTCTTAAAATCTATTTCTACAATTAAATGATTGTAGGGGCAAGCAAACCCTTTAGATATTCAGTTTTTGGTCCTGGAAGGGTGCCAGGAAACCATGTAATCATAGCAATTGCACAGACGCATGCCTGATATCAAAAGAACCACGAAATGCAATTGAATTGGAAGATACGCTTGTTAATTGAATAGAATCCTAAGATCTCTGCATAGTATTCTCTGACATGTCCATTGTGAAAAATTAGCTTGACATTGATCTTCTCTAAAATATTGAAAGGCAAACCGTATACAAAAACCTTCCAGCTACGCACCCCTGCAACTAAATGAAATTCCAGTCAATTATTTATATATATACATATACATAGCAGCCCAGCCTGCCGGGCATCTTGTAGAAAGGGATTTTTAGTTGCTGAATATTCTTTAGCACCTGCTACGTCAAAACCGTGTCCAATTCCACCTGATCGTCCCGGCATTCACAGGAGCAAAATGCACCTTGGAAACTGCATGCGTGCATCTTCTTCATTGTATTACTGTGAAATATTTATAATAGGGATATCTAGTCCCATGTAAAAGAAAACACTGCCATAAAATACTGTTTCCATGTTAAGTAAAATAAGTAATGACCAACAAGTAATCTACCACTTCATCTAATCTATTACTTATGATTATCAACTTGGAATTTTCAATTACAGAATATACAGTCTTTTAGTTGTTAGTGTAAATTCAGGCACAGCTAGTGCTTAACAGCTACATTGCTTAATTTCATATCAGGAGTTTCATAAAAATTTACTGACAATGTAGGACTGTCTCCAAATTCTGTCCTTTGTTATAGGACTCTATCTTTCAACCTTAGAATATTAACCAATGAGAACCCAAATAATATTTTCTGTATATTTCTTTCAATGTTTTTCGGGTTGCTTCCCGAATTGGTAATAAAACCACCATAGAGGTTATAACAACAGTTGTAACAAATTCTCAACTAAAACTTGACACTTGGCTAACTAACTAACCAAAATTGTTTTACAGTTTTGCCCTCCAACTCTTAATTCCTATCATTACCCTCCCTTTGAAACTAAGTTTACAAGTATTGAAAACTTATTACAATGACAACAAAGGTGCTAGAGGAAACACAACTTGAGTAATCTGGAATTGAAAGCAGCTTCAACCTGAGCAATGAAATCAGGAAATCCAGCCTTGAGGTCATTGTAGTCCTCCCACATGGCATCCTCTAGCGTGTGACTTTTCTAATGCACTAAGACATCCACCCCTGTAGCATTGTCGTGTGTGACAAGCTTCCTTTCCAAAATAGCCAGTGGCTCATCTTGCACAATACCATCTTCAGTTATTCAAGGTAATGTTAAAGAAGGAGTCATGTGAGTTCCCAAATGTTTCTTCAAACAAGACACATGAAATACGAGGTGGATCTTACAACTCGCAAGCAATTTAAGTTTGTAATCCATCGGTCCCAACTTCTCCTAGTATCTCATAAGGGCCATAAAACTTGGGTAAAAGTTTATGATAGGAGTGAGCAGCCAAGGATTGTAACCTGTAAGGTACCAATCACAAATACACCAAATCCCTAACCTGAAATTCCCTTTCTGATCGATGTTTATCAGCTTGAGTCTTCATTCGATTTTGTGCCGTAAAGAGATTAGATTTGAGCAAGGTTAACATTTTGTCCCTTGCAACCAAGCTTCTATCAACATTGGCAAACCTTGTAGTGCTCGACTCATATGGTGTAACGGTGGGTGGAGGCTAACCATAAACAACTTCAAATGGGGTTAATTTGGTTGATGTATGATAGACTGTATTATAGCTAAATTCTGCCCATGATAACCAAAACAACCATTTTTTGGGTTGAGTTGCAGCAAAGCACCTCAAATAGGTCTCCAAACAACGATTAACTACTTTAGTTTGGTCATCAATTTGTGGATAGTAACATAAGCTCATTTGTAATGCTACATCATGCAATTTGAAGAATTCTTTCCAGAAGTCACTAACAAATATTGGATCCCTGTCACAAATAATAGAGCTAGGCATACCATGTAACCTAAACACATGATCCATAAAGATCTAAGCAATGGTGGCAGCTGAGTAAGGATGTGATGAAGCAATGAAATGGGCATACTTGCTCAAACGATCCACTACCACAAAAATGACAGATTCCCCTTGGCAAGGGGGTAACCCTACAATAACATCCATCGAGATGTTAGTCCACATCTTATTTAGTATAGGCAGGGGTTGCAATAATCCAACAGGAGTCAAAGTTTCATACTTGTGTTGCTAGCAGGTGTGACATTCAACCACCATAGTCTGCACATCATGTTTCATACCTGGCCAAAACTTCGAGATAATCTTTTATAAGTCTTTAAGAAACCTGCATGACCAGCTGTAGGCACTGAGTGATGAGCAACAAAAAATTTGGCCTTCCAAACTGACTTAAGACTAAGGACTATTCTGGAGTTATATTTGAGGAGAACATTATGGATGTGAAATTTGAGTAAATGATTTGATGTTGAAAGAGAATGTGAAGGAGATATTTGTGTTGGACCAGTAACAACTAGATTTTTTTTTATTGATAATCCAAAGATGACCCTCATTGTACTTTCATAAATCATCCATCCAACTGTGATAAGGATATGTAATTGCCAAATTCTCAATATACTGCTTAACAACATCATTTCCAGTGGCCATGGATCCATGGCGAAGACTTGAACTATGTTAGTAGAAAAACTGTGAGTGATAGGAAATCTAGACAAAGCATCAACTGCTTTATTACCACTCCCTTGCCTATATTGTATTTCATAATCATAGCCAAAAGCTTAATGACCCATTTTTTTTTGAAAATGAGTGCGAGCCTTATGGTTGAGAAAGTATTTAAGACTATGGTGATCTGTCTTAATGATAAAGTGTTATTCTTACAAGTAATGATGCCACTTCTTAATGGCATGAACAATTGCCATCATCTCCCTCTCATAAGCAGAAAGAGCCTGGTTTCTAGGACCAAGAGTCTTGCTGGTAAAAGTAATAAGCCTTCCCTCCTGTTGTAACACAACTTCTATACCATAACCAGAAACATCACTCTCCATGATAAAAGGTTTGGTAAAATCTAGCAAGGCAAGAACCCTAAGAGATAACATGAGTTTCTTGAGTTTGTGAAAGACAATAGTAGTCTCTAGAGACCAAACAAAGCCATCCTTCTTGGTTAACTAAGTCAAAGGGAAACTTTCCCTATCATAGTGAGGAATAAATTTCCGATAATAGCCCGTGAGATCCAAAAAACCTCTCAAACTCCACAAAAATAGGTACATGCAACTTTTCCATGACATTCAATTTGGAAGGATCAGCTGCAACTTCTTGCCTAGAGACGAGGTGACCCAAATACTCAATAGTTGAAACGCCAAAGGCACATTTAGACATTTTGACAAAAAAAATGATGATGCTTCGGAATTTCCGAAACAATATGTAAATGCCTCAAATGATCTGATCATGAAGTACTATAAACTAGAATATCATCAAAAAATACCAAGACAAACTTCCTCAAAGAATTTCAGAAAATCTTATTCATCAAACCTTGAAATGTGGCTGAAGCATTTGTCAATCCAAAAGACATAACAAAGAATTCATAATATCCCTCACGAATTCAAAAAACTATCTTTTCAATATCTTCTAGATGAACTCTAATATGACGATAACCACTCCTCAAGTCCAATTTGGAAAAGTACTTCGCCTTATACAATTCATTCGACAGATCATCAATAAGTGAAATTGGATATTTGTCCTTTATAGTTAACTCATTTAATTGTTTGTAATTCACACACATTCTCCATGTGCTATCCTTCTTCTTGACCAACAAAACTGGAGATGAAAAAGAACTATGACTATTCCTTATAAAACTAGAATCCATCAGCTCTTTGACACATTTTTCAATTTCTGACTTTTGAAGGGGTCCATAAGCATATAGTCTAATGCTTGGTGGTTTATAACCAAAAACAAGATTTTCTTCCTGACACACTTATGACTCCTCACAAACTTTTCATCACAATAAAAACAAAGATTATTCTTCCTTTTAAATTGGATTTCCTCAGAGGTTAATTTCTTGATAGGCACGTCCTTTTTAGGAACAATTTCAATTTTAGCAGGAACTAAATCATTGTGTATTGGTAAAAGAGGCAATCTTGACCTAGAAATTCCAAAAGAATGTGCAAACCTCAACTGTTGGAGTTTAACATCCACTTCATGAGCAAAATTCATGGCCTCATGAACTGTAGCAAGATGAAGCAACTTGACATCATGTTTGAGTACTTCTCGTAATCCTCCAATGAAACAGCTCAATTGAAAAGTTGGACTAAGATCACGGATTCGGGTTGCCAAGCATATGAATTCAATGATATAATCCTTTAAAGGACATGTTTGACAAAGCTTAAAAGCGACTCTGCAAAATCCTCAAACCCATAAGAGCCAAATTCTCTGCAAAATGCCCTAGTAAAATCTTCTTATTTGAAAGAAGAAGCACATTCCTCCCATTAATACCATTGCAAAGCCTCACGATCCATATGGAAAGAAACCATTTTGACCTTTTTCTTAGGTGGCACAAAAAACTAATCAAAATACTACTCTACCTTGTAAATCCATTCAATTGGATCATCTCCATCGTTGAATCTGGGAAAATCTATCTTAACAATGGGCATATGATTTTCAGAAGGGAAACCCCTTCCCTCTCTCCTTGCTGCCGAAAGTCATCACAATCATCGTCATCAGATGGAGGCGGGAATGGTTGATCATAACCCTCATGACTAGAGTCAATTGAATCAAGGAGTTTGTCGATGGACGCAAACTTATCCTCAAGAAGACACTGAATTGATTCCAAAATGAGTTGGTTCTTGGAATTAGAGGCTTCAAGCTCAGCAACACGAGCGTCTATTGTTGTTGAACAAGTACGAATACGAGCACAAATCATACACTAAAGGAACAACTTAGAGGATCAATGACTCTGATACCAATGATAAGACTTTATCTTTCAACCTTAGAATATTAACCAAGAACAGAGAGAGAACCCAAAGACTATTTTCTGTATATTTCTTTCAATGCCTTTCCAGTGGCTTCCCCAATTGGTAATAAAGTCACCATAGAGGTTACAATAACAATTGTAACAAATTCTCAACTAAAACTTGACACGTGACTATCTAACTAACCAAAACTGCTTTACATTTTTGCCCTTTAACTCTTAATTGCTATCACTTTGACCTTAATTACTTGTTTGGGATCATAAAGTGGATGGATGATAATTAAATAGAGCATCCATTAAAATTAAATCTACTAGAGTGAATTCTTCCATAGAGCGGTTACTATAGTCAACATCAACAAATCTTAATCCATACTATGTTGTTAAATAATTTATCATGCGATTTAAATTTATCCTGGAAAGAGTCCAAATTTGGTTCCTTGGAAGCTAAAAATTCACCAAGACACACCAATTATTGCCATTAATTTGCATAGCCATCGCTTATAGCTATTCATAAAACCAAAAAGCAACCAGGAGTTAAACAGTTCTTAATCAACACATATATAGTAAAAGTTAAAAAGGAAATAATAAACTAAGGTAGAGAGACATGGAAAAAAAAACTCGCCCATCTTCTTGCACATGAAACAAGTTTTAAGAAACTCCCTAGACCCTTCAATAGGTTTCTTCATCTTGTACTGCTGTGCATCCTTTCTCTCTCTCAGACGACTCAATATACGAGCACAACAAGTCGGTGATTAGGGGTTTAATCTTCTCTTCCAATGCTAACACCTTTAAGCCATGGTTCAACACCCTACACTTTCTTTTCGAGTACCTATCTGGTGGAGGTTCAATTGGCAAGACTTCATTGAACATACCTGTTTCTCCTTGGTTCAGTGACCGAACAATACGAGGCCGTTTCGAAGACATTGGAAACGAGAATTGAAAATATGCGTGTTTTACTAGGATATTTTGAGGAGCCCTAAGAGAAAGAGAGAGCTCGCTAGTCTAGGATTTTGAGATTGGCGTCTCATCAACCGTTTATGATTTGGATTCCCTCCTTCAAAATGTTTTGAGAGCATATTAGAATTCTTTTGATGGAGATCAACGACAACATCTTTGAAAAATTATAGCTCACAAGGAGAATCTAATTATCAGCACACTCACTTATTATTAATCACACCATTTATCAACAATGTTTTAAGAGAAAAGAGTAGAACAATATATGAAAGTACCCATGCCAAAATCTTAGAAAACACGTTCGTTATTATTAAAATGCAGAAATTAGAAAAACTCATAAACCATGTTAACTTATGATTGTGTTTTGTTTTTTATTTTACAGGTGGCCTTGGTTCAATTCAAGGAGAAAAAGAAGGAAACACATAAGAGCAAGAAGATAAGTTGTAATATTACTACATACTAACTGTTTGACAAAATGCTCATTTATATAGTTTGAGCAGAGATTACACATGTTTAAAACTACTTGTAACAACTTCCTAATTGTCTTAGAGAAGTTAATTACATCTTCTCTTCTTTGAATTAGTTACAAGTAGAATGTGTTACAACTGATTCTGTTAGAGAATAGTTGTAGCAGCAATTCTTCTTCTTCTTCTTCCTTCTTCAATGGACTTGTAATCCACGTAGGCAACTTAGCCATCAGCATCTTGTAGTTCCTGTGAGCAGCTTATCCACAAACAAAGCACAGATCAAGACAATGCTGCAACCAAAATGAAAAACAAAAACTCCCAAGAAAATCCCAATCTTTTCTTATTCCATTCGTCAGTCAGTTGTTGACGGATAAGTGTCATCGCATTTTAGAAACCAAAGTGTGCTGTGTGATTATTTACATGCAAGTAAACAAGCATCCATTCCCCCACCCACCCACACCACCACCAAGCGTATATTTCTTAATTGTTTCGTTAGTTCTTCATATCTTTTTTATGTTGTTGGATGATTTATTGATTCACCTGCAAAGAACATTTCAATCCATTAACGATTGTTTTCTCGGTACTTTATAGAAGAAGTCAAGCCAATATTCATAGTTGTTTTTATGCACACCGGAAAAGATCATGGGGATATTTAATTAGTCATCCTTAATTATAATTGATGTATACATGTTTTATGTGTCACCACGAAGAGGAGAACAAAAAGAGTTCTCACTTCTCAACATCGTAGCTTAACTCGGCCTCATCCATGACTTGGAAAATTAGAAAGCTCGGTCCAACAAAGTTGATTTTAAAAATAAAATTGAAAAAAATATACAAGAGAAAAAAAACAAAAGCTCGTGCCCAACAAAGTTAATTTCAAATAATAGAGTTAAAAAAACACATACAAGAAACCCGAATTCACTCTATTAACCTACCCCCTGTTAAATGATATTGTCTTATGAGAAATAATACTTTTTTAAAAATACTCAAGATAATAGATCAAAGTTAAATAAATAAATAAAATGTTGAAAAAAACTTAAGTCACACTAAGTTAGCCTAATGACTTCACGACCCGAAATAACCCTATAGAAAGGAAAAAACTTAACAAAACAAGAAATCTTGAGACCTTATAGGTCAACATCAAAAGATGAAATAAAAAAATCAAAAACGTTGAGAAAAATCCAAAGCAACCTAAGTTAACTTGATTAACAATAAGGATCAAATTAGAAATAAAAGCTAATGAAAAAAATAATGAGGGGATAACTTAAAAAAAATAAAAAATAAAATAAGAAATGAATAAAAAACCAATTAAAGAAATGAGGACCGAAATTGGATAAAAAAAGAAAAGAAAATATCGAGGAATAAATAAATAATTTTTTTTTAAAAATGATATAAAAAGAGAAATTAAAAGAATGCGGGATGATAATTAGATAAAAAAAATGAAATAAAATATTGAGGAAAAAAATGAAAGAAAAAAAGAAGATAAAAGTGGTAAGAAGTAATTAAAAGAATGAACATCGAATCTGAAAACAAAAACAAAATAAAATATATAGAAATAAAAAAACAAATCAAGAAAAGAAGAATAAAAAATCAAAATAATAATTACCATGTTTGATATAAAAATAAAATCCAATGGAAAATGATGATTTTTTTAAAATAAAAATAAAGAAATAAAGACTAATCAAAATAAAAGGATAAATAAGAGGATAACTTGATTTTGGTTGCCCTGGTGTGAATTTCTATTAGAAAGAAAAGAATAAAAAATAAACTCGACCACCATTGAATCATCATGATTTGAGCAACAAGCTATAAGGGAAACCTGCGAACAAATGAAGGATCTTCTATCAAAGGAAAGCAACTAACATTCAGGCCAACACCAAGCATGATATCTGGGCATTTATTGTTAAGTCAAATATTACTGTATTTATATATATACTGTAACGGCTCCATTGCAACGGAAACAAGGATTTGCTACCAAATCAATTCCTCAAAGATATGTATATATACCTCTGTCTGATCATCAATAAAAGTGTGTCTGAGAAAATATTCAGTGACAAGCTTGCAAGTGTTTGACTCTTATATTAGTAGCTAATTTTCATTATGGTATCAGAGCTACCTACCTCCAACGAGTCACCGATCCAACCCATCACCATGTCTGATCAAAACACAACCATCAATCTCAACACCCAAGCTTCCCCTGCAACAAACAAACAAATCATTGCATTCAATATCACTGCCCAAATCAACAAAAAATTAACACCCTCTACCTTCCCTCAATGGCGTGCTCAATTTGAAGCACTACTCATCGGGTATGATCTACTCAAATTTGTTGAAGGAACCCTTCAATGTCCCTCCTCTAATGGCACTAGTGCAAACGAGCTCTGCAAGACCCACTGGATCAGACATGATAAACTCATCCTAAGTGCTATTTTAGCATCAACATCTCCGTCAATAACTCCCCTTATTGCAACGGCGAAAACCTCCAGTGAAGCATGGAAAAAACTCAACAATTTATACGCTAGCCGATCAAGAACTCGGGCTATGCAGTTGAAGGAAGAAATTACCTTATTTCAGCGAGGATCCCGATCAATTACGGAATATCACCACGCTATGAAAGCTTTGGCTGATGAAATAGCCATTATCGATCATCCAATCTCTGATGATGATTTAACACTGTATGTGTTAAATGGGTTAGGGTCCGAATTTAGGGAGATTGCAGGACCCATCCGTGCCCGAGAATCCTCACTGTCGTTTGAAGAGCTACACGACTTACTGGTAGGCCATGATACTTACCTGCGACGACTGGAAGCTGCAACGCAGCAAATGGTTACCTCTGCCAACTTTACTAAGAAATCTCACTCAGCAGGAAGACAACCGTGGATGAAGAAGACTGAAAACCGTGGGCCTCAAGGGCCACACCGTCCCTTTTATGATGGGCCTCACGGGCCAAACCGCTCCTCTTATGGAGCCCAACGTGATGGGCGCAGACCCAACACTTTTCAAGGCCGGCCCAATAACTTTAATAGAAGGCATTAACCCAAATGCCAATTTTGTGACCAGGTGGGACACACTGCAAAAAATTGCTATCAAATTCAAACACAGAATCCGTCCATCAACTACACCACATCATCAAATGGCATGGAAAAAAACTGGTTACTTGATTCAGCTGCCAGTCATAACATCACGGGTGATTTAAACAACTTATCCATTCACTCTGAATATGATGGCACAGATAAAGTGATCCTCGGTGATGGTTTAGGTTTGACTGTCTCCCACATTGGTTCTCTGGATTTACAATCCCCCCTTCGTACTTTTACTCTTCGTGATACTCTTTATGTTCCTAATCTATGCAAAAATTTAATATCTATCCATCATTTTACTAAGCAAAATAATGTGTTTGTTGAACTTCATCCTTTTTATTTTCTTGTGAAGGACCAGATCACGAGGGCACCTTTACTAAAAGGGGCATGTAACAATGGCATTTATACCTTTCCGGAGTCCATGGTGGCGTCGCCAAAAGTAGCCAACGTGCATGAACGGACCTCCATTGACGGGTGGCATAAGCGGCTTGGGCATCCTTCATCCAAAATTGTTCATCACCTAGTTAAAAAAAATTTTCCCTTCCTGTCTCCACAAATAATGAATTGTCTTCCCTTTGTCAACCGTGTTCCATCAATAAAGCTCATCGTCAACCATTTCGTGTCAACAGTCTTAAGAGTCATGCGCCACTTGATCTTATATATACAGATGTGTGGGGTCCTGCTAGTTACACTGATACTGATGGATCAAGATATTATCTTCTATTTGTTGATTATTACACAAAATACATCTGGATGTATCCTATGGCAAATAAATCTGATGTCAGTCAAATTTTTCCACAATTTAAAAAAATTTTGTTGAAAATCGTTTTCAAAACTCCATCAAAACCCTGTATTCTGACAATGGTGGCGAGTTTATTGTTTTAAAATTTTTTTTTGCTCACTCATGGTATAGCTCATTACACTACAGCTCCCCATACACCACAACAAAATGGTGTTGTTGAGCGTCGTCATCGTCATCTTGTTGAAACAGGTCTAACTCTTCTTCATGATTCCAAACTTGATTTTTCTTTTTGGCCATTTGCCTTTCAAACTGCATCTTATCTTATCAACCGCCAACCCACTCCTCTTCTTTCCGGCAAATCCCCTTTTGAAGTCTTGTTTAAACAGAAACTAAATTATTTAAAATTAAAACAATTTGGTTGTTTATGCTACCCCCTTACACGGCCATACAACACAAATAAAATGCAGCCAAAATCAAAAGTCTGTATTTTTCTTGGTTACTCTCCTACTCAAAATGCATATCAATGTTTTGACATTCAAACAAAAAAAATATACATCTCAAGGCATGTCTTATTTGATGAAAATAAAAAAAATTTCCTCTCCGCTCCCAAACACGTCCTCCGGTTCACCCATCACACACAAACCACCATCTCTTTTTTCACATCCTCTGTTTGGTTCTCAGCAGCTCACCATGCTCCCGTCTCCACCGCTCGGCACCACGACATCACTGGCTCCACACGAAGGTACTCCTTCCATTGTTACAGTCTCCTCAGGTAATTCTTGTCCCCCTCGATCTGCATCTCCTAATTGTTTACTTACATCCCATACATTCATCTCCTTCAATGTCAAATTCAAATTCAGCAGATCAACTCAGCCACTCACCATCACCACCCTCTGCTATACAGACAAACCCCCCTCCTGATTTTGAACCCATCACCCCCATCCCTGATTTGATTCCTGAGCAACCCAACCCACCACCCAACCCTACAAACCAAACCCACACCATGACAACTCGATCCATGAACCAAATCTTCAAACCCAAAACCATAAACATCACCTCTAAACACCCCCTTCCCCCAACAATCGAACCAACAAGTGTGAGTCAAGCCATCTCCCAACCCCACTGGCGTGAGGCTATGTCAGCCGAACTCACTGCCTTAATGCAACATAGCACATGGGACCTTGTAACCCCACCCACAAACTGTAAACCAGTAGGCTGTAAATGGATATTTTGGGTCAAGAGAAATGCTGATGGGTCAGTGGATAGGTTAAAGGCTAGGTTAGTTGCTAAGGGCTACCATCAACGCCCCGGCGTTGATTATTTTGATACTTTTAGGCCAGTCATAAAACCTGTCACAATCAGGGATGTTCTTTCTATTGCTGTCATGAATGGGTGGCCCTTGAGGCAATTGGATGTTAATAATGCGTTTCTTAATGGTAAACTAATCGAAACTGTGTTTATGTTGCAACCACCAGGGTTCAAAGATTCGGCAAAACCTAACCATGTCTGTAGGTTGAACAAAGCAATTTATGGATTCAAACAAGCACCCAGGGCTTGGTTCACAGCACTGAAATCAACCATTATCCAATTGGGGCTTCATGGTTCCATGGTTGACACCTCTTTATTTATTTATCGTCAAGATTCTATTATATGTTATTACCTTGTGTATGTTGATGATTTAGTGCTAACTGGAAATAACCCTGCCTTTGTGTCAAGTATTGTTCAGAAATTAGGACATGGGATCCATGAAGCGCCTTCTTCACACCAACGACTCACTGGACTGCCACCAAGCGCCTTCTTCGCTACCTAAAGCAGACAATCTTCCTTGGTCTCCAGATTCAAAAAACTGGCTCTCCTATCCTACGAACCTATTCCGATGCTGATTAGGGTGGTAACTTGGATGACAGAACATCCACCTCTGCATACATAAGTTTTTTGGGCCCCAACCCCATCTCCTGGTGCTCCAAAAAATAGCGCGCAGTTGCCCGCTCCACAACCAAGGCTGAATATAGAGCCCTCGCAAACGCGGCCTCTGAAACGCTATGGTTGTCCACTCTACTCAAGGAACTTGCCATCCCTGTTCCAGCTGCTCCTCAGCTCCTTTGCGACAATCTCGGTGCCACACACCTCAGCTTCAATCCAGTCAACCACTCCCGCATGAAGCACATTCAAATCGATCTTCACTTCGTACGTGATCTAGTGCAAAAAGGCAGCCTGCATGTCAAACATGTGCACACTCAAGATCAACTAGCAAACCTCATGACCAAGCCCTTATCGCGCCAACGCACTGAGTTTCTTCGCAACAAGATTGGCCTTGCCGATGGAAGCCCAATCTTGCGGGGGCGTATAAGGGAAACCTGCGAACAAATGAAGGATCTTCTATCAGAGGAAAGCAACCAACATTCAGGCCAACACCAAGCATGATATCTGGGCATTTATTGTTAAGTCAAATATTACTGTATTTATATATATACTGTAACGACTCCATTGCAACGAAAACAAGGATTTGCTACCAAATCAATTCCTCAAAGATATGTATATATACCTCTGTCTGATCATCAATAAAAGTGTGTCTGAGAAAATATTCAGTGACAAGCTTGCAAGTGTTTGACTCTTATATCAGTAGCTAATTTTCATTACAAGCATCGTCCACGTGGTTTTGCCTCCAACAAACATTTTGAACAACACCATGATAATTTGCACCTAATCCAAATAGATTGTAGCAAAAAAAATGCCAATGATAATTTGCACCTAATTCAAAGGCATTTCATATACTGAAATGCCTTTGAACTCATCCCTTATTTTTTCACTTTACCATTTATAACAAATAAAATTACACAAAAGCCCTTTTAATTTTTCTTTTCTTCTTTCAAGAATATCTATTTAATTCAAATACAAAAAAACAATTAAACTATTATGTTATCTTCAAGTAATCTTTGAATCCCTGGAGAATATCATTCTACCAGAAAAACATGTATAGAAAAAAATAAAATAATAAATACTTTTAGATGTTTTTCTTATATAATAATTAACACCCAGTGGATAAACGTCCGTACATGCATGAAATCTTTTTAGTTTTGGAATGAACCACTGGCGTTTCATGAATGTTTACTACATATGGCTCTCTTCTTTACGTTTAACAAAACTAGATAAGCTTGGAAATGCTAGCTACGATATTTGGCTGCAGATGAACTAAAAAACCCACACTGCCCGCGAGTAACTTTCGTCTTCATTTATGCACGGCGTGAAAGATTTTGTTGGGAAGTCGCGCCTAGCTGCAGTCCCTTTGACCGTTGTTAATTTGGCAGGAGAGTCATCTCTTCTGGCTGCATTCACTATCCAACAGTACTCGATCGTCTGTGTCATCTTGCATGCCAGACCTGGAAGCCAAGTGTTTTCATGGATGCTTGGCATCCACCTTGTGTGAATTAGTTCATTGATTCTCTCTGCCCAGGTAAAACACAAAAACCCTTTTTTCAATTGCATTCACTGAAGTGACTAAACCATGTTGATCAGAGCTTACAAGTCTCCTATCTTCTTTCTCCTTCCAGTCTTTCTCTTGTGTGTCATCCTGTCTGAGTTATGAGGTTCCATACCCAAAAACTGATCTTGACCGATGTATATGGAGGAGTTCTCGGGACTAATCGAATGTGCAAGTCGATGAAAGAGGGCAACGAGAAGGTGAGGGACTGCGAGGAAGAGAAGAGAATCCTGGGGAAGAATTCGAGAAGTGCCGTGAACTCTGCCAAAAACAAGAACCGCGCCAGCCGTGAACTCTGCTCAAATGAAGGAAGAAGAGGATATGAGGAGCAACCGAGGCAAAATCCCTGCTACTTCCATTCAGAGATTGAAGTCACAATTTAGGAGCCAAAATGGTCATTTAAGAGTTCTTGAGAGGTTCTCTAAGCAGTCTGAGCTTCTCCGCGGCCTTGAGAATTATCGCTTTGCAATCATTGAGGCAAATCCTAACACCTTTGCTGAAAAACTTAATAGAGATATTTTTCAAATATATTGGGAATACAATCGAGACAAGAGTAAATGAATGAATAAATTATGTGAGTACTCGAATCAGATTCTCGATTATTTTGATGATTTGGTGGTATTTGCAGATATAAATGACAAATCTGTGAAAACTATATTTGACAGAAAGAGGAATCTATTTGAATTGTAAAGTTATGTCAAGTAAATCGATGATAAAAGGAAAGAAATCTATAAAATTTAATGATTGTGGATTATCCAGTTACGGTTATGCATGTGTACGCAACTTCTTGTTTGCTATAAAATCCCACAGAGAAGATTCAGCTCTAACCAGATTTTTCTTAAGATGGAGATGGTCAAGGTCGTCGCTGTCCACCATTTGCTTTTGTTTTTCCTCGTATTCATCTCAGGTTTGTCGAGTAAAATCTTGAGCCAGGTCCTGCTCTCCGGTCTAATTTCTCCTATTTCCCTCGTAAACAATATCTCTGTTCCATGCGTAGCTCTCTGAAGGGAAGCTACCCAAAATTTCTAATTAATCGTCTCATCACTGCACTGCCTTTAAAGTAATATTCATCAAGTCTAAAGAGATCTAAGTCTCCCACGCTGTTCATATTCATGAAATTACTAAGGCGTTAACGTATTATGCTTATGCAGATACAGCCAATATGTCTGTTAAGGCCGGAGATTGCCGGGGTGGGTATCTATCCACGATCGGTGGTGGCTGTCCAGACAAGCAACAGTGCTTGGAAACATGCAGGCCATGTTACCGGGGTTATGGGATCGTCTACGCCTTCTGCGTTGGTCCAAGCGGTCCACTCCCATACTGGGAATGCCGCTGTTCATTCCACAAAGGCGCACCCTGCCCACCACCGGGTCCTCCGCAATGTCCTGGGAGGTGGCCGCGTGCCCTGACCAATTCCACCACCCTCAATGGAACTCTTGTGTAATCCTCCGCTGTTACGATATTGGAGTTGAAATGAGAATAAAGAGCGATGCCTCTGTATCTATAACAATTATTTATATTGATATAATGATTTAATATAAATACTTAAAAAATCTGATTCATTGAAGACTCATTATCATCTCTAATCTCAAGATCAAAGTTTACGGGTAAAATTTCATGTTTTTTGCCCTTCAAAAAGGCTCTTTTTTTTATTTCATGTTTTGGAGTTAAAGTTGATTTTCATAACGAATCAGACAGAGATGGAGAACATGAAATCTGGATGGAATGGGATATGAATGATACAGTAACATGAAATCTGAATCCATTGATTGAGCATGTATTTTCTTGCTGACTATAAAATCCAAACAAATTTCGGAGATGGCCAAGGTTGCTGCTGTTCATCATTTGTTTCTGGTTCTCCTCGTATTCATCTCAGGTTTGTTGAACCAAAACATAAAAGAATTTGGGTTTGTAGTAGTTGGGTTTTGATGGAAAAAAAAGGGAGAGAATCACGGCAAAGTTTTATATTTTCTTCTTATATTTTTTTTATGTGAATTCATCGAATCATATTTTATGTTTATTAGTACATTTTTATTTTTAAATTCTAAAAGTTGGGAATTATGTATCATGAGGGGAAATACATGGGTTTTAATTTTATTTGTTTTCTTTTTGGTATTTTTTAAAATTCTTTCTTTTCTTGCTGTTACAACTTTTTTCAAACACAGAGAAGAGATTATTTTATGGAATATTCCAAAATTAACACCTAAATAAGAGTATAAGACAACTTTAAAATAATATTTTTTTAAAAAAAAAAATTATTTTTGATATCACATGATATAAAAATAACAAAAATAACTAATTTAAAATAAAAATATTTTTTTTTATAAATACTTTTGAAATATAATGATAAACATGCACTCAATCTCAGGCACGCCAGAGATTTGTGCAGGATAGCAGAAGACAGGGATAAAGAACTCGGTAGATTTATGAACTTATTACAAATGAGAAAGAGTACAAATCGTTAATCAATCCCTCCATCATTTACATGGAGAAAGGGCGCTGCTGATCCACCAAGTTTACACATTTTCTCGTGCTTCTCAAGGAAACTTGATGTGCAGTTTACCGTCAATCTCCTTGTCGAAGCAGTCAGTGTCGCACTTCATTTCACAGAAGGTCTGGCCTTGCCCACCGGCTTTGCATTGCTGCTCGCAGTCGTTGAAGCAGGAGCCGAACTGATCGGCGGCGGCTCCGGGAAGCTCAGCTGCAGAAACAAGGACAAGGCACAGGACCAACAGTGCAGCAACTTTGTTTTCCATTTTCCAGGGATCTTCTTAATTTGCACTGCTGATGTTTTCTTATTTACTCCCTTGATGAGAGAAGAGGGATGCCATCGGTTTTCATTTATAGAGGCTTCAAGTGGGATAGAGCGAGTGGCCAGCCTCTGAAGGCGGAGGCATGAGCCGATTTCTGTGTGAATCTCTATTTTTGGTGTTGGAATTTGTGGATCTTGATGAGTGTGTGGCGATTGCAGGCTTGAGTGGAAAAAAAAATGTTTGGCGAAATTAACTCTTCTTCTCACAAACTAAACCAATGACTCTTGTCCCCATATTTTTTTTTAAATTAAAATATATTAAAATGATTCTTAGAAATATATCAAAAAAATATATATATTGAATCACATTGCTTTAGAAAAGAAATTAATAAATGATTATAACAAGATATTTTAATTTTTTATTCAAATATAAAAATGATAGATGAATATTCATAATTATTTTAAAGCAATAATGTCAAACTATAGAGGATATATTATTTATTTAACTAAAATCACATACCATTTTATTATACTATTTCTTCTCTGAGTAATTTTGAGGTTGTTTTTGCAAGAAGTTATTGTTTATTTTGAACAATAAAAACATCAAAGATTTTTTTTAATATATATATATAATTGGAATGGTATGATTTTCTTTTTTAACAGAAATAACACAAACAAATAGAGAAATTAGTGGTCTAAATTTCTATGCATAAAAGGAGAAACTCTCATGGGTAAGAAGAACTCCATTTCTCCACCTCCTTTTGGTTCTTTATTTTTTAATGTTTATGTTCATAAAACAAAAGTTTAAAAGTAACTAGCTAGTGATAAAAAAAAATCATTAAATATTATTTAAATGAATTCATTGGCCTTCTCCTATCATTAAGTTTATATTTTATAAATATGTAATATAATAAATAATTAAAATTTTAAGTTTAGCTTGTTTTCAAGTTTATTAAATAACTTAAAACAATCGAGTTTGTAAATGAGTTTAAATCAAACGCAAATAAAATATTTTCATGTTTTTTTTATAAAAAAAAACGAGCTTGACCTCATGCTAGTAAAAAGAAACAAAAGAGAAAATTTAAGTTTAATAAAATTAAATAAATTGAAGTTAAGCATGTCAAAGCTAGGTTCATTTGTATCACTAAAAAATAAATATCCTCCAATGGCTCATATAACGTTCCTTTTCCTGAACCAAAGGTCTAAGGCCCGTTATCTTAAAGGGCACTAAACCTAAACAAACACAAGGGACCAGCCTAAACAAATACAATATCAAAACAATTTAAACTCAGCGACAAGAAGGCCCATACATGGAAAGCCCACTACTGCCATGACATGTACATGACCAAACTAGCCTGCATCTTGCGTAATGGTATGTTTGATTTTATTATCAATTATATTTAGTTGTATTTGTATGTGGTCTTTAAAAGATAAATTTTTTTAAAATAAAAATATATATTGTTTTAATATATATTTTTAAATAAAAAATACCCATTACCAATCTACTTTGTTGTTTTTTAAAATATTTTATATTTATAAATATATTAAAATAATATTTTTTTTTAACATAGAAACCAAAATAATTTAAAAACTTAAGAAAATATTTTTATTTTAAAAAATAATAATTTACAAACCTTCATTTTTTACGACTCTCTTAAACGGGGTATTAAATTATTAATTGGCCTACTTGTTGGGCAAGCAGGCCCCTGGTCTTGATAAAAGTATATCCCTCGCTTCCTCCTCGAAACAAATCAAAATTAGATCAAGAAAGGAAAAAACAAATGGAGTGCGTGTTTGGACTTGTAGGTGACGGTTTTGTGATCGTAGCATCAGACACATCTGCCGTTAACAGCATCTTGGTTCATAAAACTAATGAAGACAAGATTATGAAACTCGATTCTCACAAGTTTGTCGCTGCTAGCGGCGAGTCAGGCGACCGGTTTGTTACTTTCCCATTACAATATATTAGCTTGTTAATAATTGATTACTTCTTCTTTTTTGGTTAAGTGTTTTCCGGGTTTTGTTTTTCAGAGTTCAATTCACGGAATATATACAGAAGAATGTGGCTTTGTATCAGTTTCGTAATGGGATTCCCTTAACTACTGCAGCGGCAGCTAACTTTACTCGTGGAGAGCTTGCTACTGCCTTGAGAAAGGTGATTATTTTTAATTTGATTTTATTGTTTCAGATTTGGGGTTTTAGGTTTTTTGTTCTTATGAAATTATGTTCAGTGAATGGGTTTGAGTGGTTTTTACCATTCGATGCTGGTTACTAATTAGACCTAAGTGAATTTGATTACCTAATTTTGTAATGTAGGTTTGTCTTTGATTTGTTTGCTTAATGGCTGCTTTGGTGTTAGTGGAGATTACATTCCCACGATGGTTTTTTGGGATGATATTTATTTGTACCCCGTATTGCATGTTCACTCATTCTGAGACTTTCAATTTGAGCAATAAGGGTGTGAACTATCACCTTTATCGTTTGAATTACTGTTATAAATCACAGTATCATGAAATTGGACCACTCGATGTATAATGATTGAGAAGGAATGACTTTGAAAAACCTATGAGATTGAGAATCAGGGGCTGTTTTGCAAGGTGAGGGTATGTTGGTTGGGTCATTTAGAGCATAGAAATACGAGTCTAGGGTGATTAAAGGAAAAAAAGGAAATGATATGTGGAGGATTAGAGTTTTAGACATGGAGTTTGGTAACTCGTCAACATTGGAGGGCAAAGAATGCTCTTGAAGAACAAAAAAGTGGAAAGAGAGAAGGATGAGAAAGTATGTGCTGCGTTATGATCCCTTTCTACCTCTGCAATTATTATTTAATAATAATAAAAAAAAATCACATCCTTTTATAGAAGAGCTTTCTTAAGGCACAGTGGTTCCATAATTCATCCGTGTGCTTGTAAGCAAGATTACAAGGTATTAAATGCTGAGGTATTAGTTCCTCCTCCCACCCCCAAACAAATGAAAAATAAATAAATGTAGAAAAACTCAGGTATTAGTTAACTAACAAAAATCTTAAGCACCTTTTCTGTAACTAAAACATAGTTTATGTATGACTGTTTGGACTAGGGAACTCTATTAAGCTAAAACTTATTTTTTGTGTGCTTTTGGTATCACTCAGGTATTAGTTAACTAACAAAATTCTATAAGCACCATGGCCTATGTTGGTTTTATAATGCACATTCATGATTGTAAATCGCCTTAATTTTCTATAATCTGTGTCTTGGTGTGTTTCTGGAGTGCTTTTCAACTGAACATAGGTTTCAAGTGTTTCGTGATTCAATCTGGGTTGAAGTAGAACTGTTTTGTGCATTTCATTGGTGTCACGTTTTGAAATCTTGTAGATAGACACTATTGGTAGAGAGCACACGCTATGCTGTCTTTTGGTTTCCGTGATTTGTGGCCATGCAAGATACTCATCTGGGTTCTTCTCATAACCAAATGCTCTCGTTGGTATGACTATAATATGCCTAGACTGATTCTAATTTTCTGTCTTTCAGAACCCTTACATGGTAAACATCCTACTGGCTGGCCATGACAAGGAGACAGGTCCCTCTCTATACTACATTGACTACATCGCCACCCTTCACAAGGTTGACAAGGGAGCATTTGGTTATGGGTCTTTTTTTTGTCTCTCCTTGATGGACAGACACTACCACAGTGGCATGTCAGTGGAAGAAGCGATTGAGTTGGTCGATAAATGTATAAAGGAGATTCAATCCAGGTTGGTTGTGGCACCACCAAACTTTGTGATCAAGATTGTCGACAGAGATGGAGCAAGGGAGTATGCCTGGCGTGAATCTGTCAAGGACACCCCAACTGCCCAACCTGAGGCTCTGGGAGTTTAACTTGCTGTTATTTCTTCCTTTTTCTTTTTGATGTTTAAATGGGCCGACAGCGAATGTTTTGTGACTTGTATCAGATTGCCTAAAACTTGTTCCACATGCTATTCCGGTACTTTTATGGGGTCATATTTGCTGACGTTCCAGAGTTGTAATTTGGAATGTCATGGGCTTCTGAAGAACCAGTTCTTCTCAAGTCTCTCTTGGATTGGAAAAGGCTCTGGAACTGAAAATATCTTTAAAATGTTAATTTTTAGATATAATCGAAGACATTGCTTGGTACATCACCGAAAGCAGGCCTAATTCTGCAATAAACTCGGATATTTCCTGTGGGAAATAGTAATTGGAACAGATCAGGATATTGAAAATCAGTGGCTCATGATTACTTATATCTTCAAATGACTCGCATGCAATTTCTTTTCATGATTATGCAAATTGCCAAGAGCATTATTATTAAAATCCCTTTCCAAAACGTAAAATCATAATGGTTATTGAAACATTATTTGCTGACGTTCCAGAGTTGTAATTGGCAATCATTTTTTTCTTTTTTCTTAAATTGGTTTGATCAGACTTTTTTTCTCTGTTTTTTTTTTACTTTGAGCCTCTTGTTATTCTTACCCCCCAAAAATGAATCAATAATGATATGGATGACATGCCATATCCTTTCCCAAAAACTGGAATTGATCGCAAAATTACTTAATTTTTGCTAGTTCTGCCAATTGCACATCATCAAAGCAATTTGAAGGTCTGGTAAAAATTGGGCGACAAATAGTGCTCTTGAAGTGGATGTTATGTAGCCCCAATGGGGATGTTTCCCCTCTTTTTTCTTGGAAGCGAGATTGAGTGTTGCAGCAGAATCTTAATCACAAAATTTGTATGGTACAACAATAAATGTCATGACGATTGAATGATTATTAGATTTGTAGTCTATCCATTTACTTAAACACAGTGAGAATATGTGACTTCTAACCAACGAGCTTCGGACTTCCTTGTAGCTAACAAACAACCTATGCGCACACGAAGGCTTGTCTAAATTTGTTTGTACTTGATATTCAAGTCCAGTGACCTCCATTTGTGAAGAAAGGGTTAAAGTGCCTACATAAAATGGAAAGAAAACAACTTCTTGATCACAAGACCAAACTGAATAAAGAGGTAAACATGGAACACACTTCCATTTTCCCTGGTCCTCATCAAGGCAACCCCCATGTTCTATTGCTGCCACTACCTCTTCTAGGACATGTTGCGCCATTTATGAAACTCGGACATCAGCTTGTTAGACATGGAAGCAAGGTCACATTCTTAACTACAGAGCTCATACGTCGGCAAATAGAGAATGTTGGCGAGGAGCAGGAACATATGAGGGTTATTTCTGTTCCTGATGGATTAGCACTGGAAGATGACCACAAAGATGATGATCAGCTAGTTCAGAGATTTTTACATGTCATTCCTGGTCACTTGGAGAGCTTGATCAGGAAGGCCAATGAAGATGAGCTGACTGGCAATAGCCGGATTACCAGTCTCGTAGTTGACGTGGTTCTGAGTCGGGATCCTATAGAGATTGCAGAGAAGATGGGGCTGAAACATGCCATCCTTTTCTCTTCATCTCCTGGAGTACTGGCACTGATACTTCACATTCCGAAGCTTATTGAGGCTGGCATTATAGATGCTGATGATGGTAAGCCTTTGAACCACAAATGACGTAAATTACTTGTGTTGGAACTTAGATGGGAGAACAAGTAAAAAAGAGTTAGAACTAGAATATTTCATCCAACAATTTTAATTGAAAAATGACATTTTTGTAGGTACTGTGAAAAAGAATGAGAAGATACAGCTATCACCAAGTTTACCTGCCCTAGATAGTGCTGATTTTATTTGGAGGAGACCAGGGAAACAAGTCCAACTTGTACCAGAAGGATATGTTTCAGTACCTGCTTCTTGTTAACCAAATTTTGAAGGTTCCCAACTGGGTTCTATGTAACTGGTTCCACGAGCTTGACCCTTCAGCAACTGCTTTACTTCCGAACATAATCTCTGTCGGTCCATTGGTTGCCAATTATGGGAAATCGATTGGAAACTTTTGGTCAGGGGACTTGACTTGCTTACCTTGGCTTGACAGGCAGTCTCCTGGATCGGTCATCTATATCGCCTTTGGTAGCTCATCAAAGTTCGGTCAAGAGCAATTTCATGAGCTAGCATTTGGCCTTGAGCTCATCGGCAAACCGTTTCTATGGGTTGTTCGGTCGGACTTCATCGATGGGATTTCTATTGAATATCCCGATGGCTTCCTGGATAGAGTAACAAATCTTGGAAAGATAGTTAAGTGGGCACCGCAAGAAAAGGTGCTGGCTCACCCTGCCATTGCCTGTTACATGACTCATTGTGGTTGGAACTCAGCTATGGAGAGCATCAACATGGGGATTCCCATGCTATGTTGGCCGTACTTTGCAGACCAGTTTTGGAACAAGAGTTGTGTATGTTATGGCTGGAAGGTTGGCATTGAAATAAACCCTGACGAGAATGGAATGGTCACGAGGCATGAAATCAAGAGGAAGGTGGACGAATTGCTGTCCGATGAAGGCATAAAAGCCAATGCACTCCAGTTGAAGGAGCTGGCTCAAAATCATGCCCATGAAGAAGGGGGGTCTTCAAAAAATTTCAGAGACTTTGTTGCACAACTGATGCTTTAATGGACAACATCTTTCACTAGCATCTCAGGCATGTTAATCTTTGAATTTGATAAAATAAAATGCTGCTGCTTTTATTGTCATGATTCTATCAAAGTGCATTCACTCTCAAAATAATTTATTGCCCTTTTTTTTCCTTCTAGATTTCTGATTTTATTGTGCTAAGTTGTTAATTAGTGAGATTTTTATTTAAATATATAAATTAAAGGTAATATATATATATATATATTACTATCTATCATCAATGAAATAGTAGTCACTGCATCAATACCAAATAAAATTTTATATTCACTGTCTTGTTTTATATATGCTAATTATCCCTCTTCTTTTCTATCCTGTAACACGAATCAAATGCTACCAACGAGGGGTGGGTATTTGATATTTTGGCCTGGATTTTTAGTCCTGCAGGTGGTCCTCTGTTGATGTCCTTGTATTGTTGCAAAACATATGATGAATCAAGAGTGAAGGAGTCCAGATATGATTTAGGATCCCCCTTGACTCGCTGCTTGAAATTTGATCGTTTGTATTTGCAGAGAGTTTACTTTTGCATCATGTAAATTTGAAAACTTGAAAGAAAAATAGTGGGTTTCATGAGACGTTGCTGTATGGTCTCAAAGAATGCTCTACCCCTGGCCAAAAAGAAAAGAAAAAATAATAATAATTACGGCTGCCATCTCAAAATTCAAAATTTCCTGTGAGCATCAATTTCCATGTCAGGACGTCCTTTTACAGCAAAAGTTCAAACGCCAATCAAGTGCTAAGCATATGATGTTTTCAACAATACAGATTGAAGATTATAATGGAGGTTAGGACTCCAGGTAGAAACCAGCCGTTGCTGTTGTGTTTCTCTGCCGATGAATGCGATCTTGGTGCTAGAGGTGAGACTGGGCTTGTGGGTGACCCGTCAACAGATTCTGGCGGCAAACTTGGTGCTAATTGCTGAAGATCACCAGGACCTGCAAAATTGCGGCAGTTATCTTTTGGCATAGTTCTAACACAAATTGGAATTGAGATGTTTTTCTTTTTAATACAAACAATCCAGGGATTCTATAAAAATGTCAACGATGAAGAAATGATTAAGCTTAATTACCAGGCATTGGAGCTGTCGGGCCTCGGAGAGGGGGCAGTGCTGGTGACCCTGCAGCAAAAAAGAATACAAGCAACTAGCTGCTGGTGAAATATAGCTGTATTTATTTACAATAGTGGGTAATGAAAACTTGCTGTCAAATTATATCATGAAATCACATACTAAAAATCAAGAATTCAATCCAGACTTAATGATCACTCCCAAAAGTACTTGCTATTCAGTTGATAATTTCCCTGGACTTGACCTCAGCATACTATTCCTTTCTTCCACAGAAGTGCTAACTTGCGACTAATCCGGTAACGGAAATATCTACATGACTGTGTCTCTAATTAAGTCTTAGATTTTCACAAATTATTCACAAAACAGCAAACAAATGCAAAAATAAGAGCAAGATCTAATAGCATTAACGGATAAATTAACTGAAAGGTTCGGATTAATTATCTGAACCTGAGCAGAGCGAGTCCAAAGATACAAGACTTGATAGAGAGCAAACAGAAGTCAAGGCAATCACTCTGGACTCGTCCAATGGGAACCCGAAGATTAGAGGCTGCTTGATTAGGTAACAGAAGCAGTTGCCGGCACTGGAGTTGAATCCCTTGGAGAAGGCATCGCAGCACTGAGAAGTTGCCGTGTCTGTTTCTCTGTTTGGCGGTGCCGAGACGTAGCCGAGGCACGGAGAGAAGGCCACCAGTTCATCGCTGCAGCCAGGTGCTGACGCTGGAGATGGTGCAGCGGTTGCGAGGAGGAGGAGCATGGAGGTTAAAACGGCCGGGAAAATGATGGTCGTCATGCGAGTCACGTTTAGGAGAGAGAGAGAGAGAGGGCGAGTTTTTGTTTGTTACTAATCAGTTATTCCTTTATACAGGAAGTGAATTTGAATGGCGGGAAGGGGGATTTTCGTTTTTTCTTTCCGGCGAGTTTACGGAAATGCCCTTGTGAACAGTGTACTGAAAACAAATAGCAGGATCTCTGGTGTCCATAAAACTAGCACTGTCACTGCAGGAGTAATTTGCAGATTGTAAACCGGGCGCGTCATTCCACTCTGCCCTCCCAACCTTCTCGATTCTTAAACTGTGAGTGAGTTCTAATAATCTTAAGCAGTTATGTTTCTCGAGATGAAAAACAGAACGCAGCAAGTACGAGGTCAGCTGCTTAGCATAAATGTTTTCACAACGCACACTTCAGCAAACAAGATCCAGCGACTCCTGTTTCTGTGAAGATGCTATTACAGTGTCACCCTCTACTTAATTAGACCGCTAAAGATTTTACATCTGAAAGCATGCCCGTAAAAGGGTATCGGGTGGTAAATTAGGACCCGCCAGGGGTCATTGAAATGTGAAGGTACCGTCAATGGATTTTAGTGAACTAGCCGAGAGGCTAAATTTTTAATGACTTGGGCATGGATAAAGCATGACTGTGGAATGAATAGAAAGGCTTGAATCTTGATTTGTTTTTCTTCAGTAGTGGTTGTGCAATTGGTGGGTGAAATCATAAACCTATTTATCATTTTTTTTTATATGAGTAAATTTTATTTTTGGAAAGTGCACTTTTAAATATAGATTAATGAATAAAACTCCCAACGACAACCTTCCACAACCTCAAATCAGCCACCCAGAATCTATAGTTGCCAAAGGAAAGAAACCGAAATCTCGAAATATTTATCTTCGCCAATACACATATTTTATACAAACAAAAAAAAAGAGAGACAAATTATTTAATAAATAATCACCCAAAATGATTTATAATCATCTAAACAAGCTTCAAGACAACAGCTCGCACTCCGAGATGAGTTTTTCTCAACAATGTGAGAGACAACATCTAGAAGAATACAAATCCCAACGCAAATAGTAGAAGAGATGGCGAAAGGCTATGGGAGGGCACGGATGCTGATGGTGGAGTTAGAACCGGGCGACTGCCGGGAGTTGATGTCGGTGCCGTAGTATCTACTGTAGATGACGGCGGAGTCAAGAGAGGTGTCGTATCCGATACTGGCGGGAGAGTGGATGGTGTTGGCTCCGGAACAACAGAAGCTGCTCATAAGGAATAAAATTCTTTTCGTGTTATATATATGCATTGAAAGACATCAGACATATGACTAAATAGATTGCCGGGATCTGATTACCTTTAGGACTAGCAGATGGAGAAACTCCAGGTGAAAGAGTTGGGCCAAGGGTGACAGGACCTGCCAATCATCAAAGTATAAGCATAAGTTTACTAACTTGAACCAGAACTAATTAAAAGTACAAATAGAATCATTTTTAAGAACTCTCTGCTCAATTGATGATTGCATAACAATCAGATTAGATCTATTCAGGTGCACAATTGTTGCTGGAGTGGTCATTTAAGAGGATTGGAACATCACGATGGCTCAAAAACCATACCTGGAGCAGGAAGCGGTGCACCTGTGGCTGCAAGAGCAATAAAGTTTTGCTTCAGTATTTTTACCACTTAATATCAAAACTCAGCTTCTGAATAATCAGAAAGAAATCAATACATTAATAGACAAGAAGAAGAAGAAGAAGATAGAAGAAGAAGAAGAAGAAGAAGAGATCCTTAATTACCTTGGCACTGAACTGGGACACCTGGCATGTTACAGGCTCGAGGCAGAGAAATGGCTAAAGTTCTATTGATTGGTATGCTGAAGGGGATATTTCCAGTTACAATAAGACAAAAACAGTCCCTCCCATTACTTGTGAGGTTCTTGAGGGAACCGCAACAATCTGCTGTTGGCGCGCTACCATTTGCAGAGGTACTATTTGTAAGAAAATTCATGCATGGTGTGAAGGTAGCAAGCACTGAAGTCGTGCACGCAGTGTTGATCTGGCCATGAACAGGCAACATCATGACTGCCAGAGCTACAGCCAGAAACGGAGTCATGCGCGAAAAGGGCCCCAGAAATCGCTCCATGCGGGCGTGTTCTTGCAGCTAGGAGTACTTGGCGGGAGAAAAGTAAAGGAAATTATGGTGTTGAAAACCAACAGGAAGAAGATGAATGGGTTTCAGAGATTGAAAATTTGTGTGTTGAGGGAAAAAGAAGGATGAGGGGAAGGAATTTATAGAAGGCGAAGGAAATGGAGGGAATTGCCAGCTTGATTGGAGTTGGTTTTGAAGCTCAACTGCCTCAACTAACTTTGTCCAAGGAAGGATTTTGATTTTGACACCTGTTGAATTGTGTTTTCACCTGGACATTCTAGCTCGTTTGATGGGCGTGTCCTGATTTGATTTCAGCCAATAAGAAGTTTGCTTTTACCCCTGCATTCCATTTTTTTCTAAATTATTGTCAACCTGCCACCAGCCATTTTTTCAACTCAGAAGGTATGATCTCAGCCAATAAGAATCATCTGAACCTACCAAGTTTAACTCCTTCGGTCCAAGTTCTCTCAGCCACTTCAAATTTGCTTCTGGTAAAGGAAGGACACTCTAGAAATCCTGATTTTATTTGGGCCGAAAGCTGTAAGACTCAAGCCTTAGCCCATTTATAATATATTTCGGACCTTAAGCCCAGAAATTCGAAGGTCATTTGAAACTCATTTTAGCCCCAACCATATATGCATAAGAAGAAGAAGAATTATATAAATCATGGGTTTTGCTTTTCAATAACAATATGGTTTTGCTCTTTCTAAAAAAATCAATCTCACTTTTTGGGCATGCATGTGTTTGTATATCCTTACTTCACACATGATTTACATGGTAGATCAGATTATGGTATATTTGTCAATCTCCGCTCATTCTCCCAAACAAGAGCTTCATTGGATTACTCCCTTGCCTATTGAGTAGACTAAGTTTATCAAGAATCAAGATATATCATTGAGATCATATTAAAATAATGTTTTCTTAAAAAAAAATACTTTGTAATGTTATCAAGATCATTTTAATTTGTTAATATCAAAAAATATTTTTTTTTAAAAATAAAATAAAAACTTTATTTTAATGTATTTTTAAACAAAAAATACTTTTTAAAAACAATTTAAATTATACTTCTCTCCCATGCAATGTCTTGCACATCCTAAAAGGCAGAAAACAGTGTACACTAGCAAAAAATATAGTTTTATCAATAGAAATATTCATCGGTAATTTCATGAAATTTTCATCGGTAATTTCATGAAATTTTCATGGGTAATTTTTTTTTTTATAACTGCACGAACAAAAACCTATCGTTGGTAAAACCTTTGTCAACAATTTTTATTCTGTCGGTCATTTCTCGGAATTATATACATCGAAGGCATCACTAACGAAATATTTCGTCGGTATTTCCCGTTGGTGATTCTGTCAGCATATTTCATCGGTGATGTTGTTGGTATATTTCATCAATCATTCTGTCGGTACAATATGCCACGTCATCATGCTAGAATGTTTTTGAATCTCACTGTAATTTCATTTGAAAATCAATATGTGCTTGGTACCGACATAATAATTCTCATTGTATTTTTATCACTAAAGACCGACCAAAACAGTTACAAATTATTTTTGTTGGTAATATTTACAGCAAAACATCAACAGAAAAATCTCATCAAACAGAAAGTATGTTTATACACTTTATTTTTTAATTCTGCCAATTGACTAGAATCATAAATGGAATCGGATTCTATCTAATACAACGAAATTTTTTTCAAATTCAGCAATGAACTAGAGAAAGAGAAATAGAATGGAATGGAAAATATCAAAAATCAATAAAATTGAGGCGGCTAGAAAAACTTATTAGATATACCTACTATTGGATTTGAACCAATGACTCCTGCCGTATGAAAGCAATACTCTAACCACTGAGTTGAGTAGGTCTACTGGAATCAAAAAAGAGAAAGAAATGGAACCCAACACATCGATGGATTATAATTCCGTGTGAATTAGACTAAAAAAATTATTGTACAAAAAACAAATCCAAAATAATATTGCTTTTGAAAGGTAGGTTATCAGACTTTTTGCAGATCATTGGGATTCGCAATTGGCTAGTGTTGCTCTATCACAGCCACAATGCCTCTGCGCCACACTAAATGGCGGTGGTGCTAGCATCAACGAGACGCTTGCACTAGCACTTCCTGATGCCTGTAAGTACAAAGCTCCGCCTGTTAGCAAGTGCAATGGTAAGTTTAAAAACAATTATCTTCCGGAAAGTGCATGCATTATTATAGAATATGGGCTGTATAATTTAATTTTTATGCTATGGCAGATATTGACGGGCCTGGAATGTCTCCAGCTGATTCTCCTGAAGGTTTAGCATGTAATTCTTCAAGTATTTAATCTAGTCGATCATTGATAAGTTCATGTAAATTACACCCATAATATTCATATGGGGATTGTTTGTAAATTGTCAAAACTTAGACGAGCCCCTCATCCACTAGAAATAGTGATCGGTCTAATTATGCTAACCAGATGAAGCAGATGAATGATTGAATGTCCACAATGTGATGATCTAATAGAGTCTTAACGTCTGAATCCTTTTCTTAATTTCTCAATATTTCTATACAGAAATATGAGTTTAAAATTGTGCAAAAGCTAGGCTTGTTAACCAACTAAACTAAACGATGGACAAAGCTTGAACAATATTTTGAGCTTAATGTAAAGCTTGATCTGGCTCGAGCTCAATTAAATCAGAATGAACCAAATTTAATGGTCAGACCTGGCACCAACTCAATTACATCCTTAGAAAGTACAGGAATACTTCCAACAACATCAAGATTTTAGGCTGAGGGAACCGTTCTCAATTACATCGCAATATGCTACAAAAAGCCACGCTTAAGAAGAAGAAAAAACCCTCCTCATTCAAAGTTTTGAAGCTCATTTCTTTTTTTATGTCACGGAAACCATAGACGGTGGAGCAGCTACTTTCAAAAGCTGAATTATTAGGAAGAGTTCATCGACTTGAAATCCATCTTTATATATGAATTAACTTCGAAATTCTTATAAAATCCAGAAAATGAGACTAGAAACACAAGTTCGCAAGTTCTTTACGAATACTATTATTTTAATCTAAAGTTTCACTTTGCTGTTGCTGCTGCATATAGAGAGCAAAGCTAAAAACAAAACCACATGTTCGAACTTGTATGAAGATGTGAATGCTGCTATCAAGAGCTATCATGTTTTCAACGGTTAAGGCCAGGAGGTATACCAATGAATTCTCATCTATACCAAACGAGTTATTTATATTTTGTATTTCTTATAAATCTATGTGAATTTTAATAGTTTTAACTTTTTTCTGTTTGATTTTCTTAATTACATATTTAAAACTTGGTGAGTAAAATACATTTATTTCAATAATACCTCAATGTAGCCATGATTTAAATACTCTTGATAAGGTTATTCTACATTTCCTTGATTTAACAAAATATTAGTGTCAAACACATAAACTAAGACTTTGTGAACACTTCATGATTGGATAGGGCTCGAATTGAAGTGTATGGAGTTTGAATTTTACAATCTTGCTTCCGAATCAATAATCAAAGTAACGTCCTCTAATTTTAATCCAATTATTTGATTCTCATTAATATTTTAATTTTTAATTCAAGGATTATACAGTATTAAAAACAAATTTAAAGAAAACAATAATAATTTTTTAATAAAAAAACACTTTAAAAAAGCATAAATCATGTAAAGGTGAAAATGTGTTTTTAAGAAAAATTGAATTCTTTTTTATCCAATAAATTTATTTTAATATTTTTAAATTATTTTTTAAAAATCATATTTAACAACACCAACCACGATATAAAATAACTTTAAGTCAGAAGCACGTTATGTTTTGATGCTTTCTGCTCGGGGCGGGTCCGGAAAAACAAAAAAGCCCGCTGCTTCGAACAGCTTGCAATACGTCCAGAGCTAACTGGTAGCAGAAGACACGTCAGAGAGTAGAAGTTGTTCACCCACACAGCCGACCTTCGGAACTCCCCGTGGAAGCCTCGTAGCAAATTTCCAGAGTCTCCGGGTCTAACCACCTCAAGGTCCGGGCAGTTGACCGAATAAAAACCCGTTGGAAATTAGGAAGAGTTGTTCACCCAGATAACCGACTTCTCATTTGCTTGCATCCGATCCGATCCCTATAAAAGCCGTGCCCACCTCTCCCCATCCCATCAACCTAATCAAACTCAATAATAGCACAGGAGATCTTCAAATTCCACTGGCATTTCCAATACCTAGGTGCAGAGATTCAATGGCCCGCACAGCGATGTCAATGGGTTTGGCCATGGTCCTGGTGAGCATGCTTTGCGCCGGCGCCATGGCTCAATCAGATTGCACGAGTGTTCTGATCAGCATGTCACCGTGCCTGAATTACATCACAGGGAACTCCTCCACTCCATCCTCCCAATGCTGCACTCAGCTATCTAGTGTCGTTCGCTCATCGCCTCAGTGCTTGTGCCAGGTTCTTAAGGGCGGTGGCTCGTCACTCGGGATCAATGTCAACCAAACTCAGGCGATAGCCTTACCTGGTGCTTGCAACGTCCAAACTCCACCCATCAGCAGCTGCAATAATGGTGAGAACTTGGAAATCTAGTTTACTTCTCTCTTTGCAACTTCAACTTTCTTTGAGTTGCCAATGAGCTACAGCTTTATTGGCATCAGTGCCCCTCCTCCCCCAAGAGGTTTCGAGTTCAACCTTTGAATTTCCCTGTCAAAACTCCTCTGAGATGTCCCTGAACAACAGTCAGGGATGAGAATGAGTAAAAAAGAAAAGCGAAATCTCACAACGAGGAAGATAGCACTGCATAATTTCAAAATTCTCATTCTGATCTGATGCTGACCCATAACATTGTATTGGACAGGTGCCTCTCCAGCTGCCTCACCCGCGGGAACACCAGAAGCTCCAAGCACCCCTTCAGGTACAGCGTAGTGTGTAAATAGTGCAGCTGAAAGCAAATTAATTAAACAAGTCATTGACTCTTTACACCCAGCTTTTTTATTGCATATGATTACTTGCTATGAAAACACAGCATATGCCGCATGAATAGATCCTCGGAAAAGTGTTTTCATCTTGTTAGACTCTGTTTTGCTATTAAACTTGCTCACAGAGACACTCACTGGTGTAGGTACTGGATCCAAAACTGTACCGTCAACAGAAACAGATGGAACATCAGGTGGAAACTCCGTGGGATTCTCAATCTCTTTACTGTTCTTCCTTCTCTTTGCCGCTTCATATGGTCAAACCTTGACAGAGATTTTCTGATCAGCCAGTCAACGCTTCTCACCATACCCCACACATTGCATGTCTTCTGTTCATTGCTGTATTTTATGATATATTACCAAGTGTTGGTTAACGGGTCGTGTATTGTTTATTTTTTTGTCACCTCTCCAGAGATTGGTGTAGTTCTGCATTGCTGAGGAGATATTTGCTCTCTTCCCTTCCTAATAAGACATATTTATGATCTATTTGCATTGTGGACATTAAACAGGTTTTCATGTTCTATGCATGCAGCTCATTAAACAGAGACTGTGCAGAGTTTGTTCATACAATCCAGCACAAACAATGTTTTGAAGCTCGGATCATATTAAAAATACAGGTTTATAAAGATGATCAGTGGCAAACCAGTCTGCCACAATCTGTTACGATTTTGGAACAGATTAGGAACTGGACCGCCCAAGCTCTTGGCAAGTTAAAATTAATATAGATATCAGCTAAGCCATTCAAAAAACTTGTCCATATTTTTAACTAAACTAAAAGTCCCAGCAAAACCCTTGTAGCACAATCGAAGATTCAAAGCATGAACTTTATCATTTGTTAATCTATTGAATGGGCAATCGAAAACCATAATTCTTTTCATGGGAAATGTTGATTTGTAACAAAGCTCAGGATGCAGAACATCAAGCACAATTATAGGCCCCAACCAAAGCAGCTCCAATTGCATTATCTACAGTCGTCAATGGTTCTCTCTTTGAGCTTAGGATAGGCTGACGAACGAAGTCAACTGCTACAGCAAAACTCAGTTTGAATGATTGTACTTGTACTGGCCAATCACCTTGCCGATGCATGGAGCAGGATTTCCTGGTTCAAGCTGTTGCAAATTGGAAGGCGATATACAGAATAAAGACCATCAGCCTAGCCCTTCTTGTTGTTTCTTTTGATCAATTGCTCTAACTTGGCATGTTAAAGAACAATCTAAAACAAGCTAATTTGATAATATTGATGTGCCTGTCAAACTACCTTTGGGTTTCCTCTTCTTTTCAGTTTGTTCATAGAAACTAGGATCCAGCACATATTATTCAACCCATTATGAGTTTGAATAAAATTGTTAATGCTATCCTCTCACTTCAAGCAAAGTTAATCTGCTCTGACAATCAGTATGGAATCTCCAGTGTCATTGATTTCAATGGCTATTCATTACAATCTTCAGGTCGGGCCACGAGATGGTCAACAAGGTGAAAACTACACACTCCACATTTACATATTGCTAGAGCTTCGACAAGTATTCTTGCACTGTTACATTACTCACGCACAGAAACAGTCAATCAAACCCTGCAAGATCAAAATCACAGAAAAAAACACAAAAAGAAAAGGAAAAAAAGAAAACAGGGTATTCCAGGCATCACCGTAATAATAGTATATAAAAAACAGGAAATATAAAAGGTTTGCAGGGAGAGGTGTGTTGTCTAACCAGAAATGCTATATCGCACTCCTAACATAAGCTTTGGAAGAGCCAGGAACAGTTTTGCTGCACGGTTCCAACAATTATGTCCATCGGATATTCCAAATCAAAACCCAGATCATTTCCAGCACACTGTTTCGGTTACTCACTCCAATATTTCTACTCTCTATCCACATCCATTCATTAATAACTGGGGGATAATGATTAGCACACTAACAGCATATGCTTCAAATCAATTAGTTTAACCCACAGTCTTAACTTAATGCAATCACCATATGCCAGAAATAGGTTTGTCCAATTCAAAGATATGCCAACATAGATAGGATTACTTGATTGACTTTTTTTAAATGGTATTTATTTTAAACCTTTAATACTAGGTTAATTAGGAATCAGGCTTCATGATTTATTTTAATTCACGTTCTATTATGTTATCTGAATCTAGTAACCCAAATCATGAGTTTTATGAGCTAACTTGGATGATTTTAGTTATTTTATTGTAACTTTTTTTTTATGAGTTATCTTGGTCTCATGACTTAGATTGTAAATTTAGCAAGATAACATGAGTCATTTTTTAATTTGTTTAATTTCATCATTAAACATTGAGTTGATTGTAAATAAAATTTTATAATTGATTTTGATTTGTTTTATACCATTAAATCAATTAGATCATATCAAATCAACTCTTATATCACTAACATTGACATATACTATAGATATTAACACTACCAAGTTTATAGTACTCATAGCTATTTCATTATAATATATGTATTAAGAGGGGTATTTATTACTCTATGTATTATAGAAAAAATAATCTTTTAGGAGGGCGACTGCCACTCCAGCCCTTGGCTCCGCTACTATGACAAATCCCATCATAGGGATTTAATCCGAGAAGACCTTGTCAAAGGCATGGTTAGGGAGAGAAAAGAAACCAAAGACAAAAGATGCACGTAATTAAACATCTCTATAATTTATTCATTTCCAAGCAATCTCTCTCTCTCTCTTCGATGGAATCGTTTTTCAGTCACAATTAACATTCAGCACACTATCATGAAACCAGCACAATAATGGACATAACAATCAAATTTGAGGATCAGTAGAGAGAAGACTAAACATCACCATGTCTCGAGATTTTCCCTTCAGAATTAAGTACTTTCTCAGGACACCTTCCCTCTCGAACCCAGCCTTCTCTAGCACCCTCTGGGACCCTGCATTTTGTACGTCTACCAGAGCTTCTAATCTTTCCAGATGTGGCCACTCGGTAAATATAGTTTTAGCCACCAACTTCACTGCCTTGGTTGCAATTCCCTTACCCCAATACTGGGAAGCCAAGACATAACCGAGTTCACCTCTGCAGATATCGTTGCCTGAATTTTTAGTCACTGAAACGGCGCCGATAGGCCGGTTGTTGAGGCATACTGCCTTGAACCATGGATGGGGCAGAACTGACTTTTTGATGTAATTCAAGGCATCTTCTTTGTTACTGTAAGGTTCCCAGGAGCAAAAACGAGTGACTTTCGCATCAGTAGCCCAAACCATGAAATCATCTATATCGGAGAGATCCAATGGCCGGAGTGTGATATCAGAGAATTCATCACCACCCTCTTTTAACAAGTCTGGTGTGAAAGAAGTTTGCTCCATCTGTAAGACTATATGAGCACTTTTGAGAAAAGAAGCCTCAGATTATTCCTGGTGATTCAAGGAGGAATTGATATGTTTAAATGAAAAAGGTATGAAGAAGACGCAGCTGCTCGATAATTTTACACAGAACAAAATGCTATCGTGTGTGTGTGTGTATAATATGTGACCACAAGAAATTACCTGGAATTAAAGTACGAAACAAAACAAACTTGGGAGTCCAAGTCTTTTACAGGGTCAATTTTGCTTTCCCATGAGTGCTGAGCAAGGAGTGCATACATTATTGGATAAGAGGAATAATTGTGGCTGCTAAAGTGCTAAGGTCGTGGCCACCTTGTTTGACCTTAGTTTCTCCATCCTCGAAAGTTCCCAATACGGAGCGTTGCTGGCGTCAGGGTGGCTGGATGCTATGGATGGAAGAGTTTCCCAGCACAGATCCTTAAAAAAATAGAAAACTTTGAGCGTTCTTGACCACCTAACCTGTATTAATTATTGGTTTAGCTCTCAGACTCATGTTGGAACTCCAGGATTGCTGTAGAAAAATTCACCTGGATAGATAGATTAGTTTTTCAATAATTGTAGTTTCTGAATTCAAGACGACACTATCTTGCTCGAATCATTGACAATCTGGCAGAGCGATCTGATGATTGTTAATGAATAGTGATAAAGTGGGTTTGATATTACTTGTTTGATTTTATGGATAAAAAAAAACAGCAACGATGACAAATAAAAAATATTTTGATTAAAAAACAACATTCATTCGGGTTAATTTGAAGTAATGCACAACTCAAATCATGAGATGATGATAGCCGGATTATTCTCAATCATTTTAATATTATTAATAAAAAAATTAAAAAATTAATTAAAAAAATCTCACCCGATTTATATATAAAAAAAATGAAGATGAACACTGCGAAGGGGCATGCATTGCGACCATATATATTATCAACTACAGAACCAAGTCTGTTGAAAGGAAACTAAATACAATCATATCTCTAATTTCACCCTTACAATACCCATATTTCCTCAGCAGACCCTCTTTCAAAAACCCAGTTTTTTCCAGTACCCTTTGAGACCCTTTATTCTCCACCTCAACAACAGCATGAACCCTCACCAAACCTGCAAGCTCCTTAAACACACTCGACACCGCCATCTTCAATGCAATTGTGGCTATCCCTTGCCCCCAAAATTCAGCAGCCAGCGCGTATCCAAGACGTGCTCTACAACGATCGTCGCCAGATTCAGGGGAGATCGAAATATAACCAATTGAATGATCATCCAAACATATGGACCGACGCCATGGGTGGTGTATGGCAACCTTCTCAAGATACGTCAAGGCTTCTTCTCTAGAGTTAACGGAGCTCCATCTTAGATAACGGGTTACCCGATCATCACTAGCCCATTTCAGGAAGTCGTCGACATCAGAGAGCTTAAAGGGACGGAGGGAAATTCTTGATGGATCCATAAAAGACAGCTCAATTTGGAGAAAGGCTACCGGTCTGCTGGGGACTTCAATTATTTATAATAGTAACTCACTTTTCCAATTATAAAACGAGTCGGGTCTGTTAGAGAATAATATAAATTATATTATGGGATCTCATTTACAAGCTTAAAGCTTTTAGGTGAGATGGTTCCTTAACATGGTATCAGAGCTTTGTTGAATCAGCGGTCACGAGTTCAAATCTCACCACCGCCATTTTATTTGATAAAAACTAAGCACAAGGTGATGTGGGTCTGGACAAGTTTTAAAAACTAAGCACAAGGTGATGTGGGTCTGGGCAAGTTTCAAGCCCAAAGAGCTTTCACTTGAGAGTGTGTGTTAGAGAATAATATAAATTATATTATGGAGCCTTACTTACAAATTTAAACTTTTAGGTAAGATGGTTTTTTAACAAGGTGCAAGAAAAGTAAATCAACCAGAAGAAGGTTATTAAGAGTGGACATTTTCAAATTATTGAAGTTACCCAGGTGGGCACAGCCATAGCCAACCTCCTTAAAATAGCAGCCACTCGTTCGTCTCATCTCCCTGATCAGCCGAGGGATAAACCAGGTGTAAGACCGGTATCACCCCTGACCCGTGCAGCCTCGCATGCTTCTAGTCAGTTAAGAAATTCATTTTTTTTTTCTTTTTTTTCCAAAACATCCTTTTATTTTGTTTTCTTAAAACTAAGAGTCGGGTTGACCTGACCCTAACCTTCGACTAAAACCTTGGATTAAATTAAAATGTCCCGACTGGGTGGAGAAATAGTTAGATGCTTGTTTGATATATGCAGATAATTCAATTATTTTTAATATTCTTTAAAATTAAATTTTAATAAAATAAAAAATATAGTAATTTATTATAAAAAAAATGAGTAATAACAAAAAGAAAATTAAAAAACATTACGCTTCAGTTAAATCATGATCTTAATTCTTAATGTGGATTCCGATGATGGTTTGTTTTTTTTTCCTTGGAATGAATGATATATTTCAATAATATAATAATAAGCCATGACTATTCAAAATTTGTTTTTTCTCCAATCAAGTTGTCTGTTTTTTTCCTAGTTCTATATTGGTGATTAGAAAAATGGTCCCAGACTGATTTCCTTGGAATCAACTGTTTTTTCCTACTTACTATGAAAGGATCGAGAGGTCGCACCTTATCCTTGTAGTACTGACGAAGAAAACAAAATCCACACTAAAACATCCCAGTGGTTAAACGTTTGCTACACTAGATTGAACCTTTGAAGAGAGGTTAATTTTTTATGATGTTGTGACAAAGAATGAGGTCACTCAAACATGAGCGAGAGTTGGATTCATTCGTGTTACGAATGAGCTTGAATTATCCGGTAGATATAGATAGATAAATAAACTATATTTTGGGATTACTTGAATATATTAAGTTTAGTTAGAAATTGTCGATTGCGGTTATTGTGATTTTTTTACACGTTTTTTGAAACCGGATAAAATTTTAGATGTAGTTCTTATATGGAGGAAATTTTGTCCAAATATTGATAAAATTATGAATATTTTAATTCATTAAAATCATAAAATAAATAAAGTTCTTATCAACAAAAACTATGATTTTATCACATTTTACAAGCTTAAAATACAAAAATAACTTAAAACCTTGCAATAGTTAAAAATAGCTTGTGAATCAGATGTCTCGGAATCAAACAATAATGAACAGTGATTTTCAGTGTTTATTTAGACACAAAGGCACTGTGGATTGAAATAATTAATATAATTATAAGATACGAGTTAACCTTCAGGGTACGTCGAAGAACCCTAGCTCAGTGGATAGAGCGTATGTTTCCTAAGCAGAAAGTCATAGGTGACACGCCACCTTCTACTTTTGGTTTTTTGTTTGTGCATTGCATAGTTCTTTTCTCTAATTATTGTATTATTAATTTTAAGTTATTTATTATTATTATACATATAAATGGTATAGGGAAAGCACTATAGACTTTTTTTTCCCACTTATATATTCTTTTTTTGTTTTTTTATAACCGGGGTGTCTAAACCAGTTTACATGCACCACAACTAATCCTCAGATTCTTTTTCTTTTTTTACATTTTCTTTCTTTCTTTTTTTTCCCACTTATACCTTTTTTTTGTTTTTTTTGTATAATCTTGTTGTCCGGGCCAGCTTACACGAATCACGACTAATCCCCTGACCTATTTTTTTTTACATTTTTTTCTCACTTATACTTGTTTTTTTATAACCTAGGTGTTTGGGCCATCTTACGGGCACCACGACTAATCCTCGAACCCAATTTTTTTTACATTTTGTTTTGTTTTTTTTCCCCACTTTATATTTTTTTGTGTTTTTTTTTAACTGGGGTGTTTGGGCCAGCTTCACACACCACGACTAATCCCTCGAATCCCACTTTTTTTTTACAATTTTTTTTGTTTTTTTTCCACTTATACATTTTTTTTTTGTTTTTGATGATTGGAGTGTCCGGACCAGCTTACACGCACCACAACTAATCTTCGGATCCCACTTTTATGTTTTTGAAATAGTGTGGGATAGCAGTGTAGCTCTCCTCACATAGCACTGTGGATTGCTACAATGCTCTCCCGGTGATGCATTGTTTTTGTTTTTTTCACTTATACATATATATATTTGGATAATTAGGGTGTCCGCACTCAGCTTTTATACATCACGACTCACCTGACTAATCCCCCCTGAACTTTTTTTTTGTACTTTTTTCCCACTTATACTGTTTTGATAATCCGAGGGTGTACCGGGCCATCTTACATGCACCACAACTAATCCCCGGATCCATATTTTTTTTCTACTTTTTTTGTCCTTTTTTTTCCCACTTATACATTTTTTTTTGTTTTTTTTTATAATCGGGTTATTTGAGTCAACTTACACGCATCATGACCAATCCTCGGACTTAACTATGGATTGTAATGGTAAAATTATTATCTTCACCCCTCGGTGAACAATGATTTTAGCCATGGATCTAGAGGTATTTTAGATTTTTAATATTTCTGCGGTATAGTAAAATAACCATAATACCTTCTTATAAAACAAAAATCGATCAGTTAAATTTGAGGCTATTAAGGATATTTGCACATATTTTTTATAATATACAAATACAAAATAACATTTGTATATATGCATAAGAGAAAAGTTTTACTCTCATTTTACATCACCAAAACTAAACTTACTATTTTTTTTAACGTAAGTTGTATTTAATACAAATAAAATTAAAAATCTAAACTAATAGCAGAGGTGTATAGATACAAATAAAAAATAAAAATTATCTTAAAAGGACCAAAAAAATAAGAGTATCGAAACAAAACCAAAAATAAAAAAAAACTGAAATATAAAATAAAGAAATTATATATATTGAAAACTAGACAAAAAAAAATTAAAACCCAGCAGCAGAACGGAGGTTTATGGGTCGTCATTATTCTAAACAGCAACATTATTAAAATGTCATATTCTTTAACCACGATATCGTGTGCTGTGTTATTTTGTCAAGTCTGTTTTTGTCGTGTGCTATTTTGATATTTAATTATATTTGAGGTGCTAATTGCCCAATTTGTCCTTATTTCAGCTCAAAGTCCCTGCTTTACGAGAACAATCATACATTTTCAAAGGGTGTTTCAGTCATCTAAAGTTAATACCATTATTAATTCACTTAGCTAAACCAATTCTCTAGCATGAGATGATGTCACGACGACTTAATTAGTTATTTCTGTAGCAGAATAGAACTAGTGTGGGCCCACCTTTGTGGTAAGAAGTCTATGCCTCTCGAAGTGGGACCCAGTAAAAAATCTTGACGATTACGGTGGTGACGGCCCTAGCTGAAAGCGCTAAGGACTTGAGTTCCTTGGCTGCTTTTGGGTTCTGCAAATTCTGGATGATAACAATGTTAATGGTGATAAAGAGTGTTTCTGTAGCTAAAAACATATTAAAATAATACTTTTTAATTTTTAAAAGTTAATTTTGGTTTGATAATAATTTAAAAATACTAAAAAAAAAGCCTTTTAAAACAAATAAAAGTTATATTTATGAAAAAAAAACATTTTTTGAATAGCCTCCTAGCACCTCGGAAACCACTAGCCCTTATTGATTACAACGAAACTCTTCTCTAATTTAGAGCAAATTAAGTTTCTCGACCAATTATAATTTTATTGACGCCGCCAACTTATCATCGAAGTCGTCCTTGATTTTGCAAGGCAATGATGCATTATGCACGTCGTTTTAATTTGGTACTCGTGTTGATGTGATGAATAACTAATCGAGTACACGTACGAAACAGAGCAAAGATTGGCCATAGCTTAGTCCAGTGAGGTCACCGATGTATAGCAGGGTTCTCAGTTTGTTTCTTTTCATTTTTACCGATCCAAATTTTTATATTGTTATTTGTTTTTTAGTTTAAATTCTAGTATATTTTAGATTTTTTTTTGTTAAATAGAAACACACTCATATCATTTTGTCTGTCCCATTTCAACCTAAAAAAATCAAATAATTAAATTGAACCCCCGCGCTAGATTTGGAATTCTTGCTGATAGTATGGTGACTATATTATATAATTTAAAATTAATTTATTTTGAATTATATTTATTAAATTGATATTTAATTTTTTTATATATATAATTAATTATATATGAATATTAAAATCTCACAACAACGCATCAACCACTCCTCATTTACTGACGATGTATAGTATTTTTGTAACCACAACCTGTGATGTAAAGAGCTGAGGAGAGGATGTACTTTCTAGAATGACTTGAATTTAGCATCGCTGTCGTAAAAATAACCTCATTTACTGAATGATACAAAACCATTCCACAAGAAAAATCCCCTTTGTAAACTTCAATGAAAGTCAGTACTGCAAACTAATCAGGAGTCGATCGAGACAGACAGAGAAAGCACTTCGTGGCAAATCAAGAACCGAAGTGCTTGTCATTTGTAAGGCAAGGGGAGTGGTTTGATCAGAACCACTGATCTCCATGCATAACTCCCTTTAAGACCCACGCATCAACCACTCCTCGATCCCACGACCTCTCTGTCCTTGTTTTGACTGTCCTCTCTGCGATTTCATGGCCGATGTTTCAGGTCCTGATGACGTACGTGAAGAGTGGAATAGGAGGTTTACAGTGTCAAAAAAAGTAATGTAAAAAGACAGCCCCCTAGAAGGAAAAGAGAGTGACCGATCTGGTGCTATCATCCACCACTCTGTATTTACCATTCACTTGTCTCTTCTTTTTCTTTTTCTTTTTTGTATTCATGCTGGGTTATAATTTATTTTTTTTTACTGGGTTTGTTCTAGGAGGTCTTGTCTGTTTCTAAGGCTTTGAATTTGATGGGTTTTTATTATTATTATTATTGACAAAACCTGCTGAAAAAAATAAAGTATTGAAGGGCACATTAAAAAAAAGACATAAAGAGAGGGAGCCAAGAGAGAGGAGAGCAAAAATACAAAACCTTCTTTTGGACTGGTGTCTGAGGCATGCACGTCTGGTCTGTTGATCATAACTCTCGGGGGCCTCTCTGCATGTCTGTTCTATGAGCTCAGGGATTCCTGCTGATAAATTGAGGTTTAAAGAGCGAGGGATTCGGGGAAAAAGCTGTTCTCTCTTTCTTTCTTCCCTGTTTGTTTTGTTTTTTGGTTTTTCAGTTGGTGCTTGGAAATGGAAGTGATGACAGCGCTCTAGTGGACGCAGAGGCGTTCATGGATCCTATTTCTGGCTCTTTTATTTCTTGGTTTACTGAATATGATGGTTTTGACTGTACTAGCATCAGCCTTCTACCTCTCTTTCCCTAGCTTAAACCTTCAGGGAAGTCACTGATTCAAGAGTTTCTTTCATATTTTTGAGATCGAAGCTGGTCTTGATATTAGCCCCAGCTGGAATCCATGGATACTTCTGGGTAAAATCCCAAATCCTTCCAGGTAAATCTCCGGACTTTTTTTACAAAGCCTTCATTTTTTTTAATTAAATTTGGTAGTTCTTTCATTGATTTTTTTATGTATTCGTGCTACGTCTGGGAATATAGTATTTGATTGAGATGATAAAAAAGAGATCAAGAGCAGCAACAAGCAAGCAAGCTCTAATGTCACAGCATAGCTCAATCCCATCTCCAACAGACAAGTTCAGAAAACCTACTTCATTTCCGAAATTGCTCACTGGCTTCACCTTCAAGAGCTTCTCAGAAACAACAGAGGCGATCATGAGCCCAACCTCAATTCTTGATAGCAAGCCCTTTTCAGGCCTCAAAAATCCCTTCTGGCATGACGCTAATCCCAGTCCCAGGGCCCTGGAACCTGAGAGCAGGCGCCACTGGGACAAACTAGACTCCAAAGGCATTGGTCTTGGCATTGTTGATGCTCTTGACGATGAGAAAACCGACTCCGATTTGTCAAAACCAGAAAGAAGAATGGTTCTGTTTGGATCCCAATTAAAGATCCAAATCCCTCCTTTGCCTCCACCATTTCTTTCACCAACAGATCAATCTCCCAAACTTCATGGTGATTTTGGTATCAAAACGAGAAACTCTCAGTTCGGTTCTTTCTCTTCCGGGCTATCCCCTTCTCCGGTGAAGAAATCATTATTCGGATCGGCTAATCCGGGTATGGACACTCCTAATTCTCCCCGGGTCTTCACCAGGTGTCTTTCTGCTAGTGAAATGGAGCTCTCTGAGGATTATACTTGTGTAATCACTCATGGGCCTAATCCCAAAACGACTCATATTTTTGACAATTGCATTGTTGAGAGCTGTTGTGGTGTTGTTGGCTTCTCTGCTTCTTTAAGGAAAGACGACAGTGGATTTTTGGGTGACGGGTTAAGTTATGTGTCTGATAGTTTCTTAAGCTTCTGCTCTTCTTGCAAGAAGAATCTGGAGCAGGGGAAAGACATCTACATCTACAGGTTAGTTCAATTAATAAACCCGCGTGTTCTTTTCTTGGAATCTCAAACTATTTCCAAATAATTTTGAACTGACAAGTGCACAAATATCTCTGATATTGGACTGGCTTGATATGATTTAGTTTGTACTGCTTCGATTGTTTTATTTCTAGTTTCATCTCCGATTACTTGCCAACAAAACTAAAGCTCTCCGTAATGATTTAATTCTTTGTTCAGAGGGGATAGGGCATTCTGCAGCAATGAATGCCGGTACCAGGTGATGCTGTTAGAGGAGGGAATAGATGAAGTTGATCCAGATAATGCTCGTGGAGCTTGTTCCTGATGCAGTTTTCATAATTTTGAGCTGTCTTCCTTGCCTGAAAGCTGGGCCAACCTAAGAAATAAACCACCCAGGCAACTACTCTCTCGTAAGGGTAACTTTGTAGGACTATTGCCAAATTCTTGCTTCAATTCCAAGGTGTAATTGATAAAAGCGTGAGCAAAGATAGTTGGTAATTCAACGCAATGCTTGAATCTGTTTTTCATGTCTTCTCCTTTGTTTTTTCACTTCCTTACTCTGTCCTTGTAGAAATCGACAGGCACCCAGAAGCCAGAATATGATCTGTAAATTTGATTTTATTGAAGTGATAATTTTGGTGTTGGGTTTGGCAACAGAGTTTGGTTTTGAGTTGGTGTGATGATGATGTGTGACTAAAGCTTACTTTATCTTTTCTTTATATCATATAGTGCTAGTAGCTATCATAGAATAGTTAATTAAGCACACAGGTCCAATAATCTCAACTGTAATCGATCCTTTTCTTTTCCTTGGGACGTTCCCTCTCCATCTTCTTATTAATAATGTTCTTGTGTCAATCTGTCTTGAAATAATAACTCCTTGTATTATTTGTATTACTCCATGGCCCAATGATGCAAGCAAGACTTGTAATTATTGAAGGGAGCAGTTGAGAGGGAAGTAGTCTCTCTGACTGAAATTCCTCACAGATCAAGCAGGCCAAGTTAGAACTCAAAACGATGTCGTCCAACTTTCAAAAACTTCTAATGCCAGGTCATCATTTCCCCCAATCAAATATTAGTATTCTGAAAGCAGAATCACCGGTGGATTACCTTAAATAATGCTGGATAAGTTAATGGTATGATCCTTACACTTTCTTAGCCTTGCACCAGCCTGACACAGGTAGGATTTCATTCTTTTCGAGTGCCAAGAATTTGCTATCAGGGATTTGAATTATTGGCCTTTTCCACAGAAACGATTGACAGCGTGCTGATGCTTTGTGTAATGGAAGAAAGCTGGCCTGTTCATCTTTTGTTTTCTTATTCAGGATGGTTAGGGGTCAGCATCTGGTAAAATGAAAAGAACACGAAAATAAAAAGGTAGGCTCATTAGGGCAGCAAGGATGACTTGACAGCAAATAATTGTTGATGAATTTTGCATTTGAAAATAAAACTCACACTGCACCGAAATGTTGGGGTTTGAGGCATGCAAGGCGGTCCCGCCCAACAGCACTGCATGCTCTCTGCCTGTGGCTGGTGGAGAAAGCCTGACAAGGAATCAAACTGGGACTGTACACTCCTGAAGAATTTCTATTTACTTGTAGATGTGACCGCTCATGCTTCGTCACTCGTTATATATTAAAAGTATTTTTTGTTTAAAAATATATTGAAATAATATTTTATTTTTTAAAAATTATTTTAAACATTAATAAAATGAAAATGATATAAAAATAATTAAATTATTTAATTTAAAATAAAATAAAAAATTCAAATTGTTTTTAAAAGCACATTTGAAATAAATTGCCAAACAGGGCTTAAGCCCTCAATGATTGGGTCTTGTTGCCTTTCTTACCGAATACTCTAATAGCCATTTATTAATGAAAATCTAGCTAGTTTGTACCCACAACACGTGTGACTTGGAAAATCTAATTGATGACGTGGAGAGGTCTACACTACACTTCACGTGTAGTAAACAAAAGTAAATATTTATTAAAGATTCGAACATCTAACTAATGTCTTTAAATTATTTTATTTTTTGTCGTGTCAAAGCTGCCCAATAATGCTACATCTTGAATATAAAGTTTATCACAAAGCTTTTATGACTTGAACAACAGATAAAATATAGTTTTACTAAAAAAATTTAAGAGAATATTTTTTTAATTATTGAAATGATAAATTTAATGAACTTGAGATAATTTGTCAAATCTGCTATCTAGATCATGAGTTTTTTTTTTAACTCTATAGAAAACAAATAAATATTTTTATTAAACTTAATTATCAATTAATTTAATGTTGAATGATAAAATTAAAATTTAACTGGAAGAATGAGCGGAGTCAACCTACTTAACTTGGGTAATGAAACCCATGATTATCTAATAAACCCAAGATTATCTGAATGTTGAATGATAAAATTAAAAAAAATAGTTCTCAATCAATCATATATTAAAGGATTAAATTAAAAAAATAACTCCAGATAATATAGGTTAAACTCCCAAATACGAGTTAGAAGATCGAAATAACTTCATAGAAAGTGAATAAAAAAAACTCAAAAATCCAATTTCTAATCATCCAATTTTACGGGATATTTTTTTTTAAAAAATCAATTAAAAACATAACAAAAAAACTCAAGTTAACCTACTAACTTGTAAAACTCATAACCCAGTTATAAAATTGTGATGATCCTATATAAAAAAACAAGAAACAACAACCATGAAGTCATGAAATTGAAAAATAATCAAGTCATTACAACTAACCCGTGATTATAAGACTACGATGAGTTTATAGAAAACCTATTATAAACTCTAATACTCAGTAAGGGATAAAATAATATAAAAAAAACCTAAGTTTATTTTCATGTTAAAAAAAGTTCTTTTAAGATTTGTGATGACAAAAAAAAAAAAATCCACCCTTTTCCTCTCATACATCCATGATAATCATCTCTTCAGTCGATTTTGGATTTTTTTTTATATATATATATTGCCAAAAACGACTGAAGAGATGATTATCATGGATGTATGAGAGGAAAAGGGTGCGAACATGTTTTTAAGAAATGGGCCTTCCATGATAAATGGGAGAAGATGGTCCGATACTGAATAAACGAGTATCCTCTCTAGATGAAATCCGTCGACAGAGTCCATACATATGATTAACGGGCTTTAAATGGTCACGTGTCAATTTATCAGCCACGATGCCTAACTGTATTGCAAGGATACTCAAGTCATTTTGACCGGAGCAAGAAGCAGCAGCAGCAATCAAAATTTGTACTCCTAGTTTTTCAGCAACTATCGACACTAAAAATAATATTAATAATGGCTTCAACTACCTTTAGGACCTTATTCTCAATTTTACCCTCTCATCAAAATCCACTTCTATCCTCTCTCACCCTGTCTCCCCACTCCCAGATTCACCGGAAACGCTTATCCATTGTCTCTCACAGAAGGACTCGCCGGAGGCCACGGCGGAAATTAGCTGGGGGAAAGGATATGTCTGTTGCAGTCACCATGCCCGCGCCATCTCACGGGCGTGACAAAAGCCTGGACTCTGTTTTGGATTCAACAAACAGTAAGCCTATACTCATCAATTACGATCAGTTCATGTCTATAGTAATTTTTCATTTTTCTTTGAATATCTCGAAAAAAAAACCTAGCTGCTGCACTTGTCCACCTCTTCTGTCGTTAAAATTTAATGGCTACTTAAGTTAATAGATTAAGGGGGAGGTTTTTTTATCTCCAGAGATTAAGCATAAACTTAAATTTAAAATTTAAAATTCGCATTTATCACGAGCTGTAATTAAAGACTTTCAATCTTAACAAACTGAAAAAAGATTAAAATTTCTAGAAGCTTTATTTATTTTGGGTAGATCAGATAATGTACGTAGTCAGTATATGTGTGTTCATGTTTTGAACTAGGTGCTGGTGAAGGAGAAATGTTAACAGCAGATGTTGAAGGGGAGATGAGCTCAACTAGAAAAAATGCTATGCGTAAAAGCAAATATCTAATTAGCAGAATATGCTTTGGTGTGGAGCTGTCACCAGATAATATTGCAGTAGCAATGGTGTATTTTGTTCAAGGTGTCTTGGGCCTTGCGAGGCTCGCTGTCAGTTTTTACTTGAAAGATGATTTGCATTTAGAACCTGCAGAGGTATGTTGTCCTGCTTGTTTTCCTTACGATGATGAGGAGATGAGAATAGTTAATGTTTGAGTTTTTATCCAGTTGATGTTGCTCTTGTTAGATATATTTTCTTAATAGTTGTTCATCTTTCTTAAAATTTTGATGTCTTTTTTTTTAAAATAAAAATAAAATTGGTTGCATCGTATAAGAAGAGATTTGTTGTTATTCATCTGTTCTTTTTATTATCTTCGAAGACTGACAAGTTACATGGTTGGCTAGACAGCTGTGATATCCGGTTTTTCCGCGATACCTTGGCTTATCAAACCTCTTTATGGGTTTATTAGGTGCGATTTTATTTATTGTCTATATCTTTTACATTTCCTTCCTGCTGAGCAAGAAATTGTTTCATTTCTGCATTTCTTTTAAGTAATTGTTTTGTTTTTGCAGCGATTCTGTTCCCCTATTTGGTTATCGAAGAAGGTCATACTTAGTTCTTTCAGGACTTCTTGGTGCACTTTCTTGGAGTTTGATGTCTACCTTTGTTGATAGCAAGTACAGTGCTGCCTTCTGCATACTTCTTGGATCCCTTTCTGTTGCTTTCTCAGATGTTGTGAGTATCTTCAATGCCATGAATCTATTAAAATGCCTGGGCATATACAGTCATTGATTTAAGGATTGATTAAGAATCTATGACTTTTTGAGAGAATATGATGTGTTTATGATTGAATTAGCGGTCCCAGTTGAATGATCATTAAAATATGTTAATGCTTTGAAATATATGGAATTAATTGTGAGCTAATTTGTTTTTTATTAACATAATGTCAACTATTAATTACCTAGCAGTGTCACCCTAAGGTTTACCTTTTTTTTTCTTTTTTTTTCATGGTATGATCTTCGGTTGTCCCATCAGAGTGGTATACAGTAGGTACTAATTTGCGGGGGCTTATTTTTAACTGAACTTTACCAGCAAATTCATCTCAGGGCTGGTGCTCTGCTTATGAAGTCAAAATCTCTTATTAAGGATATTGATTTTCAACTCCTATGGGTTTTAACAACGAACTTTTCGCGTGTGCTTGCCAAGAAAAGAAATTCTGTATATAGAGGCTTAAAGTGCCCTTTCTTGAAAGGCAGTGGCTAATTACATGACAGTGATTTGCCCCAAAATTGGCTTGTTGTGTAGGTTGTGGATTCTATGGTGGTAGAGAGGGCTCGTGGGGAGTCACAGAGCATGTCAGGATCTCTTCAGTCTTTATGTTGGGGGTCATCGGCTTTTGGTGGGATTGTGAGCTCTTACTTTAGTGGCTCTCTGGTGGGTGCTTATGGTGTAAGGTACTTGAAAGTGGTTTTGTACAATGCAATATCCTGGCACTGATGACATTCAAATCAATCAAATTAGTGCTTATTTTTCAATCTCAGGTTTGTTTTTGGTGTTACGGCGTTGCTACCTTTGATAACATCAGCAGTTGCTGTTCTTGTGAAAGAACAGCGTGTGCTTGGTCCTGCAAGTGGTCTGGATCTTGCTTTGTCTGGTCCTGGCTTTCTGGAAAGCTCAAAGCAGCATATTGTTCAGTTGTGGGATGCTGTTAAGCAACCCAATGTGTTTTTCCCCACTTTATTTATTTTCCTGTGGCAGGCAACGCCACATTCAGATTCTGCCATGTTTTTTTTCACGTAAGTGCAGACAATTATTAGCATTAACTCCTTGTCCTTCTAATTTAGTTTCATCTCTGCTCCAAATTTTTGATTGACAGTGATGTCTAAAAAAATTGTTTTCAGCACAAATAAACTTGGTTTCACTCCAGAATTTCTTGGTCGTGTCAAGCTTGTTACCTCAGTTGCATCACTGCTTGGAGTTGGACTGTATAATGGCTTTTTGAAAAATGTTCCATTGCACAAGATCTTTTTTGCTACTACTGTAACTGGTACAGCTCTTGGGATGACTCAGGTTTGTGTTATGATCACTTCAAGCCAGGCTTAGCAGTGGATAATTGTGTTTAATGGAGTGTATTATGCATATTCATTTTTGTTAATATTCTGGCTCAGGTTTTCCTTGTTACTGGTTTAAACAGAAAGTTTGGGATAAGTGACGAGTGGTTTGCTGTTGGGGATTCTTTGATTCTAACAGTCCTTGGTCAGGTAACATATGTTTGTCAGATCTCTTATGACAGCTCTGATGTTGAAATTTTTAGTTCTGTTACACCTGCATGTGGCAGGCTGGAAGACCAGCTTTTTATGTCTGGAAACTTTCGAGTCCCAGCTTTTTTTTTTTTTTTTTAAAAAAAAAGAAGTTATGTTTCCTTTCAAATTGGTTGCATTGCATTGTTTCTTTCATATAACCACTTTAAGACATGGTTTTGGTTACTAAAAGATCCTTCCTTTTTATGCTGCTAGTAAGATCATTCTGTTGTGTTATTGTGCAAGTTCAGCCATCCATATCCTCAACACGAGTTCTTTTATTTTTAGATGCCTATTTTCACTCCTCAACTGTTTTATCTCATATCTAGTTAAGGAACCATCTCACTTAAAAGTTTAAGCTTACAGGTAAGGTCTCGGAATATGATTTATATTATTCTCTAACACACCCCTTCAAGTGAAAGCTCTTTGAGCTTGAAACTTGCACAGGCCCATTACCTTGTGCTTGTTTTTTATCAGATAGAATAGTGATGGTGAGATTCGAACTCTTGACCGCTGGGTCAACAAGGCTCTGATATCATGTTAAGGAACCATCTCACCTAAAAGTTTAAAGTTTTTAGGTGAGATGGTTCCTTAACATAGTATCAGAGCCTTGTTGACCCAGCGGTTACAAGTTCGAATCTCACTACTCTCATTTTATTTGATAAAAACCAAGCACAAGGTGTTGTGGGCCTGTGCAAGTTTCAAGCCCGAAAAGGCTTTCACTTGAGGGGATATGTTAGAGAATAATATAACTCATATTATGAGGCTTCACTTACAAGCTTAAAGTTTTTAGGTGAGATGGTTTCTTAACAATATCTTGTGCAAGTTGATCTAGCAAAAACTGTACGCCGAAGCAGCTAAAACGTATTGGTACTTTTGCAGGCATCTTTCATGCCAGTTCTTGTGCTAGCGGCGAAGTTATGTCCAGAGGGCATGGAAGCTACGCTTTTTGCAACCCTCATGTCCATTTCAAATGGAGGGAGTGTTCTCGGAGGGCTGATTGGTGCTGGTCTGACTCAGTTTTTTGGAGTCACAAAGGACAATTTTGACAACTTGGCCTTTCTGATTATTCTCTGTAATCTCAGCTCGTTGCTTCCTTTGCCACTGCTAGGCCTCCTACCCAACGATACGTCCGATGCCATTTCGAAGGACAGTAGAGATATCGAGATGAAGTCGAACTGAATTCGGATGGTCACTTCCTCATTATCCAGTGCAGAGGCACGCTTCACCTTTCATTCCTTTGGACTGACCCCTGCTTGTATACTTTTTGCTTAACCACCGTAGATTACACTTGTTTCGAACGGGGCTTGTGTAAATATCACGAGGTCGCATACACAAACTATGGAGAGATGATCCAGCTTGACCTGAGCTATGCACGTGATGGAATGTAACCGAAGTGTACTATGACGTCAAAATGGAAACAAGGCCCATTGTTCGAAGGTATCACGGCCCCGAACATATGGCATGTCAGAATGGTAACAAGGCCTGGCTATTGATTGTGATCCTCTTCTTTATTACCCTTTTAAATAAAAATAATGATGATTAATTTCCATGAAAAGCAACCGCGTTAATTACTGTAATGTTCGGGTGCAGGCCACCTGAAAGAAGACAGTTCATTTAATGTAACCGGGCACGTCCTAGCTTCAAAACTTATATTCGATTAAAAAGAAAAAAGAGTTACCGACACATGAATATCTCTGCTGCTTTCGTTGATTTATAGACATTTCACGTCGTTAATTTAATATCTCTCAATCCAAATATCTTAGATATTATAAAAGAAAGAGGGACCGCCAATAAACAAAAAGAAAAATGAACAAGAAAAGGAATTTGAAGTAGACTTGACTCAGGAATTGGCTTTGCACGAGTCGGGACTAGTTCCGAATAATGTAGTTATGTATGATCCCGAAAGCAACCCATCAATCCACAACTCTCTCTCTCTCTTGGTTTGTGTGTTTAGAGTAAAAGTAAAGATAAAAGAAGAAGAGGATATCTTCAACCCTTCACAAACGCTCGGTCGATGCCTGTTTGGTATTGTGGTTGCTGTTGTGGTTGAGGTTGAAAAAAAGCTGTTTAAAAAAAAGCGCTTTTTCTGCGGTTCAAAATAAGCAGTGAGTGTTTGGTTAAAAACAGTGGTTGAGTCTGCGGTTGAAAAAAATCAGTTTTGTGTGTTTGGTTACCAACCTTTTCATATTGCTTTTAACTTGTGAAATTATTTTAAAGGGTATATATATATATATATATATATATATATATATATATATTTTTACATATTGTAGATTTAATAATTATAATAATATAATGTAATTAATAATTCAAGTAAATTAGATATTTTTTTTTATTCTCTTACTAAATTACTTGCAATGTCATCATGAATAATATTTATACGTGAATATTTTTAATATGATTATATTAAGATTATTAAAAAACATACGTGTATATATGTAATCAATTTAATTAAGTTTATTAATATTTTAATTAAGTTTTTAGATTTTTATATTATTTTAATATAATATAATATAATATAATATAATATATTCTGCTTCTTTCTCTCCCACGCCCCTCCCTTCTCCTCTCAGCATATTTTTGGGACAATGAAACGCATGAAAAGCAGGAATTTCCTGCTTTTCATAAAACGGAGTTTTGACCGGTTTTCATGATGGGGTCCACAATTTATCATCAACTTTTTACCTATAGCCAAACACTCAATTCATAGCTTTTTTTCAACCATTCTTAACCGGAGGTCTAGCCACAATACCAAACGGGCACTAAACAAGAACCCTAGCAACGACGTTTTGTTATGGTCTGGCAATTTGCAAAATAAAATGAGACAATATTTTAGTTTATGATTTTGAAAGGTAAATACTGCCACTACTACTAATAATACAAATTATTTGGCTTTGCACCACGCGGTAGGGTCCTACAAAAAAATACAGATTACTCATTGCTTTGTCATATTTTCTCATGTTTTTGTCTGTCCCAAAAAACTGAAAAACTGGGGGGGCTCATTTGGCCTTTGCACTCTCTTCTGGGCACCGAGGGCACATCTCAACCACACCAGGGCACCCCCCATTCATGACCCACCACGCAAACACAATATTTTAAGCTCATAGTATAAGAAATTCTTCCGCCTCCTAACCTTTTTGTGTTTGATATAAATCAATATACAAAGCTTTGGTCAGCTACACGGTAACTTGTGTCCACCATGTTCACTTTTATTTTATTTTTTAAAACTAATACAAGTGTTTGAGTTATCTTCAGCGCAACTTGACTAATTCTATAAATTCTAAAATTAACGATCATATAAGTTTTTAGTTACCATTATATTAATAATCACATGATTCGAACCTGAGACCGCAAGAAAAGCAAGCTTTTATTTCTAAGATCGTATCACATTTCCCTTTTGTCTTGATTATTGCTGAACCCTCTCTTTCATGTGTTCTCAGTTCAATTTAATTGTGCACTTTACATGTGTTATTATTTCTTATTTCTATTATTATTAATTTGGAATCAGCAGAGCAGTATGAAAAGCAAACAAGCTTAACAGAGAGAGAGAGCATCCCACGCTCTTGTCAGATTCAATGATGCATACTCTTGAAAACTACAATCTAATTGGATGGAAATTTGCTCCGAAATCTCATCAAATGAGCTGCAAAATCAGATAACTGGTGCGCATTATTGAAAGTTATAGATAATTGGTTCCAAAAATAACGAAAATGCTTCCGTCTAAGAAAAACAAAACATGAAGGAAAAAAAAAGAGCTAAAGTTTTTCTATAAAATAGGAACATTTATTTATTTATTTATTTATTTATTTTAGTACGCTCCATTTTATCAAAATCTACCCATGCAAGTCGGTTGAATTGATGGCCCGGATCCGAGACCAGGCCAGTGCAGTCCAGTTAAAAAATGTAGATCTTGAACTGCTGGGTTAATGTGGTGGTGCTACATCATAAGCTTGGGATCAAGCCCAGCATCCCATTAAAATAATAACAAAATCAAATGAGCCCAGCTGTATCAACCACGCCACTGGGCTTGATGTGGAGTCATTCTTATACACGCGCACATGCTCTCTGCCATGCCTACCTTTTAACTTATTTTTTATATTACATGAGTCCTATATAAAACTAACATAAATAAAATATTAAATTGAGAATAAAAGAAGTCAAGAGCAATAATAATAATAATAATAATAATAATAAAATATTATGGATAAGTATTGTAACTCATAATAATAATTTGTCTCTTATATTGCATTTTATCATCATTATTATTTTATTTAATCTTGCGTATTCATGATTTTAAATGTTATTTTATAGTTTATCAAGTATCATTTATTTTTTCAAATCTCACTATAATTATTAGTTAAAAGTAAAAAACTATGCTGAAAGAGTTAAATTTTCTTAAATAGAAAGCAAAAGATGTGATTAAAAAAAACTCAATAAGAGAAAATGATTTGAGTGAAAAAAATATTTTTTTTCCTAATTTTTTGTATGACGTGTCTATTTTTATTTTGTGATATTGGAGATGAACCACCGCTTCTGCTAGTTCGCTGGCCGAATTGGTTCTGATAATAATAATAATAGTATGAACAACACAGACACTGACAGATCACTTGACCTGAGACTAAATTCCAACGCCGACAATATATGCTGCGTGTGTTGGCGCGCAAGCAATGATGAGCAGTTCGCAACCCCAGAGCCCAGTAAACTAGATTAAAGTTTTTGAAGTGGCCGGCCGGCCGGCCGGGATAATATATATTCTGCTGGACATGCATGGTAGTATCTGTGTAACTATCTATCCATCCTACGTTAATTGTCTCAAATCTCGAAGGTAATGGATAACATATTGCTGCAAGGATCTGAACGCTTGATCTGAAGAGAACCATCTTTGATAAGCAATCTATATATTTGGTCTGGAACACATGCGTATGAATATCTAATCCAGCTAGCCGCAATGCCATTGGTCTGGCAGCGAGGCGGCTAGGAAGTCAACAGTTTGGGCATGGGGGAGGGGGGAGTCGAAGTAGTTGTTGAGTTGCTGCTAATGATTGAACCAAATTTATAAGAAAAGGTCGACCAAGCCACGCACAGCTCGAATTGTACCCCACACAATAAATAAAGAAGAGCAAAATCAACAGTAGCTTTGTTCACCTTCTCCTGAAATCACTTTTGGCTCGAAGAGAGCATCACTGTTATAGGGCATCAACCACATTCCAGTGGTGTGTGTGTATTTCTTGCTCCTCTGGTGATCTTTGAAAGGAGATCACAACTACTATATACTGAGAAATACTAACAAAATCTTTACTGTATACTGACAGGATCATATTATATTGGTGCTGTCTAGTTTTAATTATGCAGTTTCAACTGGGAGTCTTTGGAAAAAAAATAGGGAAGCCATGCTAACTTGATTCATGCTGCAATACATCGATCGATCATTAGACAAATTGACTTTACATGGCGATAACACCTCCATCATTTGAAGAGATCACTGTTGTTGTGCATTATCATGTTTTGAAAGAAAATTGTGATAATGATTGTGATGATAATGGAATATAAATATTAGAAGTTGGAGAGCAGAATGATGATTGACTAGATAATTTGGATACGATCAAGCAATAAGCACAGGAACTTATTCTTTTTTTTTTATTTCTCGATAGTGATGAATGACAATTTTTACATAAACTTATATTGGAATATACAAGCAACGCTTAAATATCGAGGCAGTGATAGATGATTGATGGCAGTGCGTGACAACAAATTGGTTGGGTGGGAGGGAAATTAAGAATCCTTGGCTGTGTTCAAGAGAATGATACATGTGGGATGCCATGTGAAGAGCATTAAGTTTCTTACAAACTCAACCTCCCCACTAATTTTGTCTTTTTTTTCCTTTTTCATATGATCATGGCGAAACCAAACAAAACCCCATGTGAAGAATCATTGACCCTCAGAACAAATTAAGGATATAGAGCTATATCCCATACGCTGGAAATTGGAATGATTATGCAGAGAAGCTGGTCAGGACCCGTTTTATATGGCTAACTAATCTCCGCGCGCTACTATAAACTCGAGGTAATCAATAATGTCTCATAATATTCGCTCGACAAAGATTAGATGTTAATTAATTTGTTTTTCTTTTTGTTTGCACCTCTCTCTCTCTCTCTCTCTACACACACACACACACACACACACACATATGGATTGGCCAAGGAAGACTAGGCATGAATTCGTAAGCCAATTACTTTATAATTAACTGGCTGAGAACAAAGAATTTACTGGTGTAATATTTATATAAAGTGTTTAGCAATCACTTTTACAAGGTATATTTGGACACCTGATGGAAATAAATGAAGAACAAATTAACAAAATCTTACAACTTCGTAATGATCGATATCCTCATTTATCATTGTCATGTCGCATTGATCATTCTCAGGATCAGTTTGATCAATAATCATGAATGGAGAATTTTGGCCATTACAGAAAATTAAGGAAAGTTAATTAAGAATACCTAATTTTATCCCAGCAGAAATCTGACCTGGTCATTTTAAGAAGAAAAAAAAACATGGATTGGAGACACCACCGCAATTGCCGGACATGCATCTAGCAGACAAGAATTGCATGTCTGTTCGTGCAGCAATGGCTACTTCGCGGATACTTGAATTCTAATGTATTAAGTGCTTCGGCAAGCATCCCCACATGCTTGGCCATGCCTTGTCTGTGGACCTAGCTATTGCAATTTGGAACATCTTACTTGTAGCCTCCTCTTTCGTCAATGGCACTGTGCTGACTGCTGACTGCGTGCAGTTTCTGATTGATTTCACATGGTGTAGCCAATGCCTTACGCGATCAGTGTCTGATTTCACCTGGTCCACTTCAAATCAATTATGGTCCACATATTTACAATTTATCCAAAATTAAGTCAGATAAAACATGATCTTGTTTGGCTCAGAAAAGGACCTGGAAGGTGTTTGTTTTTTCCTCTCTTTTTATATGGTTTTTATGACGCCCCCTAGGGGAATTTATTAATATCAACAAATAGAAGATTTAATTTTCATATTAAATACTAAGATTTTATTCAATCATGAAAATGAAGCCTTCAATTATTGGTATGAGCAACATGTGTCCTCATGCCATGTGTAAGAAAAACGAATGATGCCAAAAACAAAAGTACAAAAAATTGACTTGGAAAATTTCAAGTCATTAAATTGGTTAAACTCACATCTTAATTGTGATTGAATGGCTCACATCAATTATTGTTTTTCTTCTTATTTTATCAAATAGCATTGCTTGTTAGAAATATCCCCTTTTTTTCATCCTTTTTTTTTTAATATTTCTTATACATATTTTTTTTTTAAATTGATTTCTAGTTTAATGTAAATAAAAGGGTAGCATTATTAAAAATATATAGATGTTAATGGTTGTGGCTAAATTATGAAAGACTTTCTTGTACTTGTGATTGGACCTAATTGCATTAGTATGATGGAGGTGAAGAAATGATTGAGCCTAATCAGCATCAATTAACTAAGTTAATTGGGTATTTATCACGACTAAACCTATCCTAATTAACAGGAATTGGATGTTAGTTGTGACCAAAAAGCCTAATGTCTCCATGACTACACAGCTCGTTGCATGAAACAAGATCACGGCTTTGGTATTCGGAGAGAGCCACGATATATGGGAGCCTTCCTTGGCAGCATTATTGTACGTGCGCTGAGCGAGCACTGTTGGGAGTCCTCGAAGAAGCACCGACAGAGAAGCAAAACAAAAAAAAAAATGTAGATCATTGTATTGTTTTGATGAATTCTGAAGCATTCAAATATAAATCTTGAAATATCTATATAAATTTTTTTATTGAATTTTATGGTACATGGTTATTCAAGAGAAAGTGTTATAAATTTATATTTATATATATATTGAATATCTATAACTCTTGAGTTTAGTCTTTTGAATTTCATAGAATCCTCGAGTTCATTTCATTTTTCTATAAATAGATTACTTATCTTGTATTCTTTGTATTTTGAAAAAATAAAAGAAGTCATAATAAAAAAAAGTATTTATCTCTTGTCTCTTTTTATTATAATTTGAATATCTATGTTTTTCTATGTTAATTATTTCTTCTTCTTTTTTTTATAGCAATCAAAGTATAATTTCTCGTTTCTCATACAATAAGTTTTTTGTTGACTATAGTAATTATAGTTTTCAAAGCTGAATGGAATGGAATGGACTGGGCTTGATTTCTCCATCTTAATTTTTTTTTAAATAAATCAGGGTTTATTTTTGCATACGAATAAATAATAAATTAATTTTGACAACATTTTGTTAGAGTATAATATAATCATATTATGGGGCCTCATCTATAAGCTTAAGCTTTTTAGATGAGATGATTTCTTAACATGGTATCAGAGCCTTGTTAACCTAGCGGTCACGAGTTTGAATGTCACCACCCCCATTCTATTTGATAAAAAAAAACCAAGTACAAGGTGACTTGAGCCTGTGCAAGTTTCAAGACCAAATGACTTTCACTTGAGGGGGGGTGTTAGAGTATAATATAATCATATTTTGGGAGTCTCATCTATAAGCTTAAGCTTTTAGGTGAGATGGTTCCTTAACATATTTTCATCTTGTAGATTACTCCACACTCTTATGTTTATAAAGAAATTATATTAAAAAATACACATGCTATATATTATAAATGTAACTTGTATAATAAGAATATTTTTCATGTAAAAAGAAATTATTTAATTTATAGGAGGAACTCACGTAAAAACCATCTCCCTGCACAACCTCTCAAAAGAAGCGTCTTGAACTTAATTAAAGGCTTGTATAAATCCATCTCATTAATTTTGTGTGCTATATATTAAACTAAAAAATGAAAATAGTATAGGATTCAAATTTAATTATGATATCTATTATCAATAGCAATAAAATAAAGGGACACTACTTGATCACCCCAAAGAAATGAACATGCCACGTCATCGATCGTCCTGTGTAGGCTTTTTAATGTTAGTGGTTGTTTGCGATGATTGATTTGATGCCATCCTGCATGATGCTAAGTTAACTTTCCAAGTCCTTCATCATTGGCACTTTTTCTGGATAGCATATTCAGTGGGGTCAAGTGGTAGTTAATCAGCATTAGATTTATTAATTATTAACCCCTTTTGATTCTTTTAAAATTTGATAATAATTGTGTTTGAGTTTGTTTATATGTTTTTGCTTAGACTTCTTTGAAGGAATACGCAATCAATCCAAAGTTATATATATGAAATAACTAAAGTGCTGTTTGTTTGCTAAGAAACAATTTTTTTTTAAAAAGAAAATGTTTTTTAATGCTTCCATGTTATAAAAAAGTAGTTGGAAGTATTTCTCAGTGTTTGATGACATTTAAAAAAGTTAAGGATAGTGAAAAGAAAATAAGATATTTCAATAAAAAAAATAATATGAATCAAATAACACATAAAAAAGTTAGAAATGATGGAATTAAAAATGAAAAATCTAATTTAATGAACTATTATAAATAAAATAAGTATGATTTTTTATATTAAAAATGAAATTTAATATATAAGAAAAATCAATTAAGAAAATGGTAACAAAAGAGTAAATAATAAAAAAATGACCAAAGTTGAAAAATAATTCAAAAAATAGATATAAAAAATATATAGGAATCATAATATTGAAAACCAAATTTAATATAATTAAAAAATAATATGATATTTTTAGATTTTTTGAACTGCTAGAAAGTTTATTTCACCCAAGATAAAAGAAAATACTTTCTTGAAAACCAGGATAAATTTCTCCTGGACTATAAAATATTTTCTACTAATCAACTTTTTGTAATATCAAACAAACATAAAAATATTTTTCAAGGAAACATGAGTTTCCATAAAATAAATGGAGCTTTAAATAATAATTTAATCTTGAAAAGGAAACGCCATGCATACATACAAACATCATATCCTAAGATGGTGTTTAGCTCTGCGATGCGTTCTGCGATTAAGACTTACCGCACAGCCAAAATGTTTGGTAAGCATTTGTGCTGCAGGTTTTTAGTTGTGAGTCCCGCATGAAAACCGAGTTTCAAACTTAATTTTTAAAAGCATCACAGAGATGTTTTTCAACCTCAACCGAAGCATCAATTTCCAACAGGATCGTGTTTTTTTTCATTCTACTACATGACACCGTGTTTTACACATCACCGTTGCCTTTCTCTCTACCATTGCTGACGGTCTCTCTCTCTCTCCACAGTGATGTCGCGCCCTCTTTCTCCTCCATAATCATGGTCGTGCCCCCTCTCTTCTCTCTAGTCACGCCCATTGCCTCTCTCTCTCTCCACAACCACGACACCTCCCTCTCTCTCCTCCACAGTCACGACACCTCCCTCTCTCTCTCCTTCATAGTCATGACAACTCTTTCTCTCTCTAGCAGCAGCCCCCTAGCGTTAGCAGCACCAGCAGAAATAAAACCAGTTGCAACCTTCTAATAACTCTACCGGCCACCATAGGACACCATTTGCGACGCCACTACCACATGAAAAACCACCTCGGCCTCCTCTACCTGTCGATATCGTCCGGTGACCCTCTCGTCACAGTCAGCCATGTTACTGTTCATGTGTTACGTGAACATTAACTTCAATAATCAATTCAAGATGAACGCAGCGTGCTGTGTTTTTCTTGCACTTAACTCTTGGGCTGGGCTGGACCTCCTCTCGGCCCAACCGAAGTCCAAGAGAGTTGGACATTTTGGCCCAACTTGGCTAGGTCGGCCCATTTAGGCGGGTCAGGCCCAATTTGATTTTAAAAAAATATATATTTTTTAAAAAAAAATGTGTAGATAGATATTAGTCTTGATGAAAGGAAAAGGCACGTGACTTCATTTCACTCCACAACCTTGTTGTTTTTCGATTGATTATGAATCTGAAACTTGTAACAGGATCTGGCCTTAGAATTATATATCTACAACTGGATTACAGATGTTGTTACTAATGACACTGTTACCAGATATTGTTCATCCATCAAATAGCAAGGGATCACAGAGGCATTAACGTATCGATTTAGTTCGTGATGAATTTGCAAGTAGTTTGATAAGAGAATAAAAACAAATATCTAATTTACTTGAATTATTAATTACATTTTATTGTTATGACTATTAATCTACAATATTTAAAAATCAATATCATATATATATATATATATATATATATATATATATATATATATATATATATATATGTGTGTGTGTGTGTGTGTGTGTGTGTGTGTGTGTGTCCTTTAAAGTAATTTTAAAAGTTAACAGCAATATGAAAAAGCATGATAACAAAACACACAAAATTACTTTTCATTAAACCTCAAACTCAACCACAGTTTTAACCAAACACCTCAATTTTAGTTATTTTTTTTTGTATAAACCACGTGGTGTCCCAGGCGCTGGTCCAGACTAATCCACGTTCACACCAGGTGGGCCCCAAAGGGAGTGAAAGTGCTCCCCAAATGGCCGGCTCCATATAAGAGGAAGGATTGAACCCCTGACCTCTCTTAAGGGACGAAAGCACCCTCACCACTCACGCCAGGACTCCTTGGGTCCTCAATTTTAGTTATGAACCGCAACTAAAAATATTTTTCATGAAACTGTTTTTTTTTAACAACAACCACAACAGCAACCGCTATACCAAAAGACTAAAACTCGCAGAAGTGATCAGGAGTTAAATACAAGTCTCTTTGATATTGCTACTAAATGATTGGTTAAATATGAAAAAATAATAATTATAAGTCAGTTTGTATAAAAATATTGTATAGTTTGTCTGTGCATGTAGATTAATCTCTTTGTCATTTTGCTTTGAAAGAAAGTTTGAATAAGTGCATTTCTATTTAAATTGTGGCATTCTTACGGCAACATAATGGTTTATTTATGATTGCTGATTGCTTCAAACATATACATATTTATGATTAATAGTGTTATACATTTATTTAAGAGTTTCCTTTGAGACATCAAGATCCACTTGTATTTTTTTAATTTTTAAGAAACTCTAAATTAATCTTTTTTAATTATTTTGATATATTACTATTGAAAATAAAAAAAATATATTATTTTAATATATTTAAAATAATATTATACAAATCTCAAGGGATTAATCTAATAATTAAAACTTGTGCCAAATTGAAGTCAAAATGAATGAAAACAAACTACAGTAGTTTGAGGTGAGAGCAACGCTGTAGCATGAGCAGAAAGTAACCCTAACCAACGGCAAAAGCATAAACTACATTAATTGGAGGTGAAAGCAGGGCTGTAGCATGGACAGATAACCCTAACCAACCGAAGAATTAAAAAGATAGAAAAAAACCTGTAATTATTGATAGCTTCTGTTCCAAAAGATGATATAAAGTCACCCTTTAAAGAAAAACAGAGATAAAAATTATTAACAAAAGCTAATGTTTTGGCAATTTCAATGTGTATAAAATTATTTTTTTATTCTTTCACAAATCACCATAAAAATAAAGTAATATTTTCTTAACTTCATTTTAAAAAAATTCACTTGTATAATTAAGGTTTTTTAAATCAAAATTAGCTTATAATCTCATGTTTTTTTTCTTCAAAAAAACAATTGAATTAAAATACAGGAGATTAAAATGAAAAACAGATAATATAAAGGGTGCTTTAAAATTTATGTATGAAATACATTTTAGGTCCTTAACTCTTTTTTTACTATAAGATTATCAAAATATGCCTTTAATTTTTTAAAAATATATTGTGATATTAAACAAAATCCATTTATTTAAGAGGACGAGAGAGAGAGAGAGAGAGAGAGAAATCACAAAAAAAGAAGATAAAATTCTTTGTTGCTGACTATTTCAACCACCAAATAGGTTAAAATCGGTGTTAACAGGATTACATTAGGTGGAATGAGTCGTATGGTGTTTGCTTTAAGTCTTGATATAGTCTAACAAAACAGATCTAGGTCATTGATGTAGAATTTATTTGATTTGATTTAGTGTTTTGAAACTTTGAGCGGTTTAATATGTTGATTTCTTAATATTTTAAGAGTGTTTTGTTGTTGAAATAGATTCATAAACGTGGTTTTTTGGGTAATAAACCAGTAATCCAATTTTATTACAACCACAATGATGGCTGGGAATTCGATCGGCAGAAAAATAAGTTGTTATCACAGTTGACGACACATTATCTATTTATTTTTTAAATAATAATACATATAGGACCGAATAAACAATTAAATTAAGAAAAAAAATTGCAAACTCAAGGGTGTGGGCTTGTGCTTTAAGGACCAGCACACGCTTGAACTTCTTTTTTTTTGTACTTCTTTTTTGTATTTTTACTTAATTCCTCCTCCTTTTTCATTTTCCTTTTTGCTTATTTAGCTTTTTAAAAAATTAATAATATATTTTTTAATTATATTGATTGTCTTTTTTTTCATGAGGTTAGTATGATTCATTTGTAATTTATATATATATAGTTCATAGATTATAAATTTGTTTTTTTTATGATATTTTTAATATATGCATCTCTACATAATATTTTTTTCTTTTATTTGTTCATTAAAGTTTATGTATTTGTCAATTTCTATTACAAATTTATCTTAATAAACAAATTCATTAAACACGATCGGTGTAGATGATCCATGGTGTATTATTAAATATCTTGATTTATATTTATTTATTAGTTTTTGAAATTTTATTTCTTTTATTTTCAAAAACAATTCTATAATATTATTTGATCTTGTAATCTTGGACGCTTTATAAACACATAATCCTGATATATCTTATGTACAAATCATGAATTTCACGTGTTAATTCATCTCTGTCTAGATCAATATTTTTTTCATTTTTTTTTTGTTATTATTATCTCATTTTTTAATGTACTAGTAAATTAATCAAAATTTATCTTAACTATCCAGTTTCTTTCATTTTCTTAAAACATTATCGTTTTCTAATTTTTTATAATTAAAAAAATGCAACCCGGCATACAACATCGAGCGTGACAACAATCCAATTAACTACTATGTTATCACACCGGTCTTAAGTTGCTTGAGATATTTCTCCAATTCTCTTTTATTTTATTTCTAACAAAGCTGCTTGGGTTCGTGCTGCAGGAATTTGCATGAAAACATTGAATTATGAATGTGAAAAAATGACAACAAATAACATGTTTATGAAACTTTGACTATAATCACATGAACGTACCTTCTACATTGAAAATATGTCTGAACTCTATTATAGTCATGCCAAAAAGTTGCTGACATTATTGCAAGACAAGATAGAGATCATATTCCATACGCATGTTGTCATCAACCCCCCTGTTCTGTCACTTTCAACTGTCCGTGACCAAAACAATTCTTTTCCCCTGCATTTCTGCCCGGTAAATTAATAGCATTAATCAATGGGTGTTTTTTGGGATTTCTTTTAGAAAGTGTTTTTAATAAAAAAATGATTTTTTATAATTTTAATTTTTTGTTTTAAATTAAAAAATTTTGGTGTTTTTATATCATTTTGATGTACTGATATCAAAAATAATTTAAAAAAAATAAAAAAATAAAAAAAAATATTATTTTGATGTATTTCTAAACAATTTTTTTTTCAAAAAGCAACCGTAACCACACTCTCAAACAGGCATTTATATGGCTAATTTAATCTAAATTATTATTATTATTATTATTATTATTATAATACATCTTTTGAAGACAATTTAGAACTGGCAACAAGATTTTGTAGCTTTAACTTCTCCTAACCAATTGTCATCATAATTGTTTTTTCTAACCCACTGTATTAGAAATCACATTGAGTATAATTCATAGAGATTCCTCTCCTCGTGCAAGTTAATTAACATATCAACCAAAATACATGACAATCTTGTAGTTACTCGAAGGTATTATAATTATAATTATAAGTATAATTACAAAATACATGTAAAATGTATCAAGTGGATTATATATCTTCATTCGTAAATACAAAAATAATATACAAAGTAAATGAATTGCTAGTGGCCATAAGACAGCTTGAAAAATATAAAATGTAATGAAGCATCTATGAACACTCATTGTTTAAGAATAACATTGTATTTATTTATTTATTTATTTTATCAACGACTCTTGCAGTAGAATAATTGACACTCGCAGGCCAATCAAGTGTGAAAGTATGTTGACCATCGTGGTAAGTTTTGATCCAATCCACGGTCAAGTAGTCAACGCATTCATAGAATCAGGGTAACCAAACAAACAAGCTTGGATGGGAAACGAGCCAGTGTGCTGACAGAAAAGCGAGCAGGCCCTGTTCGAAACACCAACCGAATGCAACTGTCAATCAAATAAAGAAAAACTACCGCAGTGTAAATTATATATATTGACAAAAGGCCCAAAAGAAATTGATTTTATGGAAGCCCCCTGAATTTAGATTTAAATGGCTAGATAGGGCAAGGTCTTGAGGGCCCCCTCCGTCTACCCTGTCTCAATTTCCACATCTTCATGCCCCCTGTAACATGGGGGAAGTTATGGCAGATTTCCCTTCTCTTATTCTCTCTCATCCCTAACCACCCATATAAGCTCTCGATCGTATACGTAGCTCTTACAGGAAAGAGAAGAAACCCATTTCCTGTTTTATCACTGTAATCATATCGAAGCACCTATAATTACATACCACACTTCACTTGAAAGTCGAAACAGGTTCCATTTATCATTCCTTGAAGCAACGAAAATCTCGAGGAGGGAAGAAGAAAACGATATGGAGATTGAATCGGTCCAGTGTGAGTGCTGTGGGCTGAAAGAGGATTGCACCCAAGAATACATTAGTGAAGTGAAGGCCAAATTTGACGGCAAGTGGCTGTGTGGACTGTGCTCAGAAGCTGTTCGAGACGAGTTTAGCAGGGGCAAAACGCAGTTCGGAATGGAAGAAGCTGTGAGAGCGCACATGTCGTTTTGTGGTAAATTCAATTCGAATCCAGCAGTGAGAGTTGCTGATGGGATGAAGCAGATGCTGAGAAGACGGTCAGGAGATTTGTCTTCATCAAAATCTTCTTCCAAGAAGTATTCGAGGTCGGCAAGCACAAAACTGTACTAACTGGGGCGAGGACTCACTCTTCCTTGCACAAATAATAGTGATAGCTAGTGTTTCGTGGTCCGTGTCAGCCTGTCTTGTACAGAGCATGCTATCCCAAATGAGGCTTCTTCTTAGATTTACTTTTCACTTTAACTTGCTGTGCTTTTTCTTGGCCAAGGGATAATCATGGCGACAGAAATTTGAAGGGAAAATCTAGAGCTCATGCTAATCGATCAGGTGATAAGAAATAATTCAACCCTTTTCCTTTCTCCACTCTGGATTACCACTGGTTTTATGGCCGAGTTGAGTTTTTTTTTTTTAAAAAAATAAATAAAATAAAACCTGGACTATATCTTTATCAGTCCCTCCCACCCCTACGCTAACCAACCATTTCTAGGCAGAAGCCATGCCTGAAACGTTTGAGATTTCACTTTGTTCGCCCCCGTAGATTAACGCTTATAATCAAAATTTGTTGCATAATGAAACCCAGTCAGATACTCTCTTCTTCAATTGGAAACTAAATTGCCCTAAGTGTCTGTTTAGCTAAGCGGTTGAACTGTCGTTTGGTCAAATTTTGAAGAAAAAAAAATCATTATAAATGAAATTTTTTTGGTGTTTTTTAGATCATTTTGATATGCTAATATCAAAAATAATTTTTAAAAAATAAAAAATTATCATTTTGATGTATATCTAAACGAAAATCACTTTAAAAAACAATCGCAATTACACTCTCAAACACCCTCTAAAACTCGTTCAATGACTGGACTGCATCCTTATTCTAAACAGTAAGTTACATCTTTTTTTGAGATGTTATGAAATTACAGATCACTTAAAAGTTAAGAAATTTATAAAAAAACCTTCTTTTATACTCGTAACATTTTTAGTATGAATAGAATGGTTTACAAAAATGAAGAGTATTTTGGATAGAAATTAGATTTTTGTAGTCTTTATTTAAATTTGAAGAGGATTTTTATAGGATCTTGTTTTTCGGATGGATGGTCATTGTAATTTCAATTTATACTATTTTATGTTGACCGATTTATAGGGGGGGAAAAGTTTCTGTGAATCGTATCAACAGCAGTACTTTGGTTTTGTGGACACCACAGATATTTTTTTCCCTGCTTGTCTCTGCTGGCTTTTTAAAACCAAACAGAAGTATGGGTCAACTTCCCACTACATGTTTATGAGGACGTTAAAAAAAATGTCGACACGCTAACAATTATACTAGGTTTTTTTTTTTTGCGTCTATGTCATAGGTAAGATTATTTTATTTTTGAATTACAAAAAAAATAAAAAAGTATTGTTAACATGTTTTTAACATGAAAAAAACAACAATAAATAAATAAAATTAATGCATATTAGATGATATTTTAATAAAATATGAGATGTTGATATATCATGCAATATGTTTTCTTAAAAAAACATTAAAACAATAAAGTATGAAATCAATTTGAATCATGACTAACTTGAAAAGCTTGTGACATGCTATAAGAGCATGATAATTTTTTTTAAAAAAATCAGGAATTACAATTCTAAACAAGCAAAAATACTAACGGAAAAAAAATTGTTTGAGTCAACTTGACTAAACATCCTGAATATGTGAACCTGGATGTGAGAATAATTGTCCCATAAAAAATAAATTGAAAATAATAATATAAAACACAATTCTTAACCAACTCGTTGTTAAAAGATAAAAATTAAAAAAAATTGAGACAATTTATGTTAACTTGATAAACTTGTGATTAGATCATGAGATCAAAGACAATTTAATATAAATAAAATAAAATATGAAGTTCAATTCCTAGCCAATTAAACTCGTCAACCATAGCTATAAAAGTGAGATTAACTAATAGAAAGCAAACAAAAAAAAACTACGAAGCTTAGATCTTAATCTAGATAGTTAAGTGAAGAAATATGAAAAAAAATATTTAAAAAAAAACAATATGAGTCATCCTAAGTTAACTCAATCAACTAAAATCAAAAAGAAAAAACATGATACTCAATTCTCAATCATACTCAATTCTCAATCAACTAAACATGTGACCTGAGTTATGAAAATGAGATTATCTCATACAAAGAAAATAAAAATAAATTATTAAATCAACTTCTAAACAAATTATTGTTGAAGGATGAAACTATAAAATAAATATATTTTTACAAAAAATGTAAAAAATGAAAATACTCAAAGTCACATGGGATTAACTTGATAAACCTATACCATGATTCATGAAAATTGTGAAAGCAAATAAAAAAAAAATCATAAAACTTAATTCTCAACCAACCAAATGCATGTCTTAGGTCATGAAATCACCCTATAGAAAAAAAATTAAAAACATTGTGAAGCTCAACTTCAGACCAACTCATTGTTAAAAGACAAAAGTTAGAAAAAGAAACAATTTATTTTAAAAAAAAACTCAAAACCAACAAAGTTTCATTCATTGTCAAGAGATTGAGATACCTTAGTAAAAATGAAATAATAAAGCATGAAAGTTCAATTCTTAACCAACTAAATATTGAAAGCCAAAACTAAAAAGAAAATATTTTTTTTATATAAAAAAAAACCCCAAAAAAAAAGGAGAAAGACCAAAAATAGGTAGAGAAAAAGTAGTGCTATAAAACCGTGATAATTTCTATAGGATCTTGACAACCTCACAACTTTTGGTAATAAGACTAGAAATAGCTTAATAGGAAAAAAAAAATCATAAACCTCAATTCTCAACCAACTAAATGTTAAAAGCTAAAGACTTTAAAAAGAAAATTAATTTAAAATAAAAAGAAAAATTTCAAACAAAGAGGAAGAACAAAGTAATATTATGAGGTTGTGATAACCCTATAAAAAGTAAATCAAAATAAATAATGAAGATAAGTCCTTAATTAACCGAATGTTAAATGATGAAAGTTGAAAAAAATATTAAAGAAAAAATAATAATTCTAGTTAACTTGAATTAATTTGTCAAATATATGAATCGAGTAATGAGATTTGAATAATTTCATAGAAAGTAAATCGAGAGAAATTACAAAGTCAACAATAAATCTATGAGACTAATATACAATCCAACAAAAAAAAGTAAAAACATTTACGAAACATAATTATCAAAACAAATTAATATTGAAGGATAAATTAAAATAAAAATTATGTTGATGAAAGGATAAATTAAAAAAAAAAACACTATTTTGTAAGTTTGCTACAGTGATTTTTAAAATAAAAAAAATATTCGTAATATCTTAAACTAACAAAGTTCTTCGTTTTACATCGTGGGCTCAATTATTTAAGCTAGAGTCTAATTGCTTCCACAATAATTAGTGGTTGACAAAGTAATTATAGAAAAGATCTCCGACATGTTCATTGCTCCGGAAATGATATAACATGGCATTGGTTTTTGTAATGAATCAAGTATGATGATTGGATTTTGTAATGCGCTATCCAAGCTTACCCTTTAATTAAACCTAACCAATTCTCGTGACAAAGACAATTTATTTCTTGATTTGATGGCAAGTAGTAGGTGTCCACGTAATCAACCAGACAAGTAGTAGGTGTTCACTAAATTTGTATGCCCCAGGAAATCTTCAATCCCAACAGTCTAAGATCATCTCATTAATAATCAGTTCTCCATTTATCATATGAAATCAGAAGCTGCAGGCAAGAGCACTAAATTAATCACGGCAGTATGCACAAATGGGGGATTTGGTCCTCTAAAATATATTATCATTTAATATTTGTTTTACATTTTTTAATTCTAGTTGATGTAATTTATCTATACACAGATGGGGGATTTGGTTTTAAAATTCTCACGAAACAGTTTAAGAACTCGTTTTTATAATCTTAAAAATTACAACTCATGTTTTTTTTTTTTTTTTTTGAACAAAATTCTAGATGCTCTTACAAAACCCTACCGAATCTAAGAACCAGGAGTTAAAATCCATCCATGAGGGGTTTAAATTTTTGAAGGGCGAGCCATGCATCCAAGTCAAACATCACCATCGGCATCGTTGGTGGGAATATGAGTTATGGTGCTCTGATTTCTGAAACCCTAATTTCTTCGACTTCACATCATGACACCAACTATTTCACATCAACTCCTTTTAAGCCCCACGTGGAAACTAGTTCTTTGAGAGTCAAGAAATTCACCAAATGTATGGGCCAAAAACTAAGGTCGAAGATGGGTAAGACCTCGTGCGGTCCATGTAGCACATTTGGCCGATGCCATCAATTGACACCCTTGAAAAATGTATACAGCATCATTGATTGCAGAACTTTCTTTTTTATTTGTAAGAAGTCAATATATTCCAGAATTCATATTGCCCCGTTTGACTGTAAGATAATAAAATGCTACCATAACATAATTAAAATTTAAAAAGTGTGGTGGGTAATGCAGTAAAAATATTGTTTGTCAAAATTTAATTTTCTTGCTCAATTATTTTTAGTATTTTTTAATCGTTGTTGTAAGAGATATGTTTTAAAAAATCAAATTATGATATATTTTCAAACAAAAATATTTTAAAAAACAATTATTACCACAAAGTCATTGTAACAGTTCGACTGCTTTCAGGTCTCCTCGAAGGGACTGAGGAAGAAATGAGAAATGACTTCCCCGACAAGTTACTCTACAAAGACATAAAAGAGAAGGGTTAGCGTGTAGGGTGGGGATCGAGTGAGATACACTTATGTGGATGGATGTGGATGAAAGACGCCTGGTGTGAAGGAGTTATTTAACACTAAAAAGGTCAAGAAAGGACTTGTTTTGGAAAAGGATGAAGTCTAAATACAAACATATATCAAGTAGTGTGAAATATACCAGAGAGCCAAGGGTGAGAATACCAAACCTTCAGGTCTCTTGCAACCATTACCTATACCTACCCGACCGTGGTCATCTATATCCATGGATTTCATAGAAGGATTACCCAAATCAAATTAATATTCAATCATTATGGTGGTTGTAGATAGGCTTACCAAGTATGCTCATTTTATTCCTTTGTCACACGCCTACAGTGCTACTAAAATTGCCAAATTTATTTTCCTAAAAAGTCATGAAATAGCATGGTCTACCCGACAATATAGTCTCAGACATAGATCCTACTCTTACTAGCAGTGAGAGAACTATTCCAGATTCAAGGGGTAAGGCTCCTACTTTCTAGTGCCTACCACCCCCAAACCAATGGGCAGACCGAGGTTACCAACAAGACTCTAGAAGAATATTTAAGGTGTTATGTAGGGGATAACCCTAAAGGTTGGTCAAATTGGATGACCATGACTGAATACTGCTACAATTCTAGCAACCACATCCATCAGAACTACCCCATTTGAAGCTACATACAACTACCCACCCCTAAGTATCAAAGATTACATTCCCGATTCAATAAAAAATCAAATAACAAAGTAATAATTATTACAAAGAATAGAGCAAATCGCAAAAACTAAACACCATTTAACACTAGCTCAAGAAAAATAGAAAAAGCAAGCAAATAAAGGCAAGACGAGGATCAATTTCAGCAAGGGTGAGTGGGTTTACCTCAAGCTCAAGCCATTTAAGCAGTCTAACATGCCAAGCAATAAAAATAAAAAGTTAGCATACAAATATTTTGAACCATTCCAAATATTGACGAAGGTGGGATCAATGACTTACTAGTTAGATCTTCCCAAGGAGTCCTGGATCCATAATACCTTCCATGTTTCACTCTTGAAAAAGTGGGTCGGCAAAGACACTACCCTTGAACCATGGTTGCCCGATCTAAAGCCCAGACAAAAATCCCTACCTGAACCTGATGAAATCTTGAACAGGAGGTAACAAATCTGTCGAAGAAAGAGAAAAGATTAAGTACAAGTGAAATGGGAAGGTCAGCCAGCTGAGGATGCCAAATAGGTTGAGGAAGAATGGTTAAAAAAGGTCTACCCACACCTTGAGGGCAAGGTTTTTGAAGGGAGGGGGAGTTGTAATAGTCTCTGGCTACTCTCAGGTCTCCTCGAAAGGACTGAGGAAGAAATGAGAAATGACTTCCCTAACAAGCTATTCTGTAAAGACATAAAAGAGAGGGGTTAACGTGTAGGATAAAGATCAAGTGAGGTACACTTACATGGAAGACTGTGGATGAAAGATGTTTGATGCTGACAGAGGTAGAGAGTAAAAAGAGGGAGAGAATGGTGCCGCTTCATTATTGCTTAACTAGAAATCAAATTCGAATTTAAGAGACATAAATAAATCTAATGCAATTCTAATACAATTATAATTGCCACAAAGTTGGTGGAAAAATAATAATAATAATAATAAAAGGTACAGAAGGGAATCAAATCCAAAAACAACAGAAAGCAATTGCTTTGAAGCAAATCACTTGTTCTAGAGAGGCCTGGGCTACCTCGAATCTGCCCAGAATTTTAGCTGCTTTAATTTTTTTTATTTGTCTTTTGCTTTTTTTTATTTGATAAATCTAGACAAAAAAACATTATTATTTCCATAAAAAATATATAAAAGTTCCTAAGAGAAGATTCTCTCACAAAAAGAATCATTTGAATTGAGAAGTTTTACAGTCATACATGATATAAAAAGATGATGTTCTTGCAATAATATTCATAACTGGTTAGGTTGGATCATAACCTAATAGGATTTGGATCTCTATTAAGTTTAAAATCGTCAAATTTGTTATTTCATTTCAATGAAAAGGAGATAAAAAACTCAAATAGTTTTGCTTCATACTTTGCTACTAATCACCATTTTCTTTCGATGGTGATAAACGTATTATTTTTCTTAATTACCCATGTATGTAACAAGAGTGATGATGTATCCAAATTCAAGATATGTAAACAACATATTATTTTATGTTTTGGATAATGATTAATTATTATATTCAAATACTTAAATTTCTTTTTTTTAGTTTAAGTAATTCCAGATTTACAATAAAAATTTGAATACCTAAAAAAACACTCCCAGATAGAGAAAATTAAAGATCTTTTGATTACAATTATTATATTCATGAGAAAAACAATAAATACTTTAAAATAACCATAAATTAAGGAGTATACAAGTTTGTTCTTGAGTTTTAAGTTGATTAATGCTATGAAATCTATATGAGTTTATCTTAAAAGAAAAAAAATTATGAACCCTTATATGGATGGTTAAGGGAGTATTTATACCCTTTGAGCCTTGTCGTTTTTTCAGAGATTTTTTTTTTTAAATCACATGCTTTTTACAACATTGATAGGAGACAATTATCTCTTACTTATCACTAACGAGATAGTAAGTAAAATAAGTCTCTTAAGAGATAAGATATTTCATATACACCTACATGTATAGAGAAATCATTACATCAATATGAATGATTATTTTAGATGGAGAGTGGGATGATTCACCATGCTTTTAATACTTTTATTTTAAAGTATTATGTAAAATCAATACATAGCTTTAAAACCTGGTAATAATTAAATTCAAATCGTGTAGGTTTGAGGTGTTTACCATACCCACCTTGCCAATAAATCTAAATGCTCCAAGTCTAACATGTTTGTTATATCTATTTTTATTTTGTTAATTTTCTTAAGAAACAACATGCTTCTACATGACATAAAAACATATAGTCAAATAGTTCATGGATTATGCAAACTAACATAAGCCCAAGATCCTTAAATTATCAATGGTAAGCTAACTCCTATGATATCTCCATCCATTTTAAGGCAAGTTTAGAGGATTTTTTATTTGTGATTTAGGCTACAGATTTCCACCAGCTCTCATTACCGTTTTTTAGGGTCTGTTTTTTTTTTTTTTCCGGTTGTACCGCTGCTTGCTCAAATATTGATTTTTTTCATTTTAAATGATTTTTTAGTGTTTTTTTTAATCATTTTGATGTGCTGATGTCAAAAATAATTTTTTAAAAATAAAAAAAAATATCATTTTGATGTATTTCTAAATGAAAAATACTTTTAAAATAACCGTAACTGCCATCCCAAACATTCCCTTAGATTCCCAAAATTTTGCTTCTCCTATTTTAGTAGTTAATTACTAATGTTGATGAATTATAATTTTCCTAATTTATTGCTAAGATAGCAACAAGTGTTATTGAAACTTAAATCACTACCACTGAACATTATTTAAGTGTTTTCTTCCATTTATTAGAAATAAATTAACAGTAATTCTTCCTTCCATTAATCAGAGAACCTTTTCCCACTCTCCCCCTGGTTTTCCTTTAGTTACAAAGAAAAAGAAGAATAATCAGAGAATTCAAAAAAAAAGAAAGAAAATTGGGAACTTAAAATAAAAGAGAATGGGGTCAATAGTCATTTTGTAAAGCATGTGCGTCAGCATAAAAATCTCCCTCACATGACCGTTGTATTCAAATTTCAAACGGTCTCCTAATCTCCTCCTCGCTTAAAACACTTCTCTTTACCCGAACAGAGGCAGAAACAATCGATCCAGCCATGAAAGCATACAGTGCGACAACATCACAATCCTCTGTGAAATCAAGCGCCAGCAACCCGAACACCACGGCCATGGAAGAGAGAGACAGCTGTTACTTCCCTGGTTGCAGAAAAGATGCCAATTGCAACTGTGATATTTGCTTAGCTAGCATCAATGCTACCCTTGACCTCATGCCAGTCACCAATCAAAAGTCCTCTCTCACCAAGCTTTCTACTTCACGCGCCAACGTGGAATGCACTCCCCTCTCTTTTGATTCTTCAATTATCTCTACACCGAGATCAATTTCTCGTCCTGAAATGGATTCTCCAGCACTCAAATCAACAGCAAGATTGACTCTGAATCAAAAGAAAGAAAAGAGAAAAAAAGAGTGGTCTTTTGGTTCTTGGGGTGCTCTTTTTTGGTTGGTTTTGGGATCAAGCTTGCTTTTTAGAGTAGAAACTGGGTTTTCTTGGGGGGGTTGTAGGGTTTTAAGGCCTGTGTTTTCATCTGATATGGTTAGGAGTATTGGTGAGAGATCTTGGGTTGTACAAGACTTGAATCGGAGGCTGGGATTCTTGCAGAGTGAATTAAAAGGTTTTGTTGAAAATGGGAAGGTTTCAAATTGCAGCTTTATGGATTCATTATGGGAAATCAATCAGGTTTCGTACGCCTAAATTCCTGAGATAATTAAGCTTAGCTCAAAGATTTGTTAGGTATTTTTCACTGCAATAAGCTAATGAATAAACATGAACTGCAGGATGGGCTTTTGTATTCACGGTGTATCTTGTACAAGTCCGCTACGGAAGAGGTGAGCATATGGGGCTGGCCTTTGCAGACTGCAGGCTTGCTCAAAACAGAATTTTCTTCGCGTTCATTTACAGTGTTGTCAGGCAGAGTTACAGAGGTAAACCCAATTTTTTGTAGCATATGTATCTTCTTTATTTAGTAGCAGTTTCACCTATATCAGCAGAAGCTTTACCTTTCTTAACCAAATTCATGATTCGTTTTGTTTTTTTTGTTTGTTTGGGATCTCGTTTTTTCTCTTTAAAAGTGGTCTGATGGTAGGATTGGGTACTCAATTCGAAAAGCCAACACTTCATGGGTTCACAGGAATTGGGCTGCCTCTGTTGTCCAATTAGATCCCAATACATGGATTCTGGAGTATGAGCGTAGCTTGATATCGAATAGCTCAACACTGTTTTCAGCAGTAGCAGAGATCTTCAAATACAGGATGTCAAGAGCTATGAAAAGTATGAATCCAGTATTCTGGTTGTTCTCCGATTTTGAGCAACAATACGGAGTCTTTACAGCAAAAGACCGCGTCAAGATCATCCCAACTTAGTGGATATATAGTTAGAACCTCCAGCACTGTTCCAGTTCTCATTGCTTGTGAGAAGAGTTGCAGAAGAAACCTACGGATAATCAAGGACCCGTTTTCTTCTTTCAAGTTCCTTGTTATGTTTTGGCATGAAATCATTTCATTATCTTGGTGCATAGTTCAATTTGGATACTCTAAGATGGCAAAAGTTTCAATTTCTAACATTCTGAATTTAAATTGTACATGATGAACTGATACAATATGACAACATAACCCGTGTTTTTTCTACTTTTTGCTGGAACGGTTATATTTAATTGACGTTGGATTTCACATATATTGTAACGGTGAAGCTTGGGCGGGCATTGGAACGGATGAAGTCTCGAGGTTCGGGATGTCCTTTTTCATACTCGCAGCACACCACCCCTCTCTACCAAGGAGTATTATATTGCAGCTAGTGGGAATGAACTCACAGGAACAGCACCAATTTCTATACATTTCATGATTGTTGATTGTTTACAGAAACTTGGAATGTTAAGTTACAGATAGGTGAAGAAAATCACCAATAGTCATTACAAGAGCACACGCCAGCTTTGTAATGGTGAAACCGAGTCCTGTCTCTAACAATAATCTCCATCCCATAAACCTTCGATACCAACTTAATAAAGGTATGGCAATCTTCACAAACTCTGAGGTTCTTAACTATTCGGATGCAGGACCCTTTTCCCTCACCCATCAGCCCAAAACAAAGGGCCAATTTCTCACCGTGCCATAAAACCACTTGTTTCTTTCCTTGCTCTTCTACATCGACCAAAACTCTACTAGTATTAGGAGTATAGCCAACTAGCTTCAACTCCTTGACCACCTCATCTAGCTTCTCATAGATTTTATCTGTTTGCTTATGCTTCTTATCTGCCATTACAAACTCGTATACTTCGTTGTTCAATTCTATCCAACTGCATCCACGTTCTTTAGATATTCCTCTCTGTTTCATCAAGTTCCTTATCTCCCCTACATCTTGCCACCTTCTGTCTTTAGCATATATGTTAGATAATTGCACAAGGGCTCCATCATGGTCTGGCTCCAGCTCAAGGACCTGTTTGGCAGCAAATTCTCCAAGCTCATTCTCTCCATGAATATGGCAAGCAGCCATTAGGGATCCCCAAATGACAATATTAGGTGCCAAGGGCATTGTCTCTATAAGTTCTAGAGCATCTCTCAGGAGGTTAGCTCGACCAAATAGATCTACCATGCAACCATAGTGCTCGAGTTTAGGTGTGATGTTGTGTTCATTTATCATTGATGCAAAGGTTCTCCTGCCCTCCTCAACTAGCCCTGCATGACTACAAGCATAAAGCACGCCAACAAATGTAACCCCATTTGGCTTGATATTTTCATCTTTCATTTGATAGAAAAATTTTAGTGCATTACTGGCATCCCCATGGATAGCAAAAGCATTAATCATACTTGTCCAAGATATCACATTTCTGCTTTGCATCTTCTCAAAAACTCTTCTCGCTGCTCCCAAATTCCCACATTTGGCATACAGATCAATAAGGGCATTGTTGACAGGTAAAGTTCCTCCAAGCCCATTCTTGTCAACAAACATATGAATCCATTGAGCTCGATCTAGAACACCAAGATGAGCACAAGCTGAAATTACACTTAGTATAGTAACTTGATCAGGTTTGATCCCGAATACTTGCATTTCAATAAATAAATTAAGTGCTTCCTGAGGCTTATCACTCTCAGCGTAACCAGAGATCATTGCACTCCAACAAACCAAGTCCTTTTCTTCCATTTGGTCAAAGATCAAGCGAGCATCTTCAACTCTCCCAACTCTCGAATACCCAGAAATCATGGCTGTTAAAACAACTAAGTTCCTGGATGAGATCCTAGAAAACAATTTTTCAGCCATTTCCATACAGCCACAGCTTGCGTACATGGTAAGAAGTGCACTCTGTAAATAAGTATCAAGCACAACATTATTTTCAATAATGAAATCATGTATAGCTTCTCCATAACTTAAATTTCGGGCTCGACCACAAGCTGATAATATGGTTGCCAGAATCATTTCATCTGGCTTCAAATTGGAACTCCTCATCTCTTCAAAAAGCTGCAACACATCATCATAAAGTCCATTCTGATGATACCTGTAAATAAATTAGCATCAATAAAAAGAAAAATCTAATTCAACAACCAAAGAATTAAACTCCAGCCCGTACCCGTCAATCATAATACTCCAGGCAACAACATCCCTATAGGGCATTTTATCAAACACCAATCGTGCATCCGAAATCCGGTCACAAGAAGCATACATACCCACCAGGCCAGTTTGAACAAAGGGGTCTTTGTCAAAACCCAATTTAGCCGCAACCCCATGAATCTCCTTCCCTTCATTTAACCCAGAAGCTCTGGAAGCTGCTTTTAGCAATGGAGGAAAGCTAAATCTGTCAATACCAAGCAAGCCTTCCTTCAACCTCATTTTCTCATATGCTAAAAGAGCATTTTCTGGCTTGGCGCTGCGAGATAAAGAGCGTAAGAGTTTGTTGGAGAGAGGAGTGTGGCATGTGGGGAGGTGAGTGAAGACGGAGAGGGCGTAGTCGAGAGAAGAAGAGGAGAGCGAGGGAGAGGAGAGAAGTAGTTTGAGGATGAGTGAAGGAGGGAGGTCGGAGCGTAGGACGTGGGCGTGGAATTGTTGGAGGTGGGGGGAGGGAGGTTGGGGTGGAGAAGAGAGCTGCGTGTAGGGCGGTGGAATTGAGTGGGACAGGTATCGTGGGCAGCGTGGTCACGGTGGACATCTTGTTTCGAATTGGGGGGTGGGGGGCGAAGTATAAATTTCATATCTATTCGTTTGGGCCTATGGGTGTAAATAACATTTGGGCTAGTTGTTGTTGTAACTGTGGGCCCAGGTCCGATGGCTTCTCAGACCTCGTCAGCTTGAAAGATCTTACCAGTGTCAGCATTTGCAATTTCAAGCCGTGCAGAGAGCAGTGGCGTTTTTTGTGTGCGATTAAATTAAAAATAAGGAGAAGAAGAGATTAAGGGAAGAAATAAAGAGGAAATGGGTGAAACGTTATTTGATCTTGAACAAGTCCTCAGGTCCCAAAAGGTATGTTTGTAAATTTCTCTCTGTTCTCTTCCGAGCCTCTTTTATCCTCTTCAATACAATTTTTTTTTTCCTTTCTTTGATTTTTGTTCAGGCGGTAATGAATTAGAAGCTTGTAGTTTTTTCTCTTTTCGTCATTGATTTTGTTTTTCTTAGACCTAAATATGACTAGCATTCCATTAGAATTGCTCCCACTTTTTGAAGGTGAAAACAAATGGTGACCTTTTTGGATGAGAGTAGAACCTGTTCTTACGCTTTCATAGACTAAATGGATAGTGGGTTTTTTTTTCTAATTATTTTATTTTGGTTAATTTCTATAGGAGACGTTGACGCATCAAGAAATGAACGTGCTTCAAACATGCAAATCTAAGGCTGTTAGGCAATTTACATTCGGTGTTCTTACCGGTGCCACTGCTGCCTGGGCAGGTGTGTATTTTTATTCTTTTTCATGCATATAGATATGCCCAGTCAGCACATCATCATCGTGCATATATTTTCCTGATGTTAATTTTGTTCTAGTACTCTGTAATCTGAAATCATTGCTGCCGACAGAATCATTTAGTCTACTAGTACTGCGTATTTGATCATTTGTAGCATTCTGACAGCAACATGGAAGCTTAGTTGGTTTGCTCGAGCCAACATATCAGGAGGTAATGCGGAGTTACACCTTGGACTAGTATCTTGTCGTTTTTAATACTGCTGATTTACATGACCGCTCCTTCATCTGTGTAGACAAAAATATGTAAGTTTTTACTTTGTTTGCAGGAGCTGCTATTTTATTAGGATTCTGGAGATTTAGCAAGTCCTTAGATTCTGGTGTTGATCATATTCTTGCTATGGATGGAAGTCGGATGCAGAAGGAGTTGGCAAATATGTGGGTTCACCTCGCCTTGCTTGTTTGTAGTGAACTTTTCAGGTTTTTCTACAATGAGTTAGAATATTTTGGTTTTATTATTTGAACGAGTTGGCGTGTTGTCAAGCCAAAATTGGCTTTCAATGTTCTGTATTAGTTGCATAGTATTTTGGTTTAGGTGTCTGGTGACCAAGCACATTCAGAATGTTTTGCAACATACATTATTGAGATTGATACTAAATCAACTAAAGAGTAAAATCTGTTCATATGGGTGTGCTGAATTTTAAACTGTACTACTGAAAACCCTACAAGTTAACATTGTTAAATAACTCTTTAGCATTAGCATGTCCAAAATTATAGCTTTGGCAGCCACTTATCTTGCTGAGGTGCTTTTGGCTCATTATGTTATCAGTATATTCTGCTATTTTTTCGTAACAGTTTTACAAGTTAACAAGCTTGGCCTGGCCTTCATGGCAGTCTGAATCTTTATTAAAATTCCCAAGATAAGTATCTGTCACATAAATAGTAATTCCCCAGACAATGTTGGATCTCTTATCAAATGCTTGGTACTGTCTTTTGCTGTATAATAAATGTCTCGAATGGTCTGTAAAACCTGTCCTGTATATTTCTGATTTTTTCCATTATATTCCATTTACCCATCATCTGTGTTCATTTGCTCGAGGAAGCATCATCTTTTGATCTGTGATGAATATTATTTCTATTAACAGAATGGTGAATAAATATCAAGATGATCCTTGGACAATGCAACATTTGAATAGGCGTTTCTATTCAGAGAAAGTTTTTGATGACTCAAACTTGCATAGGCCAATAATAAGGCTTCAATATCGAAATTCATCTGGTGATAATGTTGCTTATGGTCAAAGGACACATGACAGTGATTCTCACGATGCTTCCCACAGTGACTCTGATATCAAAAGGGCTGATGTGGAGTCCAAGAAAGTTCCTGTAAGTGCACTGGCCAAATAATGTTACTTTACTGGTGTTTGCTTTCATAATAAAGTCAATAATGAACTTGCAAATAGTGGTTTTAATTAAAGACAGACACCCCTAATGTTGCAGCTTGGAATGTCATACATTGATATCCATCTTTTTTATTTTGCTCCTTACATGCAACTTTAATGATCCTTGGACTTTTTTTTTCATACATTTAATTTAGCAAAGTTCAGCTAAATGTGTAAAGATTACAAAGTTTTTAAAAGAAAAGTTCATTTATAAATTATTTTTTTCCATTTATGAAGATTTAACAAAACCTTACTTGAAATTCATTAGGGATTTTTTTTCCATCAATATACTGAAGGCAGAAACATCTGGAAGTAGAAAATCTGCATCATGTGGAATAATTCATTTCCATTGGATATCTGATGAATCATTTAGATGCTTCTTCTCTCACATTACATGTCTGTTAATTCTATGGGTAGAGTAAGTCATAGTTGGCATGGTTTTATTGGGCAAATAAAAATGTAGGCTGTTGGTTAGGCTTCTACATACTGTAACAGAAACTGTAGTGTGAGGATAAGTGTATGTATACACATCCACAAGGCAAGAGTTTCTCTTATCCCAAATCTCAGGACCATAGTTTTTGATACACAGTCATCCAGGGTTTTGAGCCTTGACTTGGAATGAGGCACTCCCATGGAAAAGGAGGTAACCTTCTCCCTAGGTTGAACTGATTGTCAGCAGCATTGAACACAAAATTATCAGATTTTCTACTCCTTCCATAAGTCAATACATTCTGTAGTTGGTCCATTGTTTTCTGTAGTGAACTAGCCTGCTTGAAGTGGTATTTCGATTTAGAGCAAATTAAGGCTTGAAAATGAAATGCATTTCCAGGGATGTTGTGCCAATCTTGGGGTGCATCAGTTGTTTGTCATGTTCTGGAAAGTTTTCCTCAGGTAGTTTTGTGATGGAAGGACAGTTGGAATTGAAATTCCTATAAACAAGCAGCTGCATCTGTTACAGGTTATTGAATTCAACACCTAGCATTATCTTGATGTGGGGTAGCAGTATCTTAGAGCATTTTTCTAATTGGCGCTAGCTCCTTTGATGATTAAAATCCTCAGAGTTAGCAACCAGTGAAAATATTCAACCTCCACACTGTATCCACATAAAGAGCAGGCTTCCCATCGTCTTTGGGTTTTTTTTTCCATGCTGGGGGGTGTTTTTATAAAGTTGCTCTTTGCTGACATTTTAATTGGTGCCAATATCATTTTCTTCCTCTCTCTCACATTGTTTTAGGTGAACAAATGGGAAAAAAATTAAGAAAAGGGGTGATAGATACCGATCTCAGTTGTGCTTTAATAAAAATGCTCTATTCTACTTGAGCGTATATCAAATTCTTGCTTGAAGATTTAAATGGTTTCTTATATATCACATCATGTAATCTAATCATTCCTGTTTTAGATGAACCTCGGTGCTGAAGTAATGGAAGACCCTCTAGAGAGTATTTTTGGTTTCATGGCCCCTGTGGAGGAGATCCATCACCTTGGCACCTCAGGCACCTCTGCCAGAGTACTTAATCGTAGCCATAAAAGATCTCATCGTAGGCATCGAATGCGCCATCAAGAAGCTTCTTTGAACACTGAAAACTTGCAACCACAGCAGATTTAACGTTGGTGATAGACTTGGAGGAAACCAGAGATAATGCATATTGAAGATTCGGAAGCCAAACCTTTGTTAGTTACTTCTCACATATGCCATACTGCTGAACTGGAATTGTCAGATAAGTTCCGTAAGCATTGTTCGTTGTACTCCATGAGCTGGTTAGCTTAAATGTCTATATATGGTATGTAGCAATGAATACTCTGTACTGGAGAGTAGATAGACATCAATCATCACGTATGGCTTTGCAGCACTGGTGTTGGAACTGATCTATGTGTTGATCAAAGTTATGAATTTACCATAATGGGGAGTTATAATGGTCAAAGGAGAATGATGCATTGTGCAGGTGGTGATAGTATCACATTGTTAAGGAGATCATATTGATATGTTTTTAATATAAGATGGCAACATTTCCACCTCAGGTGATGTCTAACTTTTTGTGGCCGCTGACTTAAAACATGCTCTTGTCATTTTTTTCTGGGTAGGAACAGGTGTTGAAATATTGCGAAACCCAGCGATATGACTTTCTGTGCCTCAGCTCTCACATAATTGGAGAGCAGGTGGCATCAGTTTGGATCTACTCACGTGAAAGGGAAAGACTCCTGATCGAGTTACAAGACTGGGTTGGGGCCGACTAGGCCTACAACTCTTGAGTTTCAGACCAGGCAGGGCTGGTTCATGATGAAAGAAACATAAAATGATGTCGGTTTTGCTAAAAAAAATAAAAAAAAATACAATTTTTTTCACACACCCAAATTGGGCAAGGTCTTGGGCTGATACATCACCGGGCTGTCATGTTGACCCGGGCTGGGTCTCTTAATTGTGTGCCTGAAAGAAGAGGTTACTGCTGGTAGCTGTGTAATTATGGGAGCATTTGGGGACTTCGGCCCAAACGACACCGGCTGAGTAGCAAAAAGCTACAGAATTACAGCCATCTTCGGGACCTTCCTCGAAGACAGGTTTAAGCCAAACCAAAAATGATGAGAGTTTTAAAATCGCCAAAACACTCTGAAGACGGTTCATTTTTCTTGTCTGGACACCAAATCAGTGGCCACTTTATCTTACGACAAAACACACAAAATGTGTTCAAGATTCACAAGTAATCTATCATTCCAGTAGCTGTTGCAATCCACCGAATGTATGTAGCTTTTTGTCCATGGCCCCAGACAAGGTCCTCGGATATCTTCAATCCGAATTTGTGCTGAGCTAGATTGTCACTACAAGATGCTGAATGCATGTACCGTACAATATTAGGTGAACAACGTAGAAGCCACGGGTTTATGAATTATTTAAATGTGGTGACAATATTATAATATATGTCCGAGGGAGATGTTTGGCTTTCGGTTCAAAACGGGCGGGTAAAAAGATAATCTTCTTTTTTCCTCACTGATGAGCTAGCAGATGTGTATCTCAAGTAATCAAATAAAGAAAAACTGAAAATTAATGAACTTGGCATGCAGTTTCCTTTTCTTTTCTTCTCTAATAACAATAATGTTTAATTTATTATAAAATTAAAAGGGTCATTACAATAATTTAAAATATAACTATTAAAAAATTAAAAAAATGTGATTGTTATAGCTATTGGAAAAAATAAATGATTTTTTATAAAGATTATACGAGTCTTAAAAATAAATTTTCAGGTGTTTATGATTTCAATTTAAATGTCATAAAAAATATTTTAATGTTAAAGATAAAAAAAAATTAGTGTTGCTTTGCGCGAGAAAGAGGTAAATTTCTTACTCCATTCAATTTTATATGAGGGAATTTATTTTATATTTTTTATTATTTTATCTCAGATTTATTATATAAATATTTGATGAAAATTTTATTTTTTTAATACAGAACAGATTTTTTTTTCAAAAACATAACATTCTTGCTAAAAATGGTAATGTGGTAATTTACTTAAAGAGTAGGGGCAAATAAGAAAAATGCCATTCTCTTTAATATCATCTGTTCAGCGATTCGTTCTTCTTCTCCACACGCTCTCTGCGCGCAAAAGAAAAGAAAAGGAAAGGAAGATTGATTCGCTTCATAGACAAAAAAACGTTTTTGTTTTTTGGCTCATCGCTACCTCCCTCCAAACATTTCCCATCCAAATCCATCCCTCAAAAATTAATCATCACCTTTTAGTACTCAATCAATCTCAAAAATTAAATGCAAAGAGGCATAATATAATCCTCTCTTAAATCCCGTTTCTTTCTTTTGGGCCTTGAGGTTTCCCTCTGCTTCTCTCCTCTCCTATCAGATTGCAAAAGAAACAGACAACCTCAAACTCCACCCATTCTCTCTCTCTTTTTAATATATGATCAACATTTTCTCTCCTTTTCCACTCCACAACCCCATCAAGATTTCGATTCCTACCGAGAAAATCAAGAAATTCTTACCATCTTTAATCCTTATAGCATCTTTTGTTTCCCTATTTATTTGTTTTACTCGTATAACCAACAGTCAAGAAACCATGAAGGTGCATCCATTACCCAAGAAGAGAAACAACGTAACGATCCAGTTCTACGATCATAGAGGAGACCCTTTGGTATCATCTTCAGTTGGCTCCCACCACAAGAAGCTTAGGAGGCTACCCCACATATTCAGCCGGGTCTTGGAGCTCCCCTTCCGGTCAGATGCTGAAGTGTCGGTTGAGGAAAACCCTGATTGCTTTCGATTTGTTGCCGAAACAGATAATAACATCGGTGAAGTGAGGGCCCACACCGTTGAAATCTATCCTGGAGTTACTAAAATTGTGATTAGGCCAAATGGATATCTAGAATTATCTCCACTTGCTGATTTGGAGTTGGATATGTGGAGATTTAGGTTGCCGGAAACCACCAGGCCGGAGCTTGCGAGTGCGGTTCTGGCTGACGGAGAGTTGATTGTGACGGTGCCAAAAGGAGAGGAAGTGGAGGAGGAAGGGAATGGCAATAATAACAACGGGGAGTTTAGAGGAGGTATGGGAAATAATAACAATAATGCTAGGCTTGTGCTTGTACAATGATATGATAATGATAAAATTTACTGCTTTCCAGCTGCCTGGGTTTTTGTTATTTAAATGAATGATGTTATGGAACTTAGTTTTTTTCTTCAAGGGTTGGTGGTCGGAACTAGGTTTGTATGCTTGCTTTTGTTATTGATGATCAATGAATCATCAAGGTTTCTCCATTTTCTTGTTTGTGTGTGTGTGGATAACGAGTATGGTAGCAGTAGAATTGAAAATGGAAGTTTGAGACTACTTTTAGTTTATTATCATATCAGGTACCAGACGGTTTTTCATTTTGATTTTAGTGTTAGTATTAGCAATAACTTTTGCTGTTTTTGTTTTTGTTTTTTAGCATTGTAAACTCCAGGTTTTTTGTTGTGTACTCTCATGTCTTGTGTGGTTGCAGAGCAAGGGAAATGGATGTTATGTGTTGTCTTTCTTTCTTTCTTGATACGTTCAGATTAGAATGTGTAATCTTTTGGTGTTCTTAACCTTCATGTTCTTGTCCCACAGCTTCTGGATGTTAGTTTCTTAAGGTGGTTGGGACAGGGATTTGTGTGCTTGCTGTTGTCATTTATGGTTAATAAAATAGTCGAGTTTTCTCCCTCTTTTTTCATTTTTTGTGTGCATAATGAGTGCAGTAGTAGCAGCAGCATTGAGTTTTTAAAGTTTGAGACTTTGTTAGTTTACTATGTTTTGGCATGTTCAGGTACCTTGGGATGGTGCATGTTCACATAGGCGACCCTAACTAGTTTGTGGTTGAGGCGTCATTGTTGTTGTTAATAGTAGTGAGAGCTTTGGTTGGGTGTTTGGACTTGGTTTTAAGAATCGTAGCTTCAGTGACTTGTGTGGTTTTAGAGCATGAGAGGAGCAGCCATGAATGGTACATGTGAAATGGCATTTCGTTTATGTTAGATTAAGAATTGATTTGAGTATTTGTTTCTTGGTATTCTTGGCCTCCATGTTCATATGAGATTTTATACATGTGTTCATGTCTTTTAGCCGGCCCCTGTTTTGTGATCTGAAGATACCCCCTTCCATTAATGTATTCCTTCAATTTTTTTCATATCGTTTGCGTTGATTAGCTAGATGCAATTCCTAGGCAATGTTTCTTTGACTGGTCCACACGACCTAGCACTAATGGTTTTAAATACTGTATGCCTTTTTTATTTTTGCATTTGTGGTCATTGAAAATGAAAAGCATAATTCCATGCTTTACTGAAAACTGCTTCAGTCGATCGTGGATGGTTGAGATTTGGGAATATATGCTCTTCTCATACACGTAGAGCCGCCTACGCTTGGACCTTGCTCCTCCTCGATTTGTCTTGTAATTTATAGCATGCTTGCTGCTGTTAGAATTTCAAGTTTTGTAAAGGAATGGTAAATTATGTTGTCTTTTGAGGCCTTTTAGCCCACCTTTTCTTTTTTATGCGTGACAAATCTTTTCTCTCTAACAGTTCTTTTTTGATTCTCTGTATAACTTTTAAGAGAGATGACCACCTTTCTCTCTCACTATATTCGTGGTTGACAAGGCAATCCACATTGTAGGATATCTTTGTTTGGCTGTTCTGCTGTAAGATTTTCCTATTAGATCAAATGGACTTTCATAGCTTTATCATGGTCTTCGTTTAACAATTTGTTTTTGAGTTGAGTCATAATTGCCTTGTTAGACCAAATTAAGTAATGGATTTATTATATGACATTCTAAAGCTAACCTTTTCTTTTCGCAACATGAAATCGGCCAGCTTGGCCTTCCACTGTAAGGATGTGTCAAACTCTAAGAAATCAACTTCACTTGTACGAACGGCAACAAAAACCTGATTTACCACGCATCCTTGTAGAATTCGCACGTTTAATTTTCCAGGCACTTTCTTCTGTTTTAGAGCGAGAGGTAAATGGTAGTTTGAGGATAACTTGATGGTCTTATGTTTGACCGAAGAAATGATGGCGTTTGTGAAGTAGTTTTTGAAAGGTCGAACATGATGATCGGTTCTTGCAGTGTCAATAATTTGCTGAAACGTTTATTGCGCGACGAAATTCACATGACCGTACCTGTTTTTGGAATTAAACAAAAACGGTGGCCTGCGTTGGATGGTCATCACGGGGAATTCAAAAAGGAAAGTGCTCCTCCCTTTTAAGAACCCCCTGTGATGTAGTAGCCATACACAAGCCACGGCGCATCTTCGAGCGATCGCCATCAGATGCCCGACCCTTGGCTGTAGTATTCTATCTCAACGGATGTCTAAGATTTAAATTATAATGGCTTAAGCAATTGTAGTCGAGACAACTACTTGTCGTCTGTTTTAAACCAAAACTAAGAAAGTTACTGTTAAAGACCGATGTCCGCATTACGAGGTGACCCGGTTTTGATTATCCATTTGTTTGTATTTATATATTTTAACTATAGCAATATATTTTATACCACAGCATATATAGCTGGTGTATTACGCTAATCAATATAATTATTTATTTGATGATTTTCAAATTAATCCATTGCTTTAGCAAATTGATAGATCTCTAGTTTTCTTTTGTAATCGGGGTGTTTATGCGCATCTCATCTAAATCTCCGGGTTCTTTTACATGTGCCCACAAAGAACTTTCACACATGAAGTAGTCAGTTTTTACAGTAGAGGATCACATGTGCCCACAGAAGTTTCCACAAAAATATAATTGTTAGCAGAATTCAAATCCTGAACTCCAAAGAAAGTATGTCTCTTAAGCCCAAGATTTTTACCACTAAACTAACCCATAATATATTACTTGTTATGAAAAGAATAAATAATTAACATAGAAGAACATAGACATCAAAACATAATCAAAAGAGACAAGAGAGAAATACCTTTCTTATTATGAATTCTTCTATTTTCTAAAGTGTAAGGAATACAAGACAAGTGGTCTATTTATAGGAGAAGGAAATGAACTCAAGGGTTATGGAAATCCAAGAGACTAAACTCAAGAGTCATGGACATTCAATACATATAAATATGAATTTATAACACTTCCCCTTTAATGACCATGTACTTTAGAATTCAATGGAGAACTTTATATAAATACTTCAAGATCCATATATGAATACTTTAGGATTCATCAAAACAATGTCAAATTGCCTCATTAAAATCTTGCAAAGGAAAACCTAATGGGAAAAAAACCTAAGTGAAGGAAAAAAAGTACAGTTTGCATTGACTTCCCCTCAAAAGCACATGTCTTATAACAAATCTTTAAGATGACGAATTCCAATATTATGGACAAGTTTCTTGAAAGTTGAGGTTGGTAAAGACTTTGTAAATAAGTCTGCTAAATTATCACTTGACCTGATTTATTTGATATCAATTTCTTCCTTTTGTTGGAGCTATGAGTATAAAAGAATTTTGGTGAGATATGTTTTGTTTTGTCTCCTTTAATATAGTCTCCTCTGAGTTGAGTGATGCAGACAATATTATCTTCAAACAATATTGTTGGACCATTTTCAATGGTTGACAATCTATATTTTCTCTTAATGTGCTGGATAATTGATCTTAGCCATATACATTCTTGACTTGCTTTATGTATCACGATAATCTCTGAATTATTTGATGAAGTAGCCACTAATGTTTGTTTGACAGATCTCCAAGAAATTGCAGTACTGCCATAGGTAAAAAGATAACTTGTTTGTGATCTCTCTTTGTGGGGATCAGAGAGATAACCTGCATCTATATATCCAATCAATTGTGAATTTGATCCATAGTAAAATAACCTCATTTTGGTTGTTCCATGGAGATAGCAAAATATATGTTTGACTCCATTCCAATGTCTTTTTGTAGGAGTGGAACTATATTTTACCAATAAATTTACTACAAAAGATATATCTGGTCTTGTATAATTTGCATGATATATAAGTGCTCCAATAGCATTAAGATATGGCACTTCAAAACCAAGAATTTTGTCATCCTCTTCTGGAGGTCGAAAAGGGTAATTTTTCGCATCAAGTGATCAAACAACCATATGTGTACTCAAAGGATGAGCATTGTCCATATAAAAATGCTTTAGGACTTTTTCTATATGTATCGATTGATGTACAAATATTCCATTTGAAAAATATTCAACCTGTAAACGAAGACAAAATTTTATCTTTCCGAGATCTTTCATCTCAAATTCATTTTTAAATAGGTTGCAGTTTCTATGAGCTCTTCAGGAGTACCAATAATATTTAAATCATCAATATATATTGCAATAATAGCAAATCTGGATATTGTTTTCTTAATAAAAATGCACGGACAAATCTCGTCATTCTCAAACCCTCTTTTTTAAGAGGTATTCATTAAGATGATTATACCACATCCGACCATATTGCTTTTGTAACACCCCCTACTCTTGGGGACAACCACGTAATCTTATTAATACATATTTGTCAGAAAAAAAATGTATTTTTTTTAAATCTCAATAACAAGCGAGCAATAACATAACCCTAAACAGTAACAGGTCTCAAAACAGTAACAGATCTCAAAACAGTAACAAGTCTCAAAACATTAACATGGTCCCAAAACAGTAACAGTTCCTAAAACAGTAATGGGTCCCAAAATAGTAACTAGTTCCAAAACAGTAACAAGTCTTTAAACAGTAACAGATGGGCAATAACATAACCCTTAATTCAATCTTGACCCATTCATCCTGGGTCTACAAATCCATAAACATCATCCTCATCACAACCATAATTAATAAACCATACATTTAACAACAATCAACCATTTACACTAGAGTTGATATAAATCCGGTCACATTAAATAAAATACGAGAAAACGAGCTATTTTTTCTTACATTCCAATATTTTCCCTAAAAATAGTGATCATACATATAAATTTGACAACATTTAATTTATAAAAAATACTACTGGATAAAAAAAACTAAAAAACAATAACTTTACTCCTGAAGTGAAGATGATGGACCTAAAACATAAATACAAGATAATCTCATAAAAAAATTCTAAAAAAAATCATATTAAAATTATTAAACCCACGGTATGCAATCATACATAATTGAAATAATCAACATAGCTATTTGAAACCCAAACTATCTTCCCCACTTATGTATTTGTCGATACTAAGTATAACCGATACTAAGTATTGCCAATACTAAGCATTTCGATACCCTTATCACCCTACCAACTTCAAAAATCGTAGAAGACCCCTACCCGGGTCCAAGTATTGCCAATACTAAGCATTTTCGATACCCTTATCACCCTACCGACTTTAAAAATCGGAGAAGACCCCTTCCCGGGTCCGTAACATACCTCATACATTTTTATTATATTTTGAGAGTTCAACATACATGAATGTGTGTTTAAACATTGCATCACAATCCCTTTATCCGGGATTCTAACATACACTAAATGTATATTAGCTTGTGCATAGTGATCCCCATCCCCGGGATCCTGACATACACTGAATGTATGACGGTTATTCATGATGATCCCCTTATCCGGGATCCTGACATACACTGACAATTATTCATGATGATCCCTTTATCCGGGATCCTACCATACACTAAAATGTATGTTAGCCATTTTTTAGTGATCCCTTTATCCGGGATCCTAGCATACACTGAATGTATGACAATTATTCATGATGATCCCCTTATCTGGGATCCTAACATACACTAAAATGTATGTTAGCTGTTTTTTTATCGATCCCTTTATCCGGGATCCTAGCATACATTAAATGTATGCAAGCCATTTATGCTAGCCACCACCATGTTTTGTTCATGACATTTCCAAACTTCCCTGACACACATGTCTTAAATATTTTTATTGATACATCATATCTTCTCAAACTTCCACCAAAACTTTAAGCATAAATCACACATTTTCACTATGAAAATTAAATTAGAAACATAGGCATGAATCACCTACCTGCTATGGATACTCTGCTCGTGGTCCCTTGTTGCTGTTGTTGCCCCACACTTGTGTTCCCTCCAAGAGAGATTTAAGATCCTAATAGCTTATGAAATCACAATCTCCTCCTCTCCTCTTTCTCTTCCTACTGCTGCCAACCCAAATACTCCATTTTCTTCCACTTTCTTCTTCCAATAATGCTCCAAATTCTTGGGTTTTTAATGTTTTAATGTTTTGGTAACCCCTAATCTCATTTTCACTTTGAAATTATTCTTTAATTGGGTAAGAGAATATCAAAATCTCTCTCTCTTTCTTCCCCTCATTATCCTGGAAATGAGAGAAAAGAGAGGGGTATTTATACTCCTCAATTTCACTTATTGCACTAAGTCCCCCTATTTTCTTTAAATGTTTTCTTTTTACCCCACATCTGCCCTTCTTATAATTTAAATCATAATCTTTACATTTCTTTCAATTCGACCACCCTTCTCAACTTATTTTATTTCTCTTTTAATTCATTTATTTAATTTAACACTTACATTTATTTCCTGGGGCTTACAACTTTAACCCATATAAAGATTTTTATAATTTAATAGAATAAACACTTCTGGGCTCATTACAAAAGGCTTCAGGCATTGTTAATCCTTTAAGGATTTTAATATGGATGTCTTTATCTAATGATCCATATTTATATGCTGCAACTACATCCATTAAAAACATATCTAATGTTTTTGAGACCGCTAAACCAATTAAAAATTTGAAATTGATTGCATCCATCACTGGAGAATAAGTTTCCTCATAATTAATGTCGGGTCTTTGCAAGAAACCTTGAGCAACAAGTCGTGCTTTATATCACACAATTTCATTGTTCTCATTGTGTTTTCTAACAAAAACCCATTATCCAACGGGTATAACACCTTTAGGTGTATGGACTACAAGTCCAAATATTTCATGTTTTACAAGTGAGTTAAACTTTGTTTGAATTGCTTCTTTCCACAATGGCCAATCATTTCTATGTCGACATTTTTCAACAGTTTGTGGTTCAAATTCATCATCAATTCTGGTGATGCCAAAAGCAATCTTAAATGCAAATACATCATATATGATAATTTTATCTCATTCCAAAATCTCTCCTGTATGAACATAGTTTATGGAGATCTCATTATTTCTAAGCACCTGGCTCTCTTCAAGAAGTCCCTTTCTAGGGGGGTCATTATTGGGAGATGATTTGGACACAAGATTTGATGTTTGTTTTATGAATGAGGACTCTTCAAGAGTATCATCATCTATTTGTTGGAGTTTTTGTTTTCTAGGATTTTTGTCTTTGGCTCCAATAGGTCTTCCACGCTTCAGGTGTGGTATAGATTCATTTGCTGCTATGTTGACCTTTTTTCCTCAGGAATTTCAATTCTAAATGGAGCGTTTGCAGTAGGAATATGATATTTAACTACCTTTTCACTACTGGTGAAAACATCAGGTAATTGATTTGCAATATGTTGTAAATGAATTATCCTTTGAACTTCAAGTTCACAATGATTTGTCCTTGGATCAAAATGAGATAGCTTCGGGTTTTCCAAGTAATTTCTTGTCATTTTTCAGGCAATGAATTTGATAACTTCGAGTTATTTCAAGTAATTTCTTGTCGTGTTTCAGACACTGAGTTTGCTTTACCTAAGGATGGGAAAATGCTCTCATCAAAATGGCAATTTTCAAAACATGTCTTAAAAACATCATCAATCAAAGGTTCAAGGAATCTAATAATAGATGGAGAAACAAAACCAACATAAATTTCTATTCTACATTGTGGACCTCTTTTAGTCCTTTATGGGGGTTCTACAGACACATATACGCACAAACAAAAGTTCATGGATGAATTATATTTGGTGGTATACCATAAACAAGTTGTAGAGGATAATAATTATGGTAAGTATTTGGTCTAATTTTAACTAGTGATGCGGTATGTAATATAACATGTCCCCAAACAGATGTAGGCAGGTTTGATTTCATAAGTAATGATCTTGCAATTAATCGAAGTTGCTTTATAAATAATTATGCTAGACCATTTTGAATATGTACATGAGCAACGGGATGCTCAACATCAATTCCAATAGAAGTGCAAAAACTATCAAATGCTTAAGTAAACTCACCAGCATTATCTATTCGAATTTTCTTGATAGGATAATCAGGAAATTGCGCTTGTAGTCTGATAATATGTGTTATTAATCTAGCAAATGCAATATTTCAACTAGAAAGAAAACAAACATGTGATCATTTAATTGATGCATCAATCAATACCATAAAATATCTAAAAGGTCCACATGGTGGATGAATAGGCCTAAAAGATTCTTAAATTTTTTCAAGAAAAGACTGTGATTCTACAAGAACCTATGATGAAGATGATTTGGTAATTAGTTTACTTTGAGAACATGCAGCACATGGATTTTTACTTGATAAAAGGATCTTCAGGCTCTTTAAGGGATGTCCATATGAATTTTCAATAATCTCATCATTATGGATCCTGGATGTCCAAGTCGATCATGCCAAAGCATAAATTGTTTTGGATCAGAACACTTCTGGTGTATCACAACGTTTGATTCGATAGATTCATGATTGTATAATAAATTCCGCAAGAGAAAGCAGGTAGTTTCTTAAGTACAAGCTTCTGACCTGAAATACATGCAGTAATATAAATATATTCTTTTCTATCTTCATCTGTTGTTTCAATATGATAACCATTAGCACATATATCCTTAAAATTGAGTAAATTTCTTCTGGACTCAAGTGAATATAATGCATCTTTGATGCTCAATCTTGTGTTATTTGGTTACACAATATTAGTTTTTCCAAAGTCTTTAATCATGTCTGTTGGACCTGATATTGTGGTGATATTAGCTTTGGTTAATGCCAAATATTCAAAATATTTATTTTCCTTAAGAATGTGTGTGTTGTTGCACTGTCTATCAGACATAAATTTCAATTATAAAAAGTCATACCACTATTCATTATATCTCCAGTTCTGGTGGTATTATGAGTTACTTTTAGAAGGATTATCTCTTCTCCTTTTCCATTTTTTTTCATACCTACATCCTTGGTTCTTTCTTTGTCTTTTGAATAAAGGTTCCATTCACTTTAAGGAATGATTTAGAACCCGTAGGATGAGATTGATGATTTTTCATCAATAGCTCATTATTTCATTCAACCACAAGAAGACATGAAATTAATTCCAAATACCTTTTGAAATTATGCACTCTATAGTATTGCTGCAAGACAATGTTTGAGGCATGAAAGTAGATAATGTTTTCTCTAATATTTGATCTTCTGTGATATCCTTACCACATAATTTCAGCTATGATGTAATTTTAAAAGGAGCACAATTATATTCAATAATTGATTTAAAATCTTGCAACTTCAGGTGCAACCAATCACTATGACCTTGAAGAAGTATGATAAACTTTGGTGATCATATCTTTCATTTAGATTTTGCCACATATTATTTCCTTCTTTGATAATCTTTCAAGGATTCATAGCTTCAAGATGAATCTTGACATCAATATTTTATGATAAATAATTATTTCTAAAAATATCAAGAGCGATAAATTCAAGTTTTGTCAGCTTTGATATTATTTTTATCTATAAAAACAAGAAATAGCTTATTAAATAAAATCATGAAGATAAAAAAAAATTAGTCCTTTAAGACTATTATTTATTTAGCATTTAGAAATACTAGTTCTTCAGGAACTATATTTAATTCACCAAAAAACTTATAATACTAGTTCTTCAGGAAAATAAGTCCTTTAAGACTCTTATTTGTTTAGATTTAGAAATACTAGTTCGTTAGAAACTGTATTTAATTTATTTAATTCTTCTAGAAAATCAATACTTTAAAACTTTATTTGTTTAGCTTTAAAAATACTAATTTGTCAGGATCTGTATTTAATTTATTTAATTCTTTAGGAACTTGTGATACTAATTCTTCAGGAACTGTTTGTAATTTATTTAATTCTTGTTTTACTAGTTCTTCAAGAATTGTTTATATTTAATTCTTCAGGAATTTGTGATACTCATTCTTCAGGTACTATAAATCTCTTTCTATGAATAATAGTAAAAGAAAATTTTACCAAAAATAAATTATACTAATGAAAAGCAAAATATTAAAATTGATATAAGCTACTTAGAGCATTATGCTGATAACATGTTATAAAAATAAATAATTAACATAGAAGAACATAGACATAAAGACATAATCAAAAGAGACAAGATAGAAATATCTTTCTTATTATGAATTCTTCTATTTTTCAAATTGTAGAGAATACAAGACAAATGGTCTATTTATAGGAGAAGGAAATGAACTCAAGGGTTATGGAAATCCAAGAGACTAAACTCAAGAGTCATGGACATTCAATACATATAAATATGAATTTATTATGAATTTATAACATTACTTACTTATTTTGTTTTCCTATTAGTTTATTACATAGTCATGTTGTGATTTATTAAGGAGAAGATTTGACCCCAGCAATTGACATTCGTGATTTGCAACTCCTGGAATAAAAGGAGGTGGTTCCGTAAAGAATTCAAAAACAGAATTTTATACTGAAATCCCAGGATTTTGCGCAGAACTAAAGGGTAACCTAAGAAATTCCTTGCGTATCTTTTTTATTATTAACAGGATAATTAGTTAAAATTTAAGATTTCATTACAGAATTCGATACATATGATAGGAAATCACAACTGGAGTTTCTTTAAGTCAAGTCCCCGATGAGGCTCCGGCCAGAAGCAGTCCTGTTGGTGTCTGAACCACAACTGATGAAATACTTGTCTGGAACAGTGCAAGCTAAGGAGGGAAGATGAAGTGATAAGAAGTGAAGGAGAAACAATATGGAAGGCAGAGGATCATTTCCATGGAAAAGGTGCCTTGGCCTGATTTTTCTTTTCTCGATTCTAGGATTATCAACGCCATGTTGATTGATAATTCAGCACCAGTTCATTAAAATTGGTGGGGCAGAAAAAAAGACTTCAGAAACAGGTTACCTCGTGGATCTGAGAATCCAATTAACAGCCACACGATAACGAGGCTACAGGTAGGTCTAATTAAAGAGGTCCTGCATAAAATTCATAATCTGCCAAAAGTATGGGCTGTCTTTATGCAAGGCAGATAAACACATCTATCAAGCTATGTATCTCAATTTCTCTTTGTTAAACAGGCGCTTCCAATCCAGAGAACTACGGAGGCATAGAATTACCAATAAAATAACATATACAACTTCTCATCCGACAGAATATACTAAAATGACCTTACAGTGCGTTGGTTGTTGAATAAAATTTGATAATAATAGTAATAATAATAATAATAGGAGGCACCGAGAACTCACTCCTGACATGTGGGATCATTAATTCGTAGTTGGGAAAACACTGCAGAAGTTGTTGTATCTGAGTAATCATTAATTCAGGTTCTGCATAGGTGGGAGTGCCAAATCTGTTGAAGCTGTTGTTGTGGTGCTGTCCTCGCGTGCCTCTCCATGCGCAGGACTCTGTTGAAGCTGCAGTGCGTATTCTAAATCCCAGCACACATCAAGCATATTAGGTCTGTCAGCTCCTTGTGCCTTCAAACACTTCTCAGTTATTTCACCAAACTTTCTCAGCGAGTTTTCGGTTGATGTGACCCACCAGTAGAGGATCAATAATCTTTTCAAGCTGCCCCTCCTTTTGCCAAAACATTCCCCATTCAGCTAAGTTTATTTCCTCCCTCTGCTTTGAGTTTACAATAGGGGGTCGAGCACAAAGCACTTCAAGAAGGATCACACCAAAAGAGTACACATCTGATTTATTGGTTAATTGCAGAGTTCTGAAATATTCAGGGTCAAGATAACCAAAACTACCTTTCAAACTCATTCTTATGTGGTCCGGATCAGGCATTCCTGATTGAGAAAGACCGAAATCTGCTACTTTGGCCACATAATGTTCATCAAGTAAGATGTTTGTTGACTTGACATCATGGTGAAAGATTCCTCCATCTGGATCAGTGTGAAGGTAATGGAGGCCCTTGGCCGAGCCAATGCAAATTTCAAGCCTTTGTTTCCAAGTAAATTCAGTTTCAGTGGATGGATTCTGTAAGCACTCCTTCCTATCGTACAAGTGGTCCCTCAAAGTCCCCTTTTCCATGAACTCGTAAACCAATATCATCTCCAATCCTTCATCGCAATAGCCGACCAAGGAAACAAGATGCCGATGTTGGATCCTGGAAAGGACCATGATCTCAGTTTGGAACTCTCGAAGACCCTGGCCATGACTTGAATCGCTTCGTTTCACAGCCACCTTCATACCACTCTCAAGAGTTCCTTTATAAACTTTGGCAAACCCTCCCTCACCAATTAACAACTTGGGATTGAAATTTTCAGTCGCAGCCAGTATTTCAGCTAAAGACATCTTCAGTTTGAGGTTCAAATTAGTAACGATGGAGGCATTTTCAGTTCTTTCAGTTGTCGAACTGGGAGACCTCCCTCTTCCATAAAGAAACTCATTTTCCAGAATTAAAGCTTTTACAGGGCTTTAGTCGCCTTAATCTCAAACATATTGAGAGTAATAAAATCAAAATCAAGATTAGAGCCACATCCTTTAGTTGAACCAATCTTGAAAGCTAGATGTTTTCTTGTCTCATGTTCAACAGGCACTTCAAATGTCGAGTTCCCCACAAACTCCATGATCTCCAGTCCATTCAGAAAAGCAACTTTCTTAATAGAATCTTTCTTTTGGGGCTATACTAAAACTCATATATCCGGAATCATCCGAAGAAACCACATAATCGTAGAATAATGGAATTCTCATTTCACTATACCCATCAGAATTAGGATCGATCACTTGACTGAAATTGGTAGATATATTGAGATCAAATTTCACAGTACCTGGTGACGGACTGAAGAAGTCACAAACATGCAGACGAACAAGATGCCTAGCTTCCTTACTCACGTTGAAACGCCAAGTTATACTTGTAAAATTGGATGGCCCGTTATTATCTATACTCACTTTTTTGCAAGTTCTGTACACAGCATCAGGGGCAATTTCTTTGACAACCAAACCTTTGACGGGACTCTTGAAGCTCACCATCATAAGAAGCTTGCTCCGAACTCCCAGAAGTTAGATAATCATCATCCGGTACCCAATTCCTCCAGAGGGTATCGTAAACTTCTGGACCTCCAACATTGATCCTATAAAGTGTCCTAAGAGCTCCATCTTTGGTCCGTAGAGGAGGAATTGCAGTGAGACTATCGATGAAGAAATTTGGTGGGAGAAGAAAGGCTTCTATGGCATTGACGAAAGCGAAACGTGTTTCGTCAGCTGGTATGAAGTAGATGTCGAAATTTCCTTCAGCAATCGTGAGAAAGAACTCCTTGATCACTGGGTAACTCAGTAGAACTGTTTCGGACACTAAAATTTGATAAAAGTGAAAAATTTGAAGCAGACACATTGAACAAAGCATCAGCAAGATGAGTCTTTTTGAAGCTAAATGGAAAGAAATGAAGGCGGATAAGGTAGGAACCAGTTTGAGTGATATTAAGCATATAACGGGATATTTTCGAATAGATTCTAGCTGTATGATAAAGGGGTGATATGCCTGGTAAGGGGTTTTCATTTTGGATAGAGTTGCTTTTTCCTACAGAGAAGGAAGGGTTAGAATTCTTATCACCAACGAAGTTCCGAGGACCGACAAGATCGACATTGGAGTCTGATCCACAGTTCATGAAGTACTTGACCTGAGGATTGTAAGATTCTGAGGATGAAAGAAGAGGAAGAAATTGAAGAAGAAAGAGTAGATGAAGAATGGACTCCATAGAAGTTGGGTGTGGATATTTCATGCCTTTTCTTTCAATGGAGGAAAGGTTGTCAGGAGCGGAAGATGGGAGCTTTGTAAAGCGGGTAAATTCTCCAGGAAAGGTTGTCAGGGGGGGTCTTTGTAAAGCGGTTGCTATAGCTTTTTTAAAAATAAATTTAAACCTCACAATGGTTTATGTTTAATTATCAGGTCGAACTCATGGGAGAATTGTTATTTGCTTACATAATAAAAATCAAACGAAAAAGGGCAGGCATCTTGTGGGAGATATCTGTGCACTTTGGGTGGCGCCATTTAGTCATGAGAAGTATCCCAAAAGATGCAATAAGTTAGAAATGTCAGGGGAAGACTTGGTTGACTTGTATCTGTTACTCTCTGTGCAGCTAGCATTGACCAATTCATTCTACAAATGAATGGAGGAGAAGAGAAGTCACTTTCTTTGATTTTTCCCTAATTGAACTGCATGCAAGGATGTCATTTTATCTTCCATTCCACTTGCGAGGAACGATCTCCATCGACAAGAAATTATCACAAACTCTGCAGTGGAAAAATGAAGAGACGTGGATCGCTTTTTTTGTTTATTACATTGTCATTTTGTGATTTATTAAGGAGAAGATTTGACCCCAGCAATTGACATTCGTGATTTGCAACTCCTGGAATAAAAGGAGGTGGTTCAGTAAAGAATTCAAAACAAGAATTTTATACTGAAATCCCAGGGTTTTGCGCAGAACTAAAGGGTAACCTAAGAAATTCCTTGAGTATCTTTTTTATTATTAACAGGATAATTAGTTAAAATTTAAGATTTCATTACAGAATTGGATACATATGATAGGAAATCACAACTGGAGTTTCTTTAAGTCAAGTCCCCAATGAGGCTCCGGCCAGAAGCAGTCCTGTTGGTGTCTGAACCACAACTGATGAAATACTTGTCTGGAACAGTGTAAGGCAAGGAGGGAAGATGAGGTGATAACAAGTGAAGGAGAAACAATATGGAAGGCAGAGGATATTTCCATGGAAAAGGTGCCTTCAGAAACGGGTTACCTCGTGGACTTGAGAATCCAATTAACAGCCACACGATAACGAGGCTACAGGTAGGTCGAGGTCCTGCATTACATTCATAATCTGCCAAAAGTATGGGCTGTCCTTGTGCGTTTGGAAAGAATCAGTTACGTGTAGGTAAGCTAGAGAGTTGTCCTGATTTAACTTAGGTTTCGAGTTCAAGATCTTGAATATGCAGCGGTGTTATGTAGAAGAGCTTTGCCGTCCTTAAAGGTCTCACCCTGCTCGAAACAAGATTAGTCGGCCGGACACCGGATGGTTATACCAAAATTTTTTAAAAAAATTTTCAAAATAATTTAATAAAAATGATAATTATTAGTATAATTTAAAAACCAACTCGGAAGAAGGCAGGCAAGTCATGTATCTTTATCATCTTTTCTAACCTACAAGGCATGGACTCTTCCAGGAAAAGCTGCATTGCATTACCTCTGCCAGAAGCTGCATTGCGTGATCTTAAACAATCGTGGCGAACACTAGTAAAAAAAGTGAATTCTAAGAAAAATCAAGACGAAATGATAATTCTTGGAAAAAAAACAGAGAATGTCATTAAAGAAAATTGAATACTATAGACTGAGAGGACCAGAATTACTCACTTAAGGTCAATTTTATTTGCCTTTATGAAATAGTTGTTTTACCTTTGTTTCGCTACAGCTTAGATATTTTTTTTACACATGATTTTCATTTTTTTTAATTCTAATTAAAAATACAAAGTCTATACTTGTATTTAATTAAATACATCGAGAGCTATCATTACCAATAAACTAAAAAATAAAGTATTAACGTGTCTATTCAACTCGCCTAACTACATGCTAATAATTAAATTTTTTCTAATAAAAATAAATTAATGTATAACTTAAATTCAAAAGTCAATACTTATATATAATAAAATATAGTAAAAATCATATGCTTTGATAAAAATATATAAGATCTCAAACTAATTTTTAATATCACACAAAAATAAAACAATACTAAAATTGTTATAGTAAAACACTCTTTTTGTAGTTTTTGCAGAATAATTTTTCCAAACAAAAAAGTGTAAATAAAAAACATTAAAAAACAAGTCATAGAAGAATACACATAAAAACAATAAAATGGTACAAGTAGACGAAGTGTGAGTAATAAATATTCAAAGTGCAAAGAATAAAAGAAAATATTTAAAAAAAAAGAGAAGAAAAACTAAAAAAGAGAAAGAGATAAGGTAAACATTGGTATAAAGAGACTAAAAATGATTAAAAAAAATAATAAGAAGAAAAGGGTCCAGTATAAAGATATAAAAATAATCTTAGAAAAATATGTTTTCTATTTTATTTTTTTGCCATAGTTATAGCACTCCACAATTAAAAAGAAATTATAATTTAGTCATTGCTACTATAACATGCTATCATAAAAATTACCCAAAATCACCCATATAATTTTAAAATTGTCATTTCTATAGTGGAAGTAGGTTTCATTCTAGTATTTGTATAATTGACTAGTACATTTTATCTCATCGTACGTCATCTAATATTTTGATGTCTTGCTAAGCAAAGAAAAACATTAGATTTTATTCCATTAAGTCTACAATTTTTAATTTGAGAGGAAAAATACAAGTTCGATATCCCATTAAATGCTGACGTAACCCTCACACCACAATTGAGGTTAAAAAGTGTTACTAAGACATGTCGATGCTAGATAAATAACCTACCTCATATCATTTTTATAAATAACAATGTAACCTATATGTATCTTCTTTAATACACTACTACATACAACACACAACCTTCAAGTTATATTCCTGACAAAACTTAATTAACTTCAACATGAGAGGGTTCCTAAAGCTCTATAAAGAGCTTGTTTTGCAAGTGTTCGTGGGCTACCATTATGGTGTTTATTCTTCAACTTAATATTTGAATATATTATATCTTGATATCATCATTAATATAACTTTAACAAACACATATTCTATAGATTTTATTGATAATTAACAAGAATTTCTTGTTCTTTCTACTTATATTTTATTATATTAATCCTGCTACTGCAGGATGATCGATATGACACGCACATGTGCTACACAAATATTTAAAGAATGGGGATAACTCCGTATGAAAAGAATGAAATAATTAATGTTTACCTAATGTTTCACGGTCGTTTTATACCCATGAAGCACGATGAAAAGGGCATTTATAGAAAACTTTCGGAGGCAATTATTTGAGTTAATCAACCCTCCTAGTTGATGGTTACTTTGTTTACTGAGAAAGTATGGTTTTAAAAGAGTCATACTCTGGCATTTACATTTTTTAACATTGTTCTATAACCTAACTATGGTAAGAAAGGTCCCATTAGCATTTAGTGCTTAGTACCAACAACAAAGCGGGTGGGTATAGAAAGATGGGTCGGGCAACCCTATTCGGGTGCAAGATTTGTCTATATAAGACACACCTTGAGCTCAATTGGTGGTTTGCATGCGAGTTAGTTAGACCACTTTGAAGATTGTGTCAATTCTGTTTGATAGGTCAATTAGAATTGTTAGAGATCTTGCTAGTTGAGCCAACGAGGTTTCATGAAAACTGTGCATTTTTCCTGCTACTTGTTCCTAAAGGGAGAAGCAAATTCCTAGCATCTAGTACCTAGAATTGAGCCTAGGATTTGCCCCATCACAAACATGCAGACGAACAAGATGCATAGGTTCCTTACTCACGTTGAAACGCCAAGTTATACTTGGAAAATTGGATGGTCTATTATTATCTATACTTACATTTTTGCAAGTTCTATACACAGCATCAGGGGTAATTTCTTTGACAACCAACCTTTGACGCGACTCATGAAGTTCACCATTAAGGGCAATTTCTTTGACAACCCTAGACCTAATCCTTGTTGGACAAGAAATGGGATAATTATTAAAAATTACCCTTGATGAGATAATTGTAGAAATTAAAAATGCTAGAAATCTTGAGCAAGCCGGAATAGACTGAAGTCGATTCGGACTTGGAAATCAAGAGTTATGGTTAAAACAAAACTTTCCTAAAATAGCAAAAACGATGATTTTGGGGCCTAAACAACGGAATTCAACCAAAAAAAGATATGCATCAGCAACAAAGCTTTTGACTATTGACGGTTGTCATAACCCAAATTTGAGTTATCCCCCAAAACTACCCGAAAATGACAAAAAAAAATAAAATAAAAGGGGCTGGTGTCGGTAGGAAAATCAAGTTGAAATTTTGGATGTTTACGAGAGCTCGATCGTACCTCTTTTGTACCTGAAAATGAAGGTAATCGCAGATTCAAGGCTAAAATAATTTATTATCGGATAAATCTGTGTAAAATTAAGTCAAAAGATATAATTATATTTTTATGGGCCAATTCGATTTAATCGTTGGCTAATTTAAAAGTGTGATTATGTTTGAGAATTAATTTATGGTCCAATCGAAAGATTTAATTAAGTGCAAGGGCTTGATTATATTTTAAATTGGCCAAATTAATTTTATTAAAGGGCTTAATCGATGAGAAATCAAGTTCTTGAATTTAATTCGGTTTCAATTGATGAGATTGGAATTTTTGGAGACCGAGTTTGAATTTTCCAAGTCAATTATGCGAAATCGGGAGCCGAATTGAATAAATTTAGAGTTTAATGGTCGATTGAGGGTTAAATCGTGAAAATTAGAAACCAAAGACCAGAATAAAAAGGGTCGCGCAAAGCTAAGGTTGATATTGAAGTTCTGACGGGGTATAATTGCACAAAATCATAAATTTAAATACTATTGGAGGTGCAATTAGAACGATTATAAATTGAGGGACAAAACTGCAATTACACCTCCCTAGAGCATGCAACGAACGCCATCTCCTGCACTGCCGCAGACAAGCCCCCTGCGCATGCCACCAACAACTATTTTTTCAAGCATGCTGCCGCAGGAGGTGACCCACCGTTTGCAACGGCTACCTCCTGCGGCTATAAATTCAGCAACCCTGCACGACCAGGAGGGGGGAAGAAAAATGGAATAAAAAAGAGAGAGACAGAACAGAGGGGAGAAAAATGAACGGGAAGATGATGAAAAGATAGAGGTTGCAAACGAAGAAAAATAGAGGAACGAAGCAGACGAAGAAAAAAAAAGAACAGAGGAGAGGAGTTTGAAAATTAGTGGAAGACGAAGATACAACGAAAATTCACAGACCAAAATCATCAACACACAACTCTCCTTCGTCTCTTTCATTCAGCTCATTCTCTCTCTCTCTCACTCTCTTAAAAATCTGCAGCCATCGTTCTCTCTCTCTTCCTCTCGGCTCATCAACGCTGGCAGCCATCCCGGCCACCACGCATCATTTTGTCACCACTAGGAGCTCCCCTTACTCCGGCGACCACCAGCCTAGTCTCAGGCAAGGATTGGCCGAACAGCCCCCGCAACAGCACACAACCCTGTCACCTTCTGACGACAACTCCGGCCACCACAGGCCACCATTTCCGTCACCACCACGACCAGAAGAACCACATCGACGTCCTCTACACAACGGTATAAACAGGTAAGCCATTCATCGAACTCCAAAATTTGGCAATTCACTATGCATCTTCTTCGTTTTGCATGCGGGGAGTGAATTTAATTCAATCCCCGCCGGGTCGGGTCGGGCCGGGTTTGGTGCTCGGCCCAACCATTAAAGGGTACGGGCTTCGTCCCGTTTAGGCCGGAAGCCCGACTGAAGAGAACGGTCAGGGTGGCGGTCCCAGCCCGATTAAAGCGGTCCATGAGCCCGACTAACGGCCAGGGCCGCCGACCAGCTCTTAGTGCGGTGGCGACTGACCCGAGACAGAGCTCGGTGGCGACTCAGACCTCAACTGGTGAAATTTGGCGATCCAGTCCCACCGATAAATAAATAAAAAATAAATAAAATAATAGAAAAATATATAAAAAAATATATAAAAAATATTAAAAATGTGTTGTTTTCCTAGAACAAAAAATGTGTTGTTTTCTTGCATACGACCAATACACTAGCATATTTTAAAAAAATCTTTTTGTTTCAAAACAAATATATTACCTTGGAATTTTAAGGAAAAATGTATTTTTGCATGAATTTCACAAGGAAAAATCATTTCTTGCATTTTTGGATTTTACAACATGTTTTTAAAACCCAAAGGGTATTGGCCAATATTTCAAAAAATATAAAAATCTTATTTTTGGGAATTTATTATTCACTGTCGGTATTTGGATAAATAAATTATAAGGGGTTAATATCCAAAATATTCGGCGGGAATGATATGCTATTATTCACTGTCTATATTTGGATAAATAAATCCTAAGGGGTTAATATCCAAAATATTCGGCGGGAATGATATGTTATTATTCACTGTCGGTGTTTAGATAAATAAATCCTAAGGGGTTAACATCCAAAATATTTGACGGAGTAATATCTCATTCATCATTTAAGCAACATATTCTTTAAAGATCAAAATCATAACAAATCATAATCAAACAAAAACACCAAGCAGCTTACCTTAGGTAGGGCGTACTAGGGGTGCTAAAACCTTCCCTTTACGCAACCAGTCCCTTACCCTAGAATCTTTGAAAGACCAGTTTAGGTTTCCTAATAACCATAATACTAGGTGACGACTCCCTTTTTCACGAAAATAAAGATGATACCCAAAACATTGAATTCCCCCGCTCACGGGGAGGGTCGTCACGACGTCGTGCTCTCGCGAGGGGTGCGACAACGATCATGCCGAAACATATTAGGTGAGTGAGTTTCGCGTCATTTCGACTTCAATGCCTGGTCTGCTGGAAAATTTAGGGCCTATGTACACATTTTTTTAAATAATTTTTTAAAATAAAAAAAAATTCAAATTGGGCGTGACCCAACTAAACGGACCGGCCCAGACAAGTTCGGCCAAAAGGCCCAAGTCCAGCACATATATACTTATTGAGTGAAACAGTGCGCTGCACTGTGCACATCTTTTTAAAACATGAACAGTAGCGTATGACCGAAGATGATGAGAGGCTCAACGGCCGATGTCAATGGGTAGAGAAGGCCAAGGTGGTTCTTCCTATGGTTGTGGCATCGAAAATGGTGGCTAGTAAGAGCATTAGAAGCTTGTTGTTGTCGCTTTGATGACGGGGCTTCTTGCTCTCGCTATTGGTGGTCACGACAGAGCTTCTAGAGTGGAGGAGAAGATACTGGTGATGAGGGGAATGATGGTGGTGTCTCTTGTTGTTGCCGCTTTGATGAAGGGGTTTCCTGCTCTCGCTATTGGTGGTCACGGCAGAGCTTCTGGAGTGGAGAGAAGCTACTGGTGATGAGGGAAATGATGGTGGTGTCTCCAAGAGCTATCCCCGACTATGGAGAGAGAGAGCTACCGTGTGTAGAGATAGAAAGTTGTCGTCGTGGAGAGAGAGAGTGTTGCAGCTGTGGAGAGAGAACAATAGTTGCTTCCCACCGTGATATTGTTGCTAACCACGACCAATAATCCATGAAATGCAGGGAGAAAACATGAATCTTGATGGCAGGAAAAGCACCATTTTTCAGCTTATTCTAAACCACGGTTTCAGTCAATTTTTTGTTGGGTCCCATGGCAATTTAATTTGTTCTTTCTCGTTACCAAATGCACAAAATCTGCTTTTGGCTTGATTCTCCGTTTCAATCGCAATACCAAACGGCCACGAAGAAACAAACAACAATTTAGACCATTCTCATTCTAGACTTTGTGCTTGTTTAGGAGTGAAGAAACAATAATTTAATATTTCTTAAAAGTATATTTATTTTTAAAAAAATATTAAATTCATGATTGTTTTTTTTTAATTTTTGATGTCCTAGTATTAAAAAAAATCAAAAAAAGTTGTTTTAATATATTTTTCAAGTAAAAATCATCATGTAGTGCAATATTTATGGATAGCAAGAACCTCTCTTGGCTTCTCACTGGCTTTTTCTTGTGGTGGTTTGGTCACATTTCTTCAAGTTGATATCTCATACCTCAATTACTTTTTGGTCCTCATCATATTTGTCTTTTAACCCATTTTTTATTATCTCCCCATGTTAGTCTTCATCCTTCTGGTTGTTGACCTGTTGATCGACAGGTCCCATGTTTATTGGATCTCATGCACTAAACATTATTTAACTTGAATGACATCATTTTATAGCAGAAAGTTCCCCACGGGATGATAAATGTAGTTTTCTTTTTATCCTACTTAGCCATTTTAATCTAATTATACCTAGAGAAATCATCCATAAAATAGTATGTAAAGCAGCAACATCTACAAGCATGTCTATATAAGGCAAGGGAAAATCATCTTTCAGACTTGTTTTATTCAAATCTCTAAAGTCCACGCATATTTTGATATTGTTGTCTTTTTTAGGTACTACTACAATATCGGATACCCATTAAGGGTAATTGACTACTTCAATGAATCCAACATCCTATTGTTTCTTTATTTCTTCGTTAACCTTGATCAATATATCAGGTATTGTCCTCAATTTTTTTTTGATTGGTTTACAACCTTCTATCAAAGATAACTTATGCATCATAATCTTAGTATCCAAACTAGGCATGTCAGCGTATCATCAGACAAAGACATTAGTGTAGTCCTATAAAAGCACAACCAATTCATTTCTAATACTAGCGATGATTAGCATCCTGATTTTTAATTCTTTTTTATCCTGCTTAGTGCCTACATTTATCAATTCTAAATCTTTTTTTACAGGCTCCCATGTACACTCAAACTAGTCTACTAGTTTTGTAAATTCTTTTATGTCTTTATTCTCACATCTTTTCTCATCCATTGCAAATATAATTTTATCAAAATTGGGCCAATTATTCTCAATGCAGTAGATTTGTGAATTTAGTGACAATCTACTTTCAGATTCCTTTTTTAGAACAATCGGGACTTCCTAAATCTCTCAATTGTTCAACTCTTCCCTAACAATCAACTTTCTCACAAACTCAACTGAGTTATATTCTAAGGTGTTAATGTCAGCTAAGGTCGCAATTCATAAGGATTCTCTCTAGCCTTGAGGTCTCTTTCATGGTCTTCTTCTTTAAGTCCTTCAAGATGATTGATAGTAGTATTATCAGTTTATATTCTCAGACTTTTCAACTCATCTTCAACCTTTATCATGTGTGCAGATTGTGGTAATATTATGTGAATAGGTAGGATCTCTATCACATCTTCCTTGGGGTTTATTCCTTCACTTCGGGTTAATCTCCTATCTTTTTTAATGTCAACCGCTGTTTTGTAATCTACTTTTCCTGGCTTAAAGCCTAAACCAAACCTCTTATAAACATATTTTACCTTTATCATGTTAATCCTCTCAAGCATTCATGTGGTTGGGTCATATTGGAATGGCAACCCATGTCTAAAAAAGCATTTAACATTCATCATTGCAGCTTCATAAATCTTTTGCTTTCGTCATACCATGTTTTCAGGTATCCCTTTGGCATTTAAAACCTCAAATGCTTGGAGATTTCCATCCTTACTTTCTTTAGCTTCTATGTAAGGGATTGACATATTCATTATCATAAAAATAGTCTCCTTATCTTGTATAGTCACTCGATTCCCATTGATGCAAGGAAGACATGACATCTCGAGCCTCATATATCCAAGGCCTTCCTAATAATATGTTATACGAAGGGTGGATATCATCACCTAAAATGTCACTTCAAAAAGTTGAGGGCCAATCTCAACATCAATACTCTCAATAATCGACCTTGGTGACCTATCATATGCTCTAATAGGCATGGTGCTCGACTTCATGTAAGAGACACAATAGGGATCTTATCAAGCACTTGTCTTGGTAGAACATTTATAGCAGAACCATTGTCTATAAGCACCTTAGCAATCATACAATACTTGCATTTTACTATGATATACAATGGTTTGTTATGACCAATCCCTTGAGGATCAAGCTCATCATCAGTAAAGTAAAAGTAATTGGTAGCCTAAATCCTCCTAACCAAATTTTTTATAGAGTTTTATTTGATGTCATAAGGAACATACACCTCATTAAGAACTCTCTGAAGAGAGTTACTATGCAATTATAAACTCATTATTAATGATAACAAAGAAATCCTAGTGGATGGTTTCTTCAGTTGAATCACCACAATATATTCACTATGTTTTATTAACTTCAAACTCACTAGCCTTTTCATCACTCATTGACTTATTAACCTTATTTGTCTTTGCCAACTCCAACATATTTTTTTCCTTTGACCTTCTGATGATTCTCTAACTCCTCATGAATAAACCATATCCCACTTCGAGTTAACCCTCATATTTCAGCATAAATAATAAGAGCATGACTCATATTATTATAGGAATTCCCATAATTATAAGGTAGGGCATTATAGCTTCCACTAGCTATATTTGCAGGCTTGGTTAGAATCATTTTGGGGGGGACCCTCTTCGGTTGCTTTATCCTATATACTTTAACTTTATTATTATGTATAACCATCATCACCACTAGACCACTCTTCTTTAGACCACCTAATCTCAACACTCATTATGCCTTCTACATCAAAATAGAATTCTTTAAAATAATTAATATCATGTGCCAAAGTGTTAATGGTACTTGCAAGATTTATTTATATCTCTGGTAACATGTATTTTAGATGGTATTTTGAGATACTCAGCATGCTTCAACATCTCGTACAACCTTTCCATGGTATTTTGGAGGGTTTTATAATTGTAAAATTATGACTATAACTTTTTGGAGTTGTCACCTAGTATTAAGATCACTAAGAAACCTAATGGTCTACGAGAGTTTGGATAAGGGGACTTATTGAGCAAGGTCAGACGCATTACTCCCAGTGCACCCTACCTAATGTAAGTTGCAATATTGTTTGATTGTTTTTTCTACGACAAATTCTTTATTTGTTAATCTTTTATAAAGCTTGAAGTATATCTCTCTTTGTGAGGGAGTTTCTACCTCGTTAAAAATTTAAAACCTAATTGTTATAAAGTTTGGAAATTGTCACACTGCTTTTTAAAAAACCTTTTTTTTTCTATTTGCGAGTATACTTTAAAATGTAATTTTACACCCCGATAGTCAAAACAAAATAATTATTATTTTTTATATTTTTTGGTCAAATTACAATGGATAATCGTAAATTAGTAAAGATATCCAATTTTCATTTCAAAACATGAGAAATATGTTATATTTGTTTTTACAAAACTATGCTTCGAAAAACCTTGGAATTTGACTTTTTGCACGTAAACAACACATTGTTTTGATTGTTTTTTTTAAAATGCAATATATATATATATATATAAAACAAATTGGGTCTGGCCCAACTAAATGGATCAACCCAACTCTGCAGGACTTGGCTAGACCCGACCAACTAAGTTGGCTGGGCCAAGAATAGGTCCAACCCAAAACCAAAGCAGAAAAGAAAACGAAAAAAAATGAAAACTGCAATTCACTCCTACATTGTTCACGTGGTACGTGAACACTAACAGGGAGGTTGACTGACGGTGATAAGGTTCTTACCTGCCAGCACCAGATAGAAGAGGTCAAGGTAGTTTTTTCTATGGTGGTGGCGTCGCAAATGGTGGCATATGGTGGCTGGGAGGAGTGCTGGAAGCTGGTTGTTTTGAGTTGCTCCTGTTATCGCTTGATGTTGGAGTTGGAGAAGAAGGCCTTGACTGTTGCAGGTGCTGCCGGTGAAAAGAAGATGCTGACGACGCTAATAGAGTTGTTCTCGATGCTCATTGGGAACTACTGTTAAAGGAGAGACAGAGAGTTGTCGGTGGATTGGTTTTTGAGAGAGAGAGTTGTTGGTTGTTCACTGTGACTAACGGGAGAGAGGGAGTTGATGGCATCGAGAGTGGTTATTTATTGGTGGTTATGCTATATTTTTTTCACACTGTATCATCATTTTCTTCCTTTCTGTTTTGTTCATTTTTTCTACCAATTTTTCCTGTATTTTTTTATGCTCCTTCCCTATTCTTCCTCTGTTCTCCCCCTTTTTTAGACTAAATATGTAGGTTGCAGGGCATGAGAGTGATGTCCAGGAGATGGTGTGATATAGTGGGTTGAAGAGCATGACTATGCCGGCATGGCACAAGCATGGCTCTGTCAAGGCCTTGGCAGGCCAGTTTTTTAAAACAAATTAAAAATTTGAAATAACATTACAAATGAAAAACAATATGGGTTGTGATAAAAGGAGTTTTTTCGACTGGAAAAACAGGAAAAAAGTTGTTTTTTTTCTTTTCATTAATTTCACTAAATTATCTTGATAAAAACAAATTTGGTCTCTGAGAGTTCCAATTTTCTCAATTAAACTTTAATTAAGCTCAAGAACTTAATTTTTCATCAATTAAGCTCTTAATAAAATTAATTTGATCAATTTAAAATATAATTAAGTCCTTGCATATAATTAAATCCTTCAATTGGACCCTAAATTAATTCCAAATATAATTACACTTTAAATTGGTTGACAATTAAATCAAATTACCCCATAAAAATATAGTTATTCCTTTGGACTTAATATTTACGCAGATTTATCCATTAATAAATTATTTTAGCCTTGAATATGAATTTTCCTTCATTTTTAGGCACAAAAGTGTTATGATCGGGCTCTCAATAATGTCCAAAATTTCCATGATTTTCTTATCAATGTCAGCCCCTTTTATTTTATTTTTGTTTTATTTTGGGTTGATTTAAAGGAATAACCCGAAATTGGATTATAACATTTTGTATCCTCCTTCAAGATTGTGAGCTTCAATTTCCTTTTTTGCCCTAAAAAATTCTTTTCTCATTAGGATAAAAAATCTTGCCCATTCAAATGGCATGTTCAATTCTTTCAGCTATAACAACCATATCAGTGAAATGTTGTACAGAAATTTTAACCATGTATTCAAAGTACGGGGCTTCGAAAGTGTTTGAGAATAAAATGTCCATCTTTTTTTCTAAAAGATTGTGTTATTGATTCACATCATCTTTGGGCATATTCCCTTATAGACTCTTATATTGCCTGATGAAAGCATCCACCAAATCCTTCCACCTTTTTATCTTAGTATTTTCCAACCACATATACCAAGTAAAGGCAACATCACTCAAATTATCTTGAAAGAAATGAATCATCAATTTCTTATATTGAACCACCTTATCCATTTTATTGTAGTATGCATTGGGTTCTAGTATATTTAGTAAACTCTAACGACCTAAACTTTTTGGAATGACAATAACAGTCATGAAACACATATCGAAAACTTTTATAGGATCATACAAGTTATTTCCTTTGATTGTTCTCATCCTTTCCTCTAAAGCACCTAGTTTTTTTAGACCATCTTCCTCCATCACTTTGTCTTTTAGAGATTCTTTTGCTGTCAAGTCCATAGTAGGAGGCATGCTTATGAGATAAACCAATTAAGTAGATAGGAAATGTGTCACATGTTGTCATTCAGGTGACATCCTATTTCCTCCTATATTTTGTGTCTTTATAATTATGTATATAATGTGTATGAGCATGAATGCATCAAAAAAACTATTAGATTTTGGGAGTGACATTACTTTTATTCTTTGATGTGAGATCAAGCTATATTTATATCTTGGTTATATTGCTTCAAGGAGATTTGCTTAGCCTTTTATCATTTGGACTTTCAGTCATAAATTCTAATTTTCCAGACATATTTGTACACTTTTTAAATCAAATGTGGGATCATAGCCTTTTTATTAAAAAAAAACAATCTTTTATTACAATAAAGTTTGGCATAACTATTACATCGAAGTTAAGACATTGCATTTGTTAGCTATAACCTTTAAGAACATATTAGTATTATCCAATCTACTTCGATACTTCATGATGTCTCACCCAACGTCGTGAGTTTCCATTCGTAGTGATGCGATCCAACCATCAAACGATCCATAGGAGGTTCCAGTTTGTCCAGTTACTAGGTTTAGGGCTAAGAAATTCAAATAAACTTTCAATGGACTTCTTCAAGATACATGGGCTAAGGTGGACTTCAAGAGGATTTGTAATAATAAAAAGCAAGCCTTGATTAATCTCATTCATTTTCAAGAAGTGCTTGTTGGTGGAACCAAAACCATTACACAAAGATTGGGAGAAGAATACTAGATTCGGACAGTTTGACCTTTGGTTACTCGTTTAGTCATAACTAGAGCTACAGATCGAATTTTTATGTTATTCTAGTTGGTATGGAAACTAGACTTCCATATCTTTCAAATGGTATATGTAACACCTTCTAATTCATTAAGACGAGACATAAAATCATCCATTTTAAGTTGGGTCTTGCTGATGCCCGACAAAATGAGGAAACAATGAACTTGTCTTATTTAATTAGTTGGGCTATCAAATTTTAATTATTTTGAGAGGAGACAATTTGTTTGGGTTTTTAGACTTGTTTATTTATTTATTTTAATTAGTTTGGGCTAGTTTTAACTTGGATTGATTATTATTTAATTTGGGCTTATGTGAGACCCATTAGGGAAACTAGGGTTTTGGCTTTAGAGTATAAATACTCTTTAGCAATAATGTTAGGGAACTTTTTGAACAATATTTTCCAGCATTGTAGCTGTCTTTGGTTGCTTCATCTTGGTTCTTGATTGAACTTTCAAACTCTTCAAAGAATTAACTATTTTTTGTTGTGAATTTATACTTCTTTTGCTCGTCTCCAGGTGTAGGCGTTGTGATTGAATTGGTCTATAATCTTGTTGCCTTGGATCAAGTCTTCCATTGTGATAAGCTCATTCAAATCTCAATAAACTTGGGTTAGATTGTTTTTGGGGTAGTGAATACCATTAAATTCCGCTAGGGTTTGCATCATGTAGCCTATGAGCATCCACGAAAGCTTGATCAATTTGCCCTTGCAATTCCCTAATCCTCTCAACATGGATCAAATTATTTTTAGATAAAGAGTTATTAGAAATATTCGATGTTTGGTTATGGTTTTCCATCATCCTTTGGCTCTCAAATAGTTTCCAGTCTTTATTTTCTCCTTGGTTAGCTTAGATTTTACTGTCTTCATCTTCATCTTACTATCTCTCAACTTAGTTTTTAGATCTTCATGAGTTTTAGCTATCTTCTTAGTACTAGCTAATTCAGACTCAACTTTTTCTAATTAAGGCTTAAGCTTATTTAATTTGGTTTGAGTTTTGGTTTACAAATCTTCTTAATACTTAAGCCTTTTATATATAACTTCTCTTGTTGCCTCCAGTTCACCCGTTGCCTTCATCCAGTCTTGACCCATGAACTCCCTTTCTATCTTCGCCATTTTTCTTATAGCCTTTTTTTTTACCAATTTTTGCTTTGAAGACAAGCGCAATTCTTCCTTTGTCTTAAGTTCTATTTTAATAGCTTTACTTTTTCTCTTAATTTTTCCTCACCATCCATTATCTTCCTTCAGTTTCCCCCAACTTTAGAGGTTTTTATCATGACCTCTCAATTTTTCACTAACTGTAGGACTTACTCCAATTTCTTTTTTTATCAGCATCAAGAATTCTTAATCTTGTCTAATATTTTCTAGCATCTCTATAGTAACTCTTTTGCAGACTCTTAAATATTGAGTTATACCAGTTATTCTCATAATACTTTGCACACTCTCAAGTTGTCTCGTAACCGAAATAGGAGCATAAGTAATGTATCTAGTTATCCCAATTAGTGGTACCCATGGCTTCTGTCCACAATGGTAAAAGACTATATGACGAGTTTGTGCTATGTTGTGTGCTAGATTGATTTCTCTAATTATAACTTATTTATTGGATGAAAAGCATAACCCTTTGATTAAAATGAATAAAAAAACTAGAAGAATAAGGTTGAAAACCATGTCCCATTAACTATAATAAACTAGGAATCAAAGGTTTATGGATGATTACAACAAATAAGTAATATTTGATAAGTTTTGAAAGTCTTATGAAGAACTAAGAGTAAGATCAAACTCTCTCGTTCAAATTTTATTTCTAAAAATAATCAAACCATGTCCTTGAATACAATGTAAATTTCCTTATTTATACTAGGTAAAATGTTTTAAATAAGAATGAAAAAACAGCAAAAGAGCTAAAAAATAGGGAAAAAAATAATCCTAAATCTTATAGTAAATAAGGTGAAGAAACTGATGAAGGAGTTGTTGTTCCAGCAACAGAGAATCGCAAATCTTTATTGTGTTTGTATGAAACATAGTACAAGCAATATATGCTGATTTCTCTAGTCTATGTATGGTAATTACAACGGTAAGATATACACTAATTAGCTGCTTAATCTGTGGAAGTTATACAAGGAATTCTGGGTTGACAGATAAGGAAGGAAGATTCTGTACAATCTACATTTAATTATGCACAATCTCTAATACTCCCCCTCAAGCTGGATCTAGGGGGTTGCGGGATCCAAGCTTGCATAGAAGACGATTAAACTGTGAAGAGGGCACAACTTTTGTAAAAACATCTGCAAGTTGGTCACCAGTGCGCACATAATGGGTGGTGATGTTGTTGGATTGGACTTGCTGATGAATGTAGTGGCAGTCCACTTCAATGTGTTTAGTTCTTTCGTGAAACACAGGATTCTTTGCAATATACATGGCGGCTTGATTATCACAGAACAGGTTCATTGGCGTAGTAGAGGGACACCCCATATCGGCAAGAAGACTCCGAAGCCACACAAGCTCACACGTGGCCGCAGCCATTGCACGATATTCAGCTTCGGCACTAGAGCGAGCGACAACATGTTGTTTCTTACTTTTCCAGGACACTAGGTTTCCGCCAACAAACATGCAGTATCCGGTGGTTGAGCGACGGTCAAGTTGATTGCTAGCCCAGTCGGAATCTGTATAACCCATCACATTTGTATGATTATTTCTGGACATTACAAGACCTCTACCTATAGTGCCTTTTAAATAGCGTAAAATACGCTTAACCATGCTGAGATGATGATCAGTGGGAGCATGCATAAATTGACTAACAAGACTGACAGCATAGGTAATATCAGGACGAGTAATCGTAAAATAAATAAGTTTGCCCACAAGTTGCTGATAATATTTAGGGGAATTAAGGACCGTCCCCGAGAGAGATAAGTTTAGCATACTGTCAATTGGAGTAATAGCAGGTTTGGTAGAAAGCATACATGCTTCTTGAAGTAAATCAATTGTGTACTTACGTTGATTTAGGAACAAACCTTTGTTGGAGGAGGCCATTTCAATGCCAAGAAAATATTTTAAGGCGCCAAGATCCTTAATGGGAAATAATTGTTGAAGAGTTTTCTTCAACTGCGCAATAGATTCAACATTATTGCCTAAGATAATTAAATCGTCCACATAAATTAGAACCATTAACTTGTCGGCATTTTTAAATCGAACATATAAAGATGAATCGGCAGCGCTTTTGCTAAACCCAAGTGTTGCAAGGGCTCCACTGAGTTTTGCATGCCATGCGCGCGGACTTTGCTTCAGGCCATAAATTGATTTATGGAGTTTACATACCAGATTAGGTGTGGCACTCAAAGAGTGATCGGGGGGGAGCTTCATGAAGACTTCTTCTTCAAGGTCCCCATGTAAGAATGCATTCTTGACATCCATTTGGGAGAGAAACCAACCATCATTAATAGAAACGGATAAAAGAACTCTTACAGTGGTCATTTTAGCAACAGGAGCGAATGTCTCCTTGTAGTCAACGCCGAATTCCTGAGTGAATCCTTGTGCTACCAGGCGAGCTTTATGTTGATTTATCGAACCATCAGAATTGAATTTTGTTTTGTATATCCAGCGACTACCAACTGCATGTTTACCTTTTGGAAGGGGAACTATACTCCACGTTTTATTTTCGGCAAGGGCTGCCAATTCTTCATCCATCGCCGTTCGCCACACTTGTTGGGACTGAGCCTCTTTGAAATTTTTTGGCTCGTGTTCCGAGGAGATAGCTGTCAAAAAAGCTGAATACGAGGGTGAGAGTTGAGAGTAATCCAAATAATTTGAAATAGGATACCTGACTGTGTAAGCCTCGTAGTCTTGAAATTTGGCAGGGCAACGTCGTTCTCTAGGAGGGTTGCGTTTAGGTGAAGATATAGCAGGTGGAGAGTTTTGTTCGGCTAGAATGATAGGAGATGGGGGGTCAGCAACCGAGGTACTATTAGGATCACAGGCTGGGTTGACCGTGGGAATTGGGTCACAAGTGCTGGTTGAGTAGTCGTTGTAAGGTGCTATACTAGGTAGGGGTTTTAATTCTTCCAAGGGCTCCCCCTGGTTAGGTGTAGAAAAATACGAATTAGTTTCAACAAAGCGAACATCCCTACTAACATAGAGCTTTTTTCGGGTAACATCATAGCATTTGTACCCTTTCTGGGTGTGAGAATACCCCAGAAAAATGCACTTGACCGCTCTAGGTTCCAACTTATCTCGTTGAGTGGAATGTATGTGTACAAAGCAAGTACAACCGAATACCTTTAGGTGGGAGATATTGGGAGTCTTTCCCTGCAGTATTTCCATGGGGCACTGAAAATCTAGTACTTGACTGGGTAGACGGTTAATAATGTAGGTTGCCGTAAGAACACCATAAGACCAGAATTTTTTAGGGACATTCATTTGTAGCATTAGAGCTCTAGTTTTTTCTAGTAAATCCCGATTCTTGCATTCGGCAACCCCATTTCGTTTGATGCAATATTCCGTTAGACCCTAAGTATTCTTTCATAATATGAGAAGTAAATTCAAATCCATTATCTGATCTAAAAATTTTAATATTCGCTGAGAATTGGGTAGAGACTAATTTATGAAAATCCTTAAAACAATAAAACACCTCAGTTTTTTTGATTTTAATAAATATATCCAGGTAACTCTTGAGAAATCGTCAATGAAAGTAACAAAGTATTTGAATCCATCCATTGAAATCGCAAAGGGTCCCCATACATCAGAATGAATAAGTTCAAAAACTTTAGAAGTTTTAGATAAAGAAGCAGTAAAAGGGAGTCTGCTTGACTTGGAATAATGACAGGTTTCACAATCATAATTCCTTTTTGACAGATTGGGCTTAATTTTTGAAACAATAAAATTAGATGCATGAGCCAAACGGAGATGCCATAAACGATGATTATTGATGGGAGAGTAGCTAGTTAGTAGGCCTTTAGGGACTGCAGATTCGCAGAAGAAATACAGACCATTCAAATGGAACCCTTCACCAATCTTCTGTTTGGTGTAATGGTCCTGAAAAAACACCTTGAAATGGGTAAATATAACATCACAATTAAGGGTGATAGTTAACTTACGAACTGATAATAATTTAAACGGAAATGAAGGTACATATATAATGTCTGGATCAATCAGTTTAGAGACAATTTTAATCTTTCCCTTACCTTTGACAGCTGCGGTGGTTCCATTAGCAACCGAGACACACGAATTAATAGGATAGTATTCATGAATGTTGTTTAAATTGTTTGTCATATGGTCACTTGCCCCGGAATCAACTACCCACATATCATGAATATTACTAATTTCAATTGCAGTCAAAAGGGCAAGAATTATACCTTGACAGTGCTCGGATTTTCCACTTTGACAGTGCTCAGAGTTGCCACCCGTAGATAACCCAGCGAATTTGCTAAGGAGTGTTGTGGGTTCTTCGTTAACAATCCCTTCCTTTCCAAAATTGTTTCTTCCTTGCAGGAAGTTGGCAAACTCATTTAACAGTGACATGGGACTTAAGGGGGTGGAATCTGTGGCAGCAAGATGAGCTCTGTATGTGGGGAATCGTTTTTGATTTCCTCCATGCTTATCTTTAAAGCCCTTAGGCTTTAATTCTGGGTGAAGGTTCCAGCACCTATCCTGAGAATGACCAGTAAGATTGCAATATTCACACTTTAAATCTGGGCGTTTACCTTTGAAGAATTTCTTCTCGTGAGAATATTGTTGAGCAGCAAAGGCACGTCCCTTCGAGTAAGTTGGCGGTGGCTTCTGGGGTCATCACTTGCCTTCGAATTTCTTCTCGTTGGATGGTTGAACACACACTTTTTTAGGGAAGGGAGTTCGGCAGTCATCAAAAATATGACTCGAGTCTTCAAATTCGGACCAAGGCTTGCCCAAAGCAATCGAAATATTTGATCTTCCTCTCGTTCTATTGCGTAACACAGTGGGATCAGCGAGTGAGGTCTGTAAACCTCTAACTCATTCCACAAACTCTTAAGTTTACTCAATAGATTAACAAATGGTTGACCATTTTGATGAAGCTTTGCTATATCTTGCTGAATTTGAAATATACGGGCATAATTATTTTGATTACCATACATGTCTTTGACGACTTCCCAAAGCTTCAAGGAAGATTGATAGTAGCTGAAGATTTCAGCAAGGTTTTGTTCCATGGAATTTAGTATCCGGGGACATAACCATCCGATCTTTAGCAAGCCGGTTTTCAAAGTCCGAAGAGTTGCTTGTCGGGGGGCCTTGTCTTTGCCATTGATGAAGCCCAGCCGTGATTCGCCACCAAGAGCTATAGTTACTGCTCTTGACCATGGGAGATAATTGAACCCATTTAGCAGAACTGTAGTCACCCTTTGGGATGAATGATTATCACTGTCAATGCTAGTGGAGACAGCACCCATCCCTTTAGAGGACTTCGTAACCTCTATGATTTCTTGATCATTCATGTCTGTCAACTGATGAGGTAGAACACGAATTGAAACAAAAAACAAACAGCAGGATCACTGCTCTAATATCATGAAGAAACTGATGAAGGAGTTGTTGTTCCAGCAACAGAGAATCACAAATCTTTATTGTGTTTGTATGAAACATAGTACAAGCAATATATGCTGATTTCTCTAGTCTATGTATGGTAATTACAACGATAAGATATACACTAATTAGCTGCCTAATCTGTGGAAGTTATACAAGGAATTCTGGGTTGACAGATAAGGAAGGAAGATTCTGTACAATCTGCATTTAATTATGCACAATCTCTAATATAAGGCTTTTAGAATCTTCTATCAATATTTTATCCCAATCTAACAATCAAATTGAAAGTTGTTTCTATAAATATAAAACTCCATATTAGGAAAATAAATTCAATCCGCATGGAAATATGGAGCAAGTTGGATTCACAAGTGTTATAGAAAATAAGGCTCAAATATTCAATTATCTCATTAAGTACCTCTTTATTGCTTTTAGATCTTGACTTTGTAATACGTTTAATTGGCTTATGTAATGGGTCTTCTAGTGTTGTTTGATCCCCATTTGAAATAGTAATATTATTGAATCATAAAAACTATTTTGAAATTTTTTTAATAGTTTTTATCTACATAATTTTTATGAGTTCATAAAACTCATATAACTTTTGTTTTTTTATTTTTTTTTCCAAGGATAAGTTTAAGAAAATTAATTGGTGAGGAGCCGAGTTTAGAAAATATTATAGAAGTAAAGGGATTTATTAACCCCTTCTCAACTCTTTGATGCCATCACCCACATTCACTTCATGGGGATGATGCTTTTACCTCTTAAAAAGTAGTGGTCATGCTGCGAGTATGTCTTGTCCATCTTTAAGGAGTTGCTTTCACTTTGAAAACGTGGGGTTTGGTTTAAGAAGTAGAGGTTGATGTTGTCTGCTCAATTCACTACGTCAATTATAATTTTACTAGCTATTTAATCTGATATTCGCTATCCTACAAGTTGTTTTTTATTTAAAAAAATTGATTATGCAACTATTTTGATATATATAAAAGTATAAATTATGAAGTTTAGGCAAGTATATATCTAATTTAATAAATCGATAATCATCATTATAAATAAATAAATAACAAAATTGTTAATAATATATAAAAGAGGAACGAGGAAAAACATCAAGAGATTGATGTAAGTCAAGATATATCATTTAACAAAATAAATTATTTACCATTTATGTCTATTGAATTTTTTTATTAAAATCAATTAAAAATAATAGAAATAAAAATGATTGAATAAAATATTAAAAATAGATATATGATGCAAGGTCAAACATATAAAAAATATTATTTTAGAATCAATATTTTTTATAAAATAAAGCTTATATTTATAAAATAAGAAAAATCTTTAAAAATTAAATACAAACAAAATATTTAAAAAAAAAATCTCTATTCAAAGAAGATATGCAAAACTTACGATCTAAGACATGAGACAAGGATAAACTGATAGAAATGAATCAAAGAGAATTACAAAATCAATTTATTGTTAAAAATAAAAATCAATTTATTGTTAAAAATAATAATGTTGAATGATAAGATCATAAAAACAAATGAGAAAAAATGATCTCGTACCGCATAAACTTTACAAACTCGTTACCCATGTCATTAGATAGAAAGCACAATAAATGGAAAGACAATGAAGCTCATTCTCCAACAAAATAATCATTGAAAGATAAAACTTGAAAAATATCAATCACATAAAAAGTATTATTAAAATAATGATGGTAAAAATAAAAATAAAAAATAAATTAGAGGGTGTAAGAAAATTTAAATTGGAAGGTTAAATTGAAAACAAAATGACTTTAACAAAAGAAAAAGGCAATGAAAAGGATGAAGACTAAATTGAAAATAATAAATCAACATAAAGTTTGATTGAGGTATAAAATTAAAAACCAACACATTTTTAACAAATAGCCAAATAAAAAAAATCTAAAATTTAAAATCAAAATAATAAGGACCTAAATGGAAAAAATAAATTATGGCATTATAATTTAAGGAATACATCAAAAACGTGAGACTTTTATAAGAGGAGACAAACATAAGCTATAAAAAATAGAGGGACTTAAATTGAAAAATCTAAAGAAAAGAGGACAAATGTGCATTATTTATAGAAATGATAGAAAATAAGGGGAAAATGATTGTCAATGACAAATTGCCTATTGCCTATGATCTACTATCTTGCATTGCCTCATAAGAAGAAAACATGGTGGAGCTTTTAAGAACACTGTAGAAATGCAAGTTTGACCATTAAATGACATTGCATGCGTCACCTAATGATCGCAAACTCAACTTATGTATTGTAATGTCTTCATCACACACACCATTAGATTTTTTGAATAAAAATTATTTCCCCAAATAAAAAAAATACCGGAATGGCCTCTATAAATTTGAGAAATACAAAACAAATTGTGAAATGACACAAATACCCCCAAGCTTATGACTTGATTTTTGTCATTTTTTTAGGGTTAAAATATGACTACTATACTGTAATGGGGGGGAGTTTTTAAAGAGTAAATAACCCTAGATTTTGTTGTCTTTGAGAGTACAATCTTCTAATATTAAATATAGAGCAAATTTATAGTAAATTTCATCCATCGCTCTAATAAAATTCACAGACTCAATTTCTGTTAATCTAGAAAGAATTGAAAAATATATATGAAATCAATGTAACACAGCCAAACATTTGATTGAAATAGGTTTGGAAGTTTAAGGTATTTGGTCAACTAGAACCCACAGGCCACAACATGTTTATAACATACAATTTGACTCTCTTTTAAAATAAAATATTTAATTAAAATCATTGTTTTTATTCTAAAATTTATAAACCGAAATTGCAAAAGTCAAAACTTCATTACAAGATTCTTGTACTTTTTTTCAACCGATCCTCTTTTTTTTTGTATGACATAAGGTACATTTTTTGTAACATGAAAATCTAAAATAATCTTATACCAAAACATAAACAATTTCAAAAAATTGTATTTTAATACTATATTTTAAAATAATAACTATATTTTAAATCTAGCCAGCACGCACAAGGACTGTGCTTTTAAAATTAACAAACATCTAAATGGCGTTGCCATTTCCCTATGCATTCCATTGTTGCATGTGTCTACAATCACTGTGGATTGTGGCGATGTATGCGCCCGATTTTAGCCCTCAGGCGTCTGGCGACAAAGTGGTGAGAGCTGGGGTCAATTCTGGTTTTTTCCTTTGTTCGTCCCTTTTTTTTTAAAAATAATGCATGCGTGAACGAGTGTAATGGCGTTTTCACCCCGTGTAATAGGACAAAATAACTGGCGGTGAGGGACGAGGCGATGTAATTACGCAGCGCGGACTCTGTCGCGTCGCAACTTTTTCTTTTTTTTATTATTTTCTTAAATGGCTAAATACGATTATAGCCCCTAATAAGACAAAACCATGAATTGGGTGCGAGGGGTGGAGCGGTAATTGGGCCCTATTTTTTCGAATTATTTAATCGGCGTGCACGTGCGCGTAAAGCGACGCGTGCGGATGGTTTTCCGCCTCACGCCCTGTTCAAGTGGCGCGTGCAGCCTCCTCCGGTGTCCATAAATTCTCTACCGGAAGCTAGAACGATGCGCCACCGCGTGGTCTTCCTCCCGCGGTGGTGCGTGTAACCACCAAATGTCCGTGGACGCGGCGGAGGCCGGTTGAAGCCGCCGTCCACGTTTCTCTCTCTCCTGCACGTCAATGTGCAGGAGAGTCCCCCATATATTTTGACTTTGCACTTCGGTCCCTCGACTTTTAATTTCGTTTTTGGTCCTCATTTCTGTTATATAAGTTTTGATTTGTTCGATTGGGTCCTCCGATTTGAATTGATTGAATGCCAAAGTTTCACTTCGACCCTTCTACTTTCAATTTCCAGATTGGCTGTAGATAACTCAATCAATTCGGTACAAAAGTTCCGATTTTTGCAATTTTGTCCTCTGATTTCAATTGAGAATAAATGGAATTTGCATTTCAGCCCTTTAACTTTTAATTTTTTAATTTCAGCCCTTTATATTTGATTTTCATTTAAGTCCTTATACTTTTATTTCTTTATATTTCTAGAATAATCCCTACATTTGTCCACGTATATATAAAAGTTTATTTAACACAATAATAATAATAATAATAATAATAATAATAATAATAATAATAATAATAATAATAATAATAATAATAATAATAATAATAATAATAATAATAATAATAATAATAATAGTAATAGTAATAATAATAATAGTAATAGTAATAGTAATAATAATGACTTAATTATTTTTTGTTCTTACTCTTCTGTGTTTTTTTTCTTTCTCCCGATAATTTGATAATATTTTTTTTTGCCGGTTATAGCAATAATAATTGTTTTTGTTTTTTTTATCTTTTGTTAAAATTTCTTGCATGTTTTTAGTCTTTCATTGTTTTTTCCTTTCATAATAATAATAATAATAATAATAATAATAATAATAATAATAATAATAATAATAATAATAATAATAATTAAATTGTTTTGCGTGCTTGCTCTTTCTTTAATGTTCTTTTTCCCTCCGGATAATTTCATAATTTCTTTTTTGACAGTAATAGCAATAATAGTTTTTTTTTTATCTTTTGTTAAAGTTTATAGGATGTTTTTAGTCTTTCATTTATTTTTGTTTCTTTCATTATTAACATAATAATAATAATAATAATTATAATAATAATAATAATAATAGTGATTATTATTAATATTATAATAATAGTGATTATGTATTCTATTATTATAATAATAGTGATTATTTATTCTTTCATAATAATAATAATAATAATAATAATAATAATAATAATAATAATAATAATAATTTTTTTAATTGATTTTTTTCTTGCTTCGTTTGTTTTGTTCATGCTTTTTTATATTTTTTTCCCTCGGTATAATTTAATAATTTTTGTTGTTTTTATTCTGGCGGCAATAATAATTTTAAATGTTAAGACTCCGATGTTGCTATTTTTATAATATTTTAAATTAATATTGCTTCTTTTTCCCTTTTTTTTATTTGCTCTTTCTATTAATTGATTTTTATAATTTTATTATCTGCACAATAATTATTTAAGTTTTTTTTTCTTATTCAAATATTTTGCTCTTTTTTCTAATGTTAGTGTGCGCTCTTTTGTGATCGTTTATAACGCAATACCTATATTATAAAAGATGTAATCTATGCTTACGTGACAAACTCAACTCAAAATTGTAAACATTTTATCTCCTAATCTATAACTTTTATTTACTTATATCATATAAATTTATCGTTGTAGAATTAATTATATTAAATTATATACAAAAAAAATATCTGCGGCAACGCGCAGGCAATTTGCTAGTAATAACTATAAAACTCAACGGATCATCCCACACGTTTGGATTTCTATGAATAGACCATGCATTTACAAGTACCACTGCACCTGATGGAATATCATAGCCTCCAAGTGTACAGCGCTCGGATGCCACGTGTGGTACCAAAAGTGGTGCTGGTGGACAGTCTCAAGTTGTCATCAATGGATGATACCACTGGATGTAATGCAGATTAGAGAAATCTGGCTCGTCTACCAAACGGCCTTGTCCAACTTGGGTGTCCACTTCGTCTGCAGCTTTAAGCATGCGGATTAATGCAAGATACTTTATGATGTTTAGAAAATAATTACAAGAAAATCATAGTTTATAAATATTATCTTTATTTAAGATTTATATCTTTTAGTAATATTTATTTTAAAAAATACATAAATCTATAAAATAACTAATAAAATATCACTATTCGTTTTCTTGGTAAGAAGTTAGAAGAAGAATAAAAACGTAAAAGTTAATATCTTTATTGATTTAGTGGAACTCAAAATCTTTGGCACTGAATTTCTTTTATGCTGTGTGAATCATGTTTTTATTCTCACAAGACGCGGGCAGCATCACTCGGGGATGGGGGGAGGCTAATCTTCATTGGACTGCTCATTGTGTGATTCCCGCTCTTTCGAGCTCCCTTCGGACAAAAAATAAAAATAAAAATAAAATAGAACTATAATCAAATAAATCGAGCTCTCTAGAAACCCATAACATCAAGTGGAGATTCATCTAACAAAATATCAAAAGGGGAGTCGGCACCTGTCATTTCACATGATGTCTAGCCAAATCCCATACTGTGCAGCTTGATCTGCGACAAACATTATTCATCAGCTGATGGATAGAACCAACAAGAGAGTACAACCGTATTGAAGTTGCAGATAAGTCATCCAATTCTCAATTTCTAGGCCTGTGTGTTTAGTCTTTGCAGGTATTTCCAAATCCTAGTCAAATCTATAAATCTTAACTGTGTTTACTTATCGTGTATCATACTTTTTTGACAGCAGTAGCCTGAATCACTCTTGATTCAGGCATCAAGGTCACGTGAATCACCCAAATTCCATCCTGACTTGTTGAACACCTAAAGTTCCTCCTTAACAAGACCAATTCTCTGCATGTGCGCTTCACATGTCCGCAGATGAAAGGATCATAGCATGTACAAAATATACAGCTGATCAGATCAAGAATGAAGACAGACAGCGCCCCCTCAAACTTTGATGAACCCCTGATGAAGAAAAACCTCATTTTTCAACTTCCAAACCAAAGTGTTCCTTGAGAATATCTTTTGAAGTCCTTCCAAATCCGTTGGCCACTTCTTCCATATCCTTGAGTTTTGTCACTTCCCGCTTTATCTGATCCACCCTGCTCAACACAGCACTCAGCAAATCATCTGGGTTGGTTTTCAGCGTGCGACGTGCCAATTCAGACCTCTCTTTGTCCAACTGCTGGTACAGGTTCTGAAGATATTTCTTTTGAGCATAAAGTCGTTCCTCTGCAATTTTGTACTCAACTTCCTGTGAAACCTGTAATGCCTGGAGGACCTGATTGATCTCATCCTCAAGTTTCAGAGTTTCAGTCTGGGTATCAGAAGACATGGACACATCTGGTGAACTCATTCTATAGTCCAGAATGTCTTGATGATTACTAACTTCCAGCATTGCATTTCCATTCGGAGAGACAGCTGTGTATGAATGATATAAACATGTTAACTAATGTGTGAGAGAGTGATCCATTGGAAGCAAAAACTCAATGGCAAGAGAGCTCCCAAATATATTACCCATAAAAATAGTAAAAAAGCTGAAACAAAGAACAAGATAATTTAAAGTCATCGGCACCTTGTGTCTTAATGTCTTGAAATTAATGCAACTATGTTTTATGAGACAACCATCCATGGAAAACACGTTACCATTTATGTTTTGTGATACTTGTTACAGATCTAGACCAGTGAGTTGGATATCTTGTTACTTCGTCATCAGAACATGAGGCTTTTAACCACATCCTTCCATGACTCAATGGGTGTTTCGCTCTGCGGTAGCTTCTGGTGTTGAGACTCACCGTAGAGTCTACTTGTTTGGTGAAGGGTGCACCACAGATTTTAAATTGTGGGACCCACCAAAAACTGAGGTTAAAACCTCAGTTTTTGGAAAAATTTCACCTGGCCGAAACGCTATTTAACCTTCTTGTCTTGTAACTTCCTATTCATCTTCTTCACTTTACAGAACTACCCCCTCGGTTGCCTCCTATTCATCTTCCTCAATGTCCATGAATCTTCCTGTTCTGGCGGGGGTCAATTGAAAGCAAGAAAGGGCGAAGGACTAGAAGCACCAGTAACTCCCTCTCTCCTATAGTTAGTCGGCAGTCTCTCTCCACAGTCACCAACAGCTCCATCTCTCTCCTTCAAGCCATAAGCTCCATCATAACCTCCAGTTGCAGCAAGCCCCGGTAGAAGCACCAGCGGCGGCAACAACAACAACAACCTTACAACACTTCTCTCGGCAACCACGGGTTACCATTTCTGACGCCACCACCACAGGAAGAACCACTTCGACTTCCTCTACCCAGCAGCATAAACCAGTGAGCCTCTTGTCACCGTCAACTGCCCACTCTGCTACTGTTCACGCAATACGTGAGCACTGTAGCATCCTTTTTTTTCTTTTTTTAACTCTTGGGTTGGACCTACTCTCGGTCCAGCCCAAGTCCAGTAGAGTTGGACCTTTTAGCCCACCTTGGCTGGGCTGATCCATTTATTTGGGTCAGGTTGAATCTGATTTTTTTTTTAAAATAAAAAAAAATATGTAGATAGAGATCAGTCCTGATGAAAGGAAAAGACGCGTAACTTCGTTTCACTCCACAACTCTGTCGCTTTTTTGATTGATTATGGATCAGAAACTTGCAACTAGATCTGGTCTTAGAATTATAACTCTACAACATGATAGGGATCCTAAAACTCAGTATGGATCGCAGATGTTCCTGATGATATTTTACCAGATATTCCTCGATCAAATAGCAAGGGATCACGGATGCCTTCACATATGGATTTAGTCCGTGATGGAATTACAAGTAGTTTGATGGGAGAATAAAAACAAGTGTCCAACTTATTTGAATTATTAATTACATTTTAGTATTATAATTATTAAATCTATAATATTTAAAAAACAATATATATATGTGTGTGTGTGCGCGTGCTTTGAAGTAATTTCACAAGTTGATAGCAATATGGAAAAGCATGGTAACCAAATACACGAAACTATTTTTCATTAAACCTCAAACTCAACCATAATACCAACCTAAACACTTCAATTTCAGTTATGAGCCGTAATTAAAAGTGTTTTTCATGAAACTTTTTTTTAAAACTTTAACCACTACAGCAACCGCAATACCAATAAACCCTCAATCTGAGATTTTTGTGTACAACAATTGAAACCCAGAAAGTTTGTTCATGCAATTGCTTACCTTAAACTCAACCATAATATCAACCAAACACTTCAATTTCAGTTATGAGCCGTAATTAAAAGTGTTTTTCATGAAACTTTTTTTTAAAACTTTAACCACTACAGCAACCGCAATACCAATAAACCCTCAATCTAAGATTTTTGTGTACAACAATTGAAACCCAGAAAGTTTGTTCATGCAATTGCTTACCTTACAAAACAAAAGAACCATTGCACCTTCAGTGTGGTTATTTATTCAAAGAATCTTCATAAATAAATTACTGCCAATCCAATATTTGAAAATAATCATGGAAGGTGATATTGTTCCAAGACCCTACTTGAATTACTTGTTAATGCTATCTTTACTGACAACTTCAAAGTGTTGATTATACCCAATGATATTGCTCTATCAAAAATCATATCTTGGGAACTGAAAAACTAATAACTAAACCAATAGAATGTCGTTGCCAGAAAGAAAATAGTTTGAATGAAACAGTTTAAAAAAAAAAAAAAACATTACCAGGCAAAATGGTTGAGACTTCCCCTTCCACTTTCCAGATATCTTCAAGAATAGTCCCACATTTAAGCTGGTGCCAATACCAAACCGTCATACTACTAATGGTTATAGCAACCCCAAGGAGGGACAGGGTTAAATTTTCTAAAAAGCATAAAAGCCATAAATTTTCTTGCTTAGAGAGCACCAACTTTACCTTTGTGATGGCTGCCTCAATGCGTTTCAGCAATCCCTTTGCATCAGCTCTCTGTGAACCTCGCAAAATGCAGAAACCAAGATTTAATATTTTCTCTATTTCATCCTGGGAATCAATAGTCTCACAAGTTCGCAAAAGCCTTGTAACATGTGGCACTAGGTTTGTCCTTGCATCACAACGCCGACAATAATACTCAGCATTCAGGCCGATGCTTCCTCCCACAGTGCCAGCCATATAGGTTCGAAGAGCACAATTCATGTGAGCAACATGGCCACATATATGACCCTCACTCGCAATTGCTTCACATTTTATGTAGCTGTAGCCTCCATGTTTTGAGCTTATAGTTTTGCAGCATAGGATGCAGCAACAATAACCACAGAAACCGGGTTCACTGCAACATATATCGCAAGACATGGAAGCTATGGGTTGATTTTCAGTTTGTAGCCCAAGACCGGTGCACATCTTATTTCCAGCTTTACAACCCGTACTATCATGCTGGGAATTAGACAAAAAAAGTTCAGCTGTCTCTTCAGAAGCGATAGGGAAAAAAAAGTGCCCTTCGACATTTCCTGCATTGTTCAGTTATCAATGAATATAAACTTTTCCAAGCCAACATGCATGTTAGAAATAATTTACACAATTAGTCCTAAGGAACTATCCCAACCTATCTCAAAGATTGCCAGTTCAAATATTAAGTGGCATAACATGAGGGAAGATGATTGAAGATTGGTCTAACATACCACAAAATACCCAACAACCAAATAACCTATTTAGATGTGTACCCATCAAATAAAGCATGTGCATCACAAATTCACAACTTCAATATCACCTACTTTTTGGCAAAGCTTTGAATTGCCATGACTGGCAAGTTGAAATAGTGATATCATACTCAAGGAAAAGAAACAACTTGTCACTCTTCAATGTGATCAAGCTAGCATTTCATTTTTAATGGCAGGCTATTTTGTTGGATTGTTTTCTTTTGGAGCTATTAAGCACCTTTACCATTTTGGGAGAAGAGAGATAAGTTTAAAAAAGCCATGTCAACATAAAATATGGATAAGGAACTGTTCTCGAAGATAAAGCCACTCAACTAGTGCATTGTAATTGGATAATTTTAAGCTAACATCAAATTCAGTTATTCATTCCCAGATAGCGCAATTGGAATTAAACCTAATCAAAAGGAGCTGCAATATTTTATTTTTGAAGCAGCAGTTTGAACTTACTATATGCCATTGACAGGTAGTATTCACAGCCTCAATATGCATAAATCATTAGTTCCACAAAAAGCATCAAAGAAAGAACAACTGGGTGGAATGACTGATATACATTCATGGAAATATGCTGAGGATAATTTATAACTCTAATAAAACAAAAATATGAAACTCAAGATGGCACATGTAGAAGATATGGAGATTAAATAGTATTAATTGTAACTAACCATTTATTGAGGATTGCTTTGATGGGATCTTCCAACTGAATGAAGCAAAAAATTTCCCAACATCTGCATTGGGAAATACAGATCGGATATATCGCTCAACTGAAAGCTTGCTGGCAAAACCATGTTTCTTACGTGTTGTATTCTCAGGATGACAAAGACGAATTGGAAGGTAAAGGTATCTATCCAAATAATGGCCAGTAATAGCAACTCGCCTCCCAACTCTCCAAGTCCAAGTATCACCAGGATTTGGCCAATCCTCAGGAGCGTATGGCAAACCTTCACCACATTCATCAGGCGCAACTGGCTTTAGATTCAAAATGTTTTTACTTGCCCTAGGTGTGCTTCTATTGTTTTCCTTATCAATATCCATCAATTCCATCTTTGCTCATAAAGATTAGGCAGCTGAGTGAAACATAATGAACGCAAAACAAGCATGTATCAGCAAATAAAGGATTAGCACGCACTAAACTGAGAAGTAATTGACAGAGTTGCTATAAATACCCCACCCCAAAAGAAATTCAATGAATTCAACTTTGTTGGTTCAATATCAACTTCCATAACCAGCTTGAAATTTGAGAAATATATCAAGAAAATGTTCTCTAATGAACTTGTTTTATGATAAAAGCAACACAAACAGGCTGGGAATCAATTACATTGGAGTGCCACCTTTGGATCCAAATAACCACCAACCATCAGGCAAATGCATTAAAACATCAATGCCAAATATGCACAATAGCTCACCAAATGGACTCCCAGATTCTGGTGAGCCATTGGATGGGGACCTTTCACTTTGGATTGCTCACAAAGATTAGGGAGTCCATTCTGGTCAGGGATTTCAATTTATTCTGATCAACTTCATAGGATTTCTGTGTGGATTGCAATATCACCAGGTTTCCAAACAGACTGCTGGCATAGCAATTTAAGCTACCATGTCACAAAATGTAAATAATTTCTTCCAGGCTCATCTCTCTTTCCTTTTCTTGCCAACTAAATCCTTAAAAGAAAGAGATTTCTCCAGATAATGGCAATCATAGTTATATTAGACTCACACAGAAAAAGCAACCAAACAATACAGATGCCAAAATTACAATTTTGCAAAACAACAATTTAAGTGTTTTTGAACACTCTAAATTTTAGAGTAACCAATAATTATTTTCTTGTTTGCAGTAAGAACAAACATACTGCAGACTTAATCAAACGGGAAAAAATCAACTAAAACAGCAAAACAAAGTGCTCGGCACCTCAACGGAATTAGTGAGATGTCAGGGTTTCAACAGCCTAGAGATAAGTTTCTATCCAATACTGTAAGAATTGATATGCATAAATTAATAGAAGGTGGCTTCAATTCTTCAGGAAATCAGGTCTTGAAAACAGAAACAGAATCAAAAGAGAATATATATTGTTTCTAAAACACAATTTATATTAAAATGAAAACAGAATTATCAAAAACAGAAAAAGAAAAGCAGTTCCGTCGGGGATAACCTCTTGCTATTATCTGTAGTTACTGTAAAGCAGGCATGAAGATGTTTGGTTGTGCACAAATTAGAAATGCAGATTCTTGATTTCACCAAAAAAAATTACTTGATCCGAATAGAAGTAATTAGTTTGTCATTTGCATCTCTAAATCATGCATTCCTTTAGTAACACAAAAATGTAAAGAAACCGGAAAAAAAGAGTGAATAAAAGGGTTCAAAGCTTCACCTAAAAGAAACAGAGCCTTTGTTGGAAGAGGAGGGATTTAGTGTTTCGAGTCCCGTATAATCACCAGAAGACAGAGATATGATTCGAGGAGAAGAGAGAACGTAACTTCTTATGCTTCGAGGAAAAAACAAAAGAATGCAGAGACAGGAGCGCACTGAATGTTTAATAATCGGAGAAACAATTTGGTACACAGAATTAATCGTGAAAAAATAAGAGAGAAAATAGAGAGACAGGCCTTGTAAAACCCTAGGGACTACGGGAGAGGGGGAGAGGGGGGACGGAGAGACTGTAGTTTATAACGTTAACGCAATTGTTCACTCACTGGCTGACTACACAGCTGGAGCTGTTGAATATTAGTAAATGACAATTCTACCCTTTTATTTATGCTCATTGTGTTTATTGTATTAATAAAACAAATTTAGTTAAAATATTTTTTTAATATTAATACATAAAAAAAACACACTTGAACAAAGCAATGTTAAGGGTAATAATGTCAATCTCAACTTTGCCAATAAGTTTTAGCGGCCTTAAGTTTAGATTATTTCAGATTTGGATTTTGTTAATGCGATAACCTAACCCTAACAAGGTGGATTAGTTAAAAAAAACTCTTAATTACATACTCTGGATCTGTATGGTAAATTTATCACTTTTGCCCTTGTCATGCAAGAATATTTAGCTTATGAGGGTAATTGATCTCTTACTTCATACAATTATCATTATCAAATCTATAAAGGGCATAATTGTCGATTCATATTTTTAATATATAGTAAAATTATTAAATGACCCATGAAAGTTATTTCCATTTAATTAGCATTAAAGAGCATTTTTTTATTTTAAAAAATAGAATGACTAGTTGAATCTAAAATCAAATTTGTTAAGTCTTGAATCCAAGGGTATTTGAATCCAAAGGTGTTTCTATCATTTTTTACAAGTTTTTTTTCATGTTATTATTAGTAAGTTGAGTTAAGGCAATTTAGTTTTTTTTCTATTTTTATAAATCATCAAAAAAAAATATTGGTGTCACACCCACTAGTAGACGTATTCATATTAATATTTAAGAATTAATGTTTTTATGAAATTATAAAAGGAAAAAAGTTCTCTCTGTTATTACTTAAGATTGAAGAAAATATGATGATAAACTTATTTATGTTATAAGAGAATAAGTAATTAACATAGAAGAATATATATATCGAAATAAAATCAAAATAGACAAGAAAGAAATATTTTTCTTAATATGAATTCTTCTATTATCTCAAAGTGTAAAGAATACAAGACAAGTGGTTTATTTATAGGAGAAGAAAATGAACTCAAGGGTTATGGAAATCCAAGAGACTAAACTCAAGAGTCATGAACATTCAATACACATAAATATGAATTTATAACACTTCCCCTTGAATGACCATGTACTTTAAAATTCAATAGAAGACTTTATATAGATACTTCAAGATCTACATATTAATATTTCAGGATTCAATAAAACAATGTCAAATTGCCTCAATTAAACCTTGTAAAGGAAAACCCAGCAGGAAAAAACTTAAGCGAAGGAAAAAGGAGTACAATTTGCATTGATTTCCCCTCAAAAGTACATGTCTTATAACAAATCTTTAAGATGATGCATTCCAATATTATAGACAAGTTTCTTGAAAGTTAAGGCTGGTAAAGACTTTGTAAATAAATCTGCTAAATTATCATTTGACCTGATTTGTTTGATATTAATCTCTCCCTTTTATTGGAGCTCGTGAGTATAAAAAAGTTTGGTGAGATATGCTTTGTTTTGTCTCCTTTAATATAGTCTTCTCTAAGTTGAGTGATGCAAGTAGCATTATCTTCAAACAATATCGTTGGACTATTTTCCATGGCTGACAATCTATATTTTCTCTTAATGTGGTGGATAATTGATCTTAGCCATATACATTATCGACTTGCTTCATATATCGCGATAATCTCTAAATGATTTGATGAAATAGCCACTAATGTTTGTTTGACAAATTTCTAAGAAATTGCAGTACCGTTATAGGTGAATAAATAACCTGTTTGTGATCTCCCTTTGTGCCACTAATGTTTGTTTGACAGATTTCCATGAAATTGCAGTACCGCCATAGGTGAATAGATAACTTGTTTGTGATCTCCCTTTATGGGTATTAGAGAGATAATCTGCATCTACATATCTAATCAATTATGAATTTGATCCACAGTAAAATAACTCCATTTTGGTTGTTCCGCGGAGATAACAAAATATATGTTTGACTCCATTCCAATGTCTTTTGGTTGGAGTGGAATTATATCTTGCCACTAAATTTACTATAAAAGATATATCTGGTCTTGTATAATTTGCAAGATATATAAGTGCTCCAATATGACTAAATATGGTACTTTAGGACCAATAATTTCTTTATCCTCTTCTAGAGGTCGAAAAGGGTCATTTTCCGCATCAAGTGATCGAACAACCATAAGTGTACTCAAAGGATGTGCATTGTCCATATAAAAACGGTTTAGGTCTTTTCTATATACATCGATTGATGTACAAATATTCCATTTGAAAAATGTTCAATCTGTAAACCAAGACAAAATTTTATCTTTCCGAGGTCTTTCATCTCAAATTCATTTTTCAAATAAGTTGCAGTTTCTATGAGCTCTTCAGGAGTACCAATAATATTTAAATCATCAACATATACTGCAATAATAGCAAATCTGAATATTATTTTCTTAATAAAAATGCACGGACAAATCTCGTAATTCTCAAACCCTCTTTTTAAGAGGTATTCATTAAGACAAGTATACCACATCTGACTAGATTGCTTCAACCCATATAAAGATTTTTGTAATTTAATAGAACTAACACTTCTGGGTTCATTACAAAAAGCTTTAGGCATAGTAAATCCTCCAAGAATTTTCATATGGATATTTTTATCTGATGATCCATATAGATATGTTGCAACTACATCCATGAAACACATATGTAATGTTTTAGAGACAACTAAACCAATTAAAAATCTGAAAGTGATTGCATCAATCACTGAAGAATAAGTTTCCTCATAATCAATATTGGGTCTCTGCAAGAAAGCTTGCACAATAAGTTGTGTCTTGTATCGTATAATTTCATTATTCTCATTTTGTTTTCTAACAAAAACCCACTTATATTCAATGGGTATAACACCTTTAGGTGTATGGACTATAAGTCCATATACTTCACATTTTGCAAGTGAGTTCAACTCTGTTTGGATTGCTTCTTTTCACATTGGCCAATCATTTCTATGTCGACATTCTTCAATAGTTTGTGGTTCAAATTCATCATCACTTCTGGTGATGCCAAAAGCAACCTTAAATGCAAATACATCATCTATAATAATTTTATCTCATTCCAAAATCTCTCCTGTATGAACATAGTTTATGTAGATCTCATTATTTCTAGGTACTTGGTTCTCTTCAGGAGGGTTAGTATTAGGAGATGATTTGGAAACAAGAATTGATGTTTGTTTTATGGATGAGGACTCTCCAAGAGTACCATCATCTATTCATTGGAGTTTTTGTTTTCTAGGATTTTTGTCTCTGGTTCCAATAAGTCTTTCGCTTTTCAGGCGTGATATAGATTCATTTGCTACTATGTTGACCTTTTTTTCTTCAGGAATTTCAATTCTTAATGGAGCATTTGCAGTAGGAATATGAGTTACCTTTTCATTACCGGTGAAAACATCTGGTAATTGATTTGCAATATTTTGTAAATGAATTATCTTTTAAACTTCAAGTTTACATTGATTTGTCCTTAGATCAAAATGAGATAACTTCGGTTATTCCAAGTAATTTTTTCTCATACTTCAGGCATTGAATTTGCTTTCTCTAATGATAGGAAAATATTCTCATCAAAATGACAGTCTTCAAAACGTACCTTAAAAACATCATTAATCAAAGGTTCAAGCAATCTAATAATAGATGGAGAATTAAAACCAATATAAATTCTTATTTTTCTTTGTGGACCAATTTTAGTCCTTTGTGAGGGTACTACAGGCACATATATATCACAACCAAAAGTTCAGTAGATAAAATATATTTGGTGGTATATTATAAACAACTTGTAAAGGAGAATAATTATTGTAAGCACTTGGTCTAGTTCTAACTCGCGATGCAACATGTAATATAGCATGTCCCCAGACATATGTAGGCAATTTTGATTTCATAAGTAATTGTCTTGCAATTAATTGAAGTAGCTTTATAAATGATTCTGCTAGACCATTTTGCAGTAAATTCACCAACATTGTCTAGTCGAATTTTCTTAATAGGATAATCAGGAAATTGCACTTGTAGTCTGATAATTTGTGTTATTAATCTAGCAAATGCAATATTTCAACTCGAAAGCAAACAAACATTTGACCATTTACTTAATGCATCAATCAATACCATAAAATATCTAAAAGATCCATATGGTGGATGAATAGGCCCACATATATCTCCTTGAATTCTTTCGAGAAAGGATGATGATTCTATAAGAACCTTTGATGGAGATGGTTTGTTAATTAATTTACCTTAAGAACATGCAACACATGGATTTTCACTTGGTAAAAAATCTTCAAGTTCTTTAAAGGATGCTCATAAGAATTCTCAATAATTTGTCTCATCATTATTGATCTTGGATGTCCAAGTCGATTATGCCAAAGCATAAATTATTTTGGTTTGGAACACTTATGGTGTATCACAATGTTTGATTCAATAGATTTCATGATTGTATAATAAATTCCAGAAAAGAAAGCAGGTAGTTTCTCAAGTACAAGCTTCTGATCTAAATTACGTGTAGTAATATAAAGATATTCTTTTATTTCTTCATTTGTTGTTTCAATATTATAACCATTAGCACATATATCCTTAAAACTAAGTAAATTTCTTCTGGACTTAGGTGAATATAATGCATCTTTGATGCTCAATCTTGTGTTATTTGGTAATAAAATATTAACTTTTCCAAAGCCTTTAATCATGTCTGTTGGACTTGATATTGTAGTGACATTAGCTTTGGTTAATGTCAAATACTCAAAGTATTTATTTTTCTTAAGAATTGTGTGCATTGTTGCACTGTCTACCATACATAAATCTCCATCATAAAAGGTCATACCACTATTCATTATGTCTCCACTTCTAGTGGTATGATTCTTTACTTTTAGAAGGATTATCTTTTCTCCTTTTCCATTTATTTCTTCCATACTTATATCCTCGGTTCTTTCTTGTCTTCTAGACAAAAAATTCATTCACTTCAGAGAATAGTTTAGAACCTTTTGAAATTATACACTCTAGATTTTTATTGCAGGACAATGTTTGAGACATGAAAAGTAGAGAATGTTTTCTCTAACATTTTATTGTATATGATATTTTTACCACACAATTTCAACTGAGATAATTTTAAAAGGAACAGAATTATATTTACTAATCGATTTAAAATCTTGCAATATTAGGTGCAACCAATCATAACGACCTTGAGGAAATATGATAAACTTTGGTGGTCATATCTTTTATTTAGATTTTGCAACTTATTATTTCATTCTTTGATGGTCTCTTAAATATTAATAGCTTCTAGATGAATCTCGACGTCAATATTTCATGACAAATAATTATTTTTAAAAATATCAAAAATGATAAATTCAAGTTTTGTTAGATTTGATATTATCTTTATCTATAAAAACAAGAAATAACTTATTAAATAAAATCATAGAGAATAAAGAAGAAGACAAAAATTCAGTCCTTTAAGACTGTTATTTATTCAGTTTTAAAAATACTTTGTTCTTCAGGAACTGTATTTAATTTATTTAATTCTTTAGAAACATATAATACTAATTCTTCAAGAACTGTTTTAATTTAATTAATTCTTCAGGAAAATAAGTCCTTTAAGACTGTTATTTATTAAGCTTTAGAAATACTAGTTTGTCAGGAACTATATTTTATCTATTTAATTCTTCAGTAACTTGCAATACTAGTTCTTCAAGAACTGATTTTAATTTATTAATTCTTCAGGAACTTCTAATATTATTTCTTCAGGAACTGTTTTTAATTTATGTAATTCTTGTGATTCTAGCTCTTCAAGAAATGTTTTTAATTTATTTAATTCTTTATGAACTTGTGATACTCGTTCTTCAGGAACTGGTGATACTCGTTCTTCAGGAACTATAAATCTCTTTCTATGAATAATCATGAAAGAAAATCTGCCAAAAATAAATTACAATAATAAAAAGCAAAAATAGTAAAATTAATATAAGTTGGTTAGAGCATTGTGATGATAACGTGTTATAAAAAGAATAAGTAATTAACATAGAAAAACATAGACATCGAAATAAAATCAAAATAGATAAGAGAAATATCTTTCTTAATATGAATTCTTCTATTATTCCAAAGTGTAAAGAATACAAGACAAGTGGTTTATTTATAGGAGAAGGAAATGAACTCAAGGGTTATGGAAATCCAAGAGACTAAACTCAAAAGTCATGAACATTCAATACATATAAATATGAATTAATAAAAATTTATACATTAATGTATATCCATTTTAGAAATATTTTAAAATACTCAAAGAACAAAAAAATGCTTAATACAAGTATAAAAAAAAACAAAATCATATTCATATCCACTATATATGTTGATAATATCTTCACTTAGTTGTAAGAAATATATTTTCCCCAATTATTTCTTAATTTTCTATCCTTTTATGTATCTCTATCCATTCAAATAAGAATATCTCCACCTAATCTCACATTAAGAGGGTGTTTGACACTATATTTTAAAAATATTTTTGAAAAAAAAATGAAAATTTTTTATTTTTATTTTTACTTTAAATTAAAAAAAATTAGTGTTCTTAGATCATTTTCATTTGCTGATATCACAAATATTTTTTTTAAATAAAAATATTATTTTGATGCATTTTTAAATAAAAAATATTTTCAAAATCAACTTCAACAACACCCACAAATACTAACTAAACATTGATTAAGTAAACTGTACTGAATGGATATAAAATTGAAAATGTTAGAATCCTATACCATGACTGAGAAGTGTTTAACATTGCGTTTCAAAAGTATTTTTTTTTACTTTAAATTAAAAAAAAATTGGTGTTTTTAAATTATTTTCATGTACTGATATCAAAAATAATATTTTCTTAAAAAATATATATTTTTTAATATATTTATAAATAAAATATACTTTTAAAAACAAATTTAACTATCACTTAATTGTACTCAGAAAGCTGTACTGGAAAGATAGGAAACTGAGAATGCCTTTTTCCAGAAAAGATGGATACTATAATGTGCAAATAAAAGGTGAAAAAGTTGTTCGACCTCCTCCATCCAATCCAAGTAATGATAAATAAGCCCTATAAAAATACAATATTGCAGCAAGATATTATATAGTTTCAATTGTCGAAGAAAAGATAATAACTTTAGCACGTGAGCTGACAATATGCAATGGCTTTTTGTAACTTAGGAGGAAAAGTTTAACTTGATTTAAAGATAAAAGTTTTTTTTTTTAATTTTAAAATATATTAAAATAATTATTTTTTAATAATTTATTTTTAACACCAGTATTTTTAAATAATTGTAAAAACTATTTTTTTTTACTAAAAGCACGCTGCAAGAAAACACATCATATCATCACCAGATTGGTATTTTATTTTAAACACAGTTCTTTACTTGCTTTTATTTGCCGAAACCCCCCAAGTTAAAAATCTCGGAGCTCTCCTGGTAACATGCGTTCTCCCTGGACCAAGCTGCAATATATTTAAATTGTTTAAAACTAATTCACCGTGAGAGATACATGAAGCTCCAGAAAATGCAGAAAAACGATGACAACAAACCACCTTATCTCCCGTACGGAGGGATTAGCAGAAAAATATTGAATATGGTGAAACTTCTTTTGGTCACCCGACATCATATCATCACCAAAATCCAATTTCATATTTAACCATTGATGTTACTTCTAGAGGATTGTTCCGTGAAGAAACAAGTAAGCAATACAAAAGGCCATGGAGGGCATCTGCTGCTAAGAGACTAGATAATTCCATGCAAGTTTCTAGGTGGAAGTCAATAAACACTACAATACGGAGACAAAATCTTAATGCCATTGCCTCGGCTCTCATGGTAACCTTAAAAAAAGAGACAGTGCCTACAGAGAAAACCCTTTTAGAGGGGCGAACTTTTCCAGAATTTCAGCTTCACGCTTTTCAGCATTTGTTCTTTTTAGCTCCCATTCCGGGATTTTGGAGTTGGCGACCTGAATAGCACGCACAACAGTTGGAATTGAATTTGCCACCATCCCTTGAGCGGAGGCCACCTCGGCCTTTGCTTCCTTGTTATTCTCAATTGTACTCGTAAGCTCCACTCGCCAGGTCTGAAGTTGATAAATTTGATTGTCAATTTCCTGAACAGTCAGTAAGTTGGAATCAACCTGTGACTGGAGCTGGTCTGCTCTTTCCTTTAATTCATTATATTCATTCCTCAGAGAGTTCACCTTCACCTTGTTTGCCTCAAGGGTACCAAAGAAATTGTTAACTTGCTCTATTGTTTGCCTACTCTCAACAAAAACCTCGCTGAACAATGGGATTTCCTCAATCAATTTTAACTTAACAAGTTGCTTAGCACTGAGGGTGGGATCCTTTAGTAGCTTGGAAGTTATAGTACTAAGTTTGGAAATGTTTCTGGAAGAGACCAAGGTGGGAAAATCCATGGCTAGAAGGGAACAAAGCTTGCTTCGAGCTTTAGCCATATCACTTTCAGTAAGAGTATCAGAGCCTGCAGAGTATGACACTTGGGTTTCAGGGTGAGGTTGGGTAAGAATGTCTTCTAAGGAACTGAGATAGTTGTCAAAACCCTCCGGAATCACATTAACTGCCAGTTCAGGCTCAGTTATTCCAATTTCAGCACCAGCAGCATGAAACGCAGATCGTTTAGAAGAACGTGTAGCTTTTCGCTTAGATGCAGAAGCTGATGTAGGTGTATCCTGTTTTGCATCCTGTTTTCTCTTCCTCTGGCTGGACCGTGGTGTTTTTTGTTTCTTTTCTTCAACTTCTTCTGTTAATTTGGGTAAACTCTGCTTCCTTTGCCTCCGACCATAACGGGGATTTTCTACGTTCCCTTCTTGAAAAGTTCCATCATCAGGAGGATTCTCAAGAGGAAGAGGAGCAGATTTCACTGAAAAAAAGATGAGAATCAAGTCAAGTGATCAAAGCACCACTGTTGCCGAACAAAACATTATCCAAAGTGACATGAAATGGCTAGCCCAATGACATCAACAATCCTAAACAAATATTATAAATAATTCAAGCGCTTTATATACTGCAATGGAAGAAAAGAACAAGCAAACATGCTTAAGGAATTTGTTTGTCCCTACACTAACAAATAGCAAAGATGAAGCTAAAAAAAATGCAGCATAAGAAAAGGCTTGAAAATATGAAAGCCATGATCTAAGAAGAATATAAGAGAATATGGAGTTTTTAGTTGGAAGCTGTAATGAAAGCTTCCTTAATTGAAATTCAGTAAAATTAATAAGCTTTGCTGTGCTGAGTCTTATCCTTCTTCCTCTTTTCATTTGGGAGAATGCCTTATGCTAATTTCTTGTAAATTTTCAGTTTTTCCCTCCTACTATAGCATTCTTTTCTATACAAGAAAAATACAAAATAATAGATAGCATCAGTGTCAAAATTTAAGGTCACCTTCTTTTGGAGAATGCACTTTTGCTGGTATCTTCCATGTAAACGATGAAAAGAATGCATCAACATCTGCACTTGGGAATTCAGATCGAATAAAACTTTCAAGAGCAGGCTTGCTAGCAAACATCTTTTTTTTTGCATGAACGCTTTTTGGAAGGTAAATGAATCTATCCTGGAAGTACCCAGAGGAGTTAACCCTCCTTCCAACTTTCCATTCCCAATTATCACCAGGATTCGGCCAATCTATCGGAGCATATGGCAAACCCACACCAGTTTCACCTGGCATAACTAGCCTGAGAGAATTGTTCACATTTATCGGGGTCCTGCTACCATCACTCTTGTTAGGGGTATCACTATCCATATATTGCTCATTCTGCTGACCAAAGAAATCATGCTCATCTAACAGGTGCCCACCCTTATTTCTTTCATGATGGACATCATCGTCCACAAATTCCTCCTTCTGGTGACTGAGATTTTTTTTCTCATCTAGCAGGTGCATGCTACCATAACTTCCATGGGGGATATCGTTCTCCATTAATTGTTGCTCATTCTGCTGACAGCTTGTCGAGCCATAACTATCATCCCAATGACATAAATCCAAACATAGCATAAGAATCAACAAATGGAAGTAATGACAGATTCATCTCTTGGTTAAACAAATAGAAGAAGTTAATGTCAGCGATAAATTACAGTTTAAAGAATATCATTTGAGCAATCGTATCGTTGCATATCATCTACTATTGCAGAATTTAGAAATTCCATAGCCCATAAACTTCTTCTGGTCTAAATTTATTCACATTTTTGTTGAACACTTTTAAGGCTCTTTGTTTCACTATTCTCAAGGGTCATTTGGAAAACATGCAACATTTATATACCAATGGTTTAAGAGCCACGATTTCACTAATCAAGTAAAAAGGAAAACAAAAAAAACTCTTCACCGGAGGTAAAATCTTGCTTTGCGCGTAGCAAATTGATTGTGGTTAACTGGGTTCATCAAGAAGTTGATTTTAGCTCCCAATTTTTTATGCAAACAACATTTAGAGAATAAGAAACGGTCTCCTGGGTTCTAATAAACAAAAGCAAAGAAGAAAATGGAATTGCAAACAAAAAATCAAAGGAAAAATACATACTCTGGACCAAAAATCAAACCAAATGCAGTCCGTGGACCATGATCATGAGGTTTATTGGAAGGAGAGTACAGCGGATCTGACATGATTTAATTTACACGCCCAAAAGACCTTTCTTTCTTTCCTTCACCTGCAAGGAGCGAAAAGATAACTGATATCAAATCATATTATCAGGTAAAACATAAAACTCATATGAATCGAAACTACACGTAGTCGAGCAGAACTGTCTGAATTGTGATCCCTGTGAGCTAAGATGTTAGAAAAATTAGCAAAATGCCCAGGTCTTGCTCTTGCATGTAGGAGATCAGACTTGGGAGGTTCTTTTTGGGAATCGTCGCTAAGTGGTACATTTCTAGCCTTCTGGATAGCTATAACTTTTGTACTTTTGATAGTATATCTTGTAAATAAGTGAAATAACAAGGTCCAATTGCGCGAAATAACCTCACTTGCTGATTAGCGCGTGCTATAAACGACCAACAGTGAGTGTCTTTTAACTCCACAGGCGAAGAGTGTCCACATGGATGTCACGAAGATAACTCCACTGTCTATTTTACTCCTTTAGAATTAAAAGTCTGTAAAAATTACATATTAGAATAGTAGGTATTGATGTTTATTTTATCGTAATAAAATATATTAAATATATATTTTTTCAATAAAAATATAAATATTATACAAACTTAAATTTATAAGCATGTAAAATAATAAATCATAACAAATATATATTTTTAATACAGATATAATATAAAAAATATTAACAGCATATATTCAAATTTACAATTGATATTAATCCAACTTCTTAATATGTATACTAATAATAAAAATAAATATATATTTTTTTAAGACACTTTAAAGTAATAAAATTTGTATTGCTATCAATGATAAATCTTTTATCCTTAAAATCTTTTGTCCTTAACTTTCACTTGTACAGCTAGAATATTTGCAATATATTTTTAAAGATTTCAGCAATACCACATTAATTTAGATGCATTTTTAAACAAGATCATTGAGCCAAAAAAACATAAGAATAAAAAATCTCTTGACAAGATAAACTTAAACTCTAGATTTGAGAGGAGAAAATTAGCATAAAAAGGAGAAGAAAAACACTAAAATAAGATGAGAAATAGTGTGTAAATTTTGAAAAAAATAATTTATAAAACTCTTACTTAATCCCTTTTATTATAGTGGATCTTACTATTATCAACTTTTAATTAGCTACATAAATCTTGAAAAAACAATAGTTACTTGATTAATTTTTTATCTACCTATAATTTATTTAATTAAAACAAGTTTCTAACAACTCCAACCAAGTCATTTATGCCCAAACTAGCACAAATAGAACTAGTTCATTTTACTGAAAATAGATATCATAATTAAGAAATTCATGTTTTGTTTTTAAGGACAAGAAAAAACTCCATGTCAGTTACATATGTTGTCAATTTTCCTTTTCAATAACTTGGTTGATGTTGTTTTCATAGTTCAGTGTTAAAAAATAGAAATTAAATATTGACATTTCTAATTCGGCGTGTCCTTATTATACGTTATTGAAATTTCATTGAACATAAAGCAAAAACAGCCATAGCTCATGTGCCCAATATTGCACCAAATTGTTTTCAGCTCTGCTCCAGCGCTCTGTCCTCTGATGCAGCATGCACTATAAAGCTCACGCACTCGGCAAAACATCGACTATTCTCGTGCATGCGCTCAATGCATCTTTCAACGCATTTTCACTGTAAGCTTAGATCAACGCGTGAAAATGAAATAAATTTAACTTGAGCAAAGATTATTTCAAGACATGGAAGAGAAAACCCAAAGCTTCTGGCATTGATTGAAGTATGGCAACAGCAATGATGGATCCATTGCTTAAATAAAATAAGGATTCTGTAAAGTACTCTCACCAGTGGCTTCTAGTTCTTACATGTATTTCTTACTCTTTGAGCCCCAAAAAGAAGAAGAAGAAGAAGAAGAAGAATCATACAACAGAAGTAAAAACAAAACACAATGACGGCAAAAAAATATGAACACGAGCAGGCTTGAACTTTCTAGCTGCCCCCTTGCAGAAAAGCTTCCTGCAACTGGAAAATATCCACCCATTAGCTCTTAATTATAAAAGCGTCATTCAATTTTCAATAGAAGGAATTTTCACTTGAATCTTTAGATGATAACTTATTTTAATATCTAATTCTAAATCAAAGCAGATCAGTACAAATTGTAAAATTCCTAATTATCAAAACATGGATAAAATGTCTAACAATGTTCTCTATCTAACAACCATACACATATTTTATCTCTACTATACTTAGAGTTCGTGTGGTATGTCGCGGCACACCTCATAAACAAACACACTAAATATGTCCTATCTGCATTGTGGGCTAGAAGGCTAGAAAGTGCAGTACTATCATGATTATCGAAAAAAAGAGAGTAAGAACTTGATGGTGAGCGGTAAGCTTTCAAACAGAGAAATACCACATGCTTGCTTAACCTCAGAGATAATAGCACAATGAGACGTGAAGAATTTTTAGGTTAGTATATGTAACTCTAGTTACCTGTTTGAACATAATTTTCAAGAAGCCTAGCTTCTATTTACTGAATAATTGGATTCAGGTAGAACTTTTTGTGTAATGATTCCTGTTCAAGTATTCTTCATGCATTATCATCAGCTGCTCTGCTACCTGCTTGGGGTTCGATTATAAGATTAGAAGAAATGACCGAGAAGTTATAAACAACTTCATCAATAGAGTTACCAGAATGAAGAAACACCTGATATTAATTATGCAGATCATTGCATTGTCATTAAGTTCAGAAATACGAAGTCTAAACAAAAAGAACAAAGTGTCGGTGAATGGTGATGAGAAAGTCTTTTATCCGTGTATGTTACTCTATAAGAGAAGTGGGGATTCATTTACAAGAATCTGTTAGGCAACGGCTCGAGAATGCTTTGTATTAATTCACAAAAAAGGATTTTAGTAATCTATGATTAAAACGTGGTTCGAATTGTTCGTTAGATCGACTTGCATCCTTGTTTTTCAATAACCAGTAATATGTTCAGATTGAGAAAAGGTAACAAGTTCATCAAGGAATTACCACAGAGGAAAAAAAGAAGGAATTTATACCTCTTCAATGCTGCCATCCTCAATCTCTGTATTGAAAGAAAGCAACAGACTTTCGTGGAGCAAGTTCTCTAAATCCTCATTGTAAAGTGGTCCTGCAAATGCTTCTTATTAGAATTCAAGCTAAACCCAATTAGGATTTAAAAATAAAAGAATCAATTTGACCTTTAGATTGAGAGAACCAAGAGAAGATATCAAGAACAAGCTGGTGAGATTTCTGAAGGGAATCGTGGCCACCCCACTCATTTTGAACAGCCATTTGTAGACCATTCCATCGAGAAAGAAGCAATGCAATCCCCTCCCGGAGATGAGAGACAGCAACCTCTGGCTTTTTAAAGGCAGTGGATACCTTGTTATGGCCGTTTTTAACAATGGATTCCATTTTATAGCCTGACTTGGCCTTTGGTTGATCTGCTCTCATTCTCCTCAACAAATCCTCTCCCTCTCCCTTTTATCTTGGAGACAGAGAAAGAAATGGCAGAGCAAGTAATGATTTCCCCCTTTTTTCTGTCGAGGGTTTGTGCGCTAAAGTCCAGGATCAAAAGAGAGAGACTCGGCGCGCGAGAGACACGTTATTCTGTCTACGTCCGTGCCAGAATAGAGCATTTATTTTATTTTAAAAATGTTTTTTATTTAAAAATATATTAAAATAATATTTTTTTTATTTTTTAAAAATTATTTTTAATGTTATCAAATAAAAATGATAAAAATATTTAATTTACAATAAAAATAAAAAGTAATTTTTTTTTAATTTTAAAATATAATAACAGACTACGGTAAATGAGTTGGATGTTCGCAATCTTAGTTGGATTCATTGGTTTTTTTTTTTACTAGCCACACTATAAAATTAAATAAAAATCAGTTTTAAGATGAATTTGTGATTTATTCTAATTAGATATCATTATATCATATTGGTTGGGCTAGATCTTAAAGAAGAATTTTATAGTGTTAGAGGAATAATTAATGACATAGATTATAGATACACTTTTGGGGGGCTAGATAGAAATAGAAAAAAAAACGAAAAAATAATAAGAAATATTTATAAAAATAAATAATTAATTTGCATAAAGTATGAATAAAAATGAATATTCAAACGTGAAGAATTAGTACAAATTATAAACAATATAAACTAAAATATTTATTTTGTTTATCATCTAAATCAAACAAGTTGAATTTTTAGGTGTAAATCTATTTTCCTTTTTAAAGAATAAGGGTCCACGTGAAATTAAATAATAGTTTAAGGAGTCGTTTTTAAAATTTAGCCTTTGTAACTGTACAGTCAATTTTAAACTCTAGACCTTTGGCGCCACCATACCAAACCATGACCACGACTGCCACCTATGACCTTCCTCACCCCAAATTCACTCGCCTCCATTCTCGAAACCGCCGTCTCAACTCACTCTTCTCTTCTCGGCCGAGCCACCCATGCTCAAATCCTCAAGACTCTCCAATGTGCAATCCCTCCCTTCCTCTCCATCCACCTCATCAGCATGTATTCCAAACTCGACCTCCCCAACTCAGCCCAACTCCTCCTCCAACTCACCCCAACTCGATGCGTCGTCACCTGGACCGCCCTCATTTCTGGCTCTGTCCAAACCGGTTATTTCTCCTCTGCTCTCCTTTATTTCTCTAAAATGCGCCATGAGAACATCAAGCCCAACGATTTCACTTTCCCTTGCGTGTTCAAAGCATCGACTGCGCTCTGCTTGCCTCTGACAGGGAAACAGATTCATGTGATTGCGTTTAAGTTGGGCCAAATTAATGATAAATTTGTTGGATGCAGCGCGTTTGACATGTACTCAAAAACTGGACTTAAACTTGAAGCGCAGCGACTGTTTGATGAAACGCCTCTAAGAAATGTTGCTGTGTGGAATGCATATATTTCTAATGCGGTGCTTGATGGGAGGCCAAGGAAAGCGATTGACACGTTTATAAAATTCCGCCGGGTGGGTGGAGAGCCCGATTTGATAACATTATGTGCGTTCATGAATGCCTGTGCTGACGCAAGGTATTTGGACCTTGGGAGGCAGTTACATGGGTTTGTGATTCGCAGTGGGTTTGAAGGGGATGTGTCGGTAGCAAATGGGATTATTGATTTTTTATGGGAAGTGTAAGGAAGTTGAATTGGCTGAAATGGTTTTTAATGGAATGGGGAGGAGGAATTCAGTTTCGTGGTGTGCAATGGTAGCTGTTTGTGAACAGAATGATGAGAAGGAGAAGGCTTGTATGGTGTTTTCGATGGGCAGGAAGGAAGGGATTGAGCTGACAGATTATATGGTTTCAAGTGTTATTAGTGCGTATGCAGGGCTTTCGGGACTTGAATTTGGGAGGTCAGTTCATGCACTAGCTGTGAAAGCATGCGTGGAGGGCAATATTTTTGTCGGCAGTGCCCTTGTTGACATGTATGGTAAATGCGGAAGTATTGAAGATTGTGAGCAGGTCTTTCATGAGATGCCTGAAAGGAATTTGGTTTCTTGGAATGCTATGATTAGTGGGTATGCACACCAAGGGGATGTTGACATGGCCGTTACACTGTTTGAAGAAATGCAGTCTGAGGCAGTGCCAAATTATGTAACACTTATCTGTGTGTTATCGGCTTGTAGTAGGGGAGGGGCAGTTAAATTGGGAAACGAGATTTTTGAGTCGATGAGGGACAGGTACGGGATTGAGCCGGGAGCAGAGCATTATGCTTGTATTGTGGACATGTTAGGGCGGGCTGGAATGGTAGAGCGTGCTTACGAGTTTGTACAAAAAATGCCATTTCATCCAACAATTTCAGTTTGGGGTGCTCTTTTAAATGCTTGTAGGGTGTATGGGGAGCCTAAGTTGGGTAAAATTGCAGCTGATAACTTATTCAAACTTGATCCCAAAGATTCAGGCAACCATGTGCTGCTTTCAAATATGTTTGCTGCTGCTGGAAGGTAAGTTAATTGTTTAAAGCAAACCTTATTGTTTTTCACAAATGCTACTAATTCAGGCTAGTCTTTAATTAGAAGGTTTTTGTATCTGCTTCCTTGAAGTTCCTGTTATTTGCCGCTGCTGATGTCCATGTACTTCTGTAGTCAGTGTACTGTTTCAACCCCATCATCATGTGATGCAATGATCGGTTGATTTTGAACTACAGGGCATAAAAAATTGTATGTTTTAGGTTCATCGTTGAAGAATGGAAAAACTTTCACCTGAATCCATCTTTCTTTCAAATGCTACCCCTCATGAATTTTTATGTTCATGGGGAATGGGATTCTCTGTCTATGGCCCTCATGCTAGACAATGGGAGCAGCCTTTCTCATCTGTCGAATAACTACTCACTCATCTCAAGAGTTGAATTTAAAATCTTCAATATGAAAGATCCAAGTTTAAACACCAGATCCGTTTAGGAACATGGCACCACAGTTCATGGAATCTCTGTAGCTACAAACACAGAAGTTGTCTTTGTCAGGACCCTCAAAATTAGGACTCAGGAATGATGTTGTTCTTGCAGGTAGAGATAATGCTTCACCTGTTGTGATTGTCTTAGTTTCTCTCCATTTATTATCTGAAAAGGTCGAAACTTCCCTGTCAGGTTTGCGGTTATGTCTTGGCAAAACCTTGTAGCCCCTTCACCATTACTTGTAACCCATTTATCCCTGGTCAATGTTTTGTGGTAGCCATTATTTTAGACTTGATTGAGAGGGCTCCCTATCCTGCTTGTTCGTCGCATTTCTAATGTACTAATAATCCGAGTGGCTTCTTCCCCGTGATATAGTAGAGATGGTTCGTTCACCATGCTGCTCTTTCATCTGCTTTAAGTGATTGGTTTTTCAAATTTAGCTTTCTTTGTCTATATTTTCCTTTTGCTTGCCAACCAATAATTTGGGACCTTGATGCAGGTGGGATGAAGCAACCCTAGTGAGAAAAGGAATGAAGGATGTTGGGATCAGAAAGGGTGCAGGCTGTAGTTGGGTTACTGCAAAGAATAAGGTCCATGCCTTCCAAGCAAAGGATACATCCCACGAAAGGAATAGTGAGATTCAGGCAATGCTAGCTAAGCTGAGGACAGAAATGCAGGCGGCTGGATACAAGCCTGACACCAGCTATGCTCTTTATGATTTAGAAGAAGAAGAGAAAATGACAGAAGTTGGGTACCACAGCGAGAAGATTGCCCTTGCTTTCGGGCTTATAGCGCTGCCTCCTGGAGTACCTATAAGAATCACAAAAAATCTCAGGATATGCGGTGATTGTCACAGTGCGTTCAAGTTTATCTCAGGCATTGTTGGGAGAGAAATTATTGTCAGAGATAATAATAGATTTCATCGGTTTCGGGATAGTCAATGCTCATGCAGAGATTTTTGGTGACTATCTTTTACTCAATTAACAATATTTTGACGGGTTCGATAGTTTTCAGATAGGACCTTCTAAAAAAAAACCTTTCAAACTTATAACTGTATTTCAAGCTTTCATACTCAAAGAAATGATTCATGATTTTGGTTATTGATTTTCAATTTTGTTTTTCAACCAACCATCTGCAATTTTCAGGGTTTTGTTTGGATGCGAGACTTACTAGTTCATTGACTACTCTGATTCTGTTGTAATTCCTTGTTTCTCTGTTCAGTGTGGGATTCCGTGTCTGTCTAGAGAGTGTGGTTATGATTATTTTTTAAAAGTACTTTTCATTTAAAAATACATTAAAATTATGTTTTTTTTATTTTTTTAAAAATCTAAAAACATCAAATTTTATTAATTTAAACTTAAAAATAAAAATAAAAATAAAAATAAAAATTTTTCAAGTTTTTTCAAAAATATTTTCGAAAAAACTCCCAAACACCTCCTCCAGCACGCCGGTGTATCAAAATTCTGTGATTTGTTTTTATGAATATATGTTTTTATCTTTAAAAATCCTAGATTTAAGAGTAATTAACTCGCTAGGGCCACCAGTGCTCTTGTAATTTTCAAGATGTCACAAATTGACAACATTTTAGTGGTTCAGCCCATTAAGCCACGTAAGCATTAAACGAAGTCGTTTTCTTATCTTCCGTAAGCTTAGACGTATTTGGTTTTGAGAGGACAGAGAGCCCAAAGTTCGAGTTCAAAGTTATATGGCTTAAGATCTCTCCACATTTCGCTCTCCACTTAATCGAGAGGAGCCCAGATACCAAGCTTCCTGAAGGACCCTACAGTGCATCGTCATCGGTTCTTGATCCTACCCATCTCCCTAGAGGACACCATGTCTGCTTCTCTGTCTCCAATTTTGACTCCTTTCTCCAATCTCTCAAGGTACCACGAAGCTTCTTCTTTGTTTATTTTTTATATTCTTTCTTAACATGTTTGTGTTGATTTCAATAGCAATGACCACTATCAATGAGTGGCATTTACTCCCATCTGACGATTAAGTCACTTTTAAGAAGTGTCCGTTTCAAAGATTTTTTAATTATTATGCTTTTTTTTTATCTAAGCTTTATAAATAATTTATGATAAAAACAAGTTAAAATGACTTTAAATTAAAAGCGTGTTCGATTAAATTTTTTAGCAATTTTTTAATGTAAACCAAAAGTTATTTCTAGTCATAAAATAACCATCGTGAATTGAAGCTACATTTTATGGCAATTGCAGGACAAGGGGATAGAAACGTTTCAGAGGTCTGTGCCTAATCGGCCAGTTAGGCAGGTCTTCTTCTTCGATCCAGATGGTGAGTTTATGCAACCCCTTTTATTAGGTTTGTTGTTTGGTCTGAAGATAAATGATGCAAAAGCCTTGTGCTTTATCTTTCTGTTGATGTGCAGGCAATGGATTGGAGGTTGCAAGTCGTGATGAATAGGGTTTCTCTCTAACTCTAACTGTGAGTATGTTTAAATGTTGGTAGGACTACGAGGGGAAAAAACATAAATAAAATCCCCATATATACATGCATACAGTAGTAACTCTTATGATCCTGCATTATTAATGTTGTAGATCTTTGTAAGCTTTCCTTCCTCCAAAGCATGTATCGGTTAGCATTTGAATATGAACATATGTAGCGTTGTATAGCATTGTGCATAGCTACATGAAGCAGAAATGGAATATAACTGGATTGGATATTTTGAACTATCATTATGAGCTGATATTTCTTCAAAGAGAAAGGATGGTCCCTAAGCATTGAAATATACGACTATAAACTTGATCATGAGGGAATTATCACCGTTTTTCTCTTCCCAAGTTGTTGAATCGCATGAAAGACTTTTAGTGTTCTGATTTGAGCAATGATATTATCTTTTGCTTGATGTTGTGTTTTATTCTTGCTGTTGGAAGTTGGAACCTTTTTCATAATGACTTTGCTCACTCCTTTCATCTTACAAAACGAAAAACTAAAATTGTCACCAGCTAACTTAATGTAAAGCTGCTGAAATCTGCTGAATAAGTGATATGATTTCGTAGTGGCATCACCCACCTTTAGTATATTACTCTGGCACTCCATGAAAGGACCGATGCACTGTCTGTTTGGCCACTAGCCATTCCACTGGCAATAGGCAAGTTTGTTTTAGGATGAATTAAAAGAATTTTAACCAAATTCTCTGAATAAAATTCTTGGAGTTGAAGCCTGTTAGAAATTCAGGCACAGATAGTTTAGATGTGACTTTCATTTTGTAAGCCTTGGCATTTCTGCCGTTTTTTGTACAATTTGTCCACCCGCTCTATGATATCTACCAGCAAATGTCTGCAACTTCGACAATCATCTATAAATTCTCTTCTTTGCCATCCTTTTTCAATGCTTCTACGACTTTGCCATTCCATTTCTCCTCCACCCTTCCCCGTCTATATGCCAGCTATTGAACGAACCTCCATTGTTGCCTTATGCTAATACAATGCATATACCTGGAAATAAAATCAGCAACCGGAACGCCAATTTATCATCATCCGACTCAGTGTCTTTGTGTGAACGACAACTCTTTCAGTTTCCATTTCTACAAATCGAAGGTTGATCAAGTCTAGCTTGATCAACTCTTTCAGTTTCCAGTTAGCAATCAATCGCATGATGAGGGCTAATTAATCCCGTCAGAAAGGCTCCCTTTGATTGCTAACCATCAATGTGAATGGATTGCGATAGTCTATTTCGTTCTGCTCTTTTTGGGTATCCTTGGAAAACAAATAATCCTGTTCTTCTGGATAAATCATCATCCAGACCAGTCTAACTAGACATTTGTTTTTATCAATCCATCAGCTGTCAACAAGGAATGGAAATCTTGGGTTTGGATGAGCTAGTAACTGTGTTACTTGATGATTTTAGGTAAATCTTGTTCACAGTATATTGAAGAAGTCAAATTACATCGCCTTTCTAGAATATATGATTAATTGTTTTTTAAAATATATTAAAATAATATATTTTTTATGTTTTTTAAAATTAATTTTGATATCAATATTTTTTTTAAAATTAAATGATAAAATATTAAAAAATTTCAAATATGTATACATATATATTTTTTTAAGAAAATGAATCCAACAGATACACGCAATTACCTAAATTTAATCCACTATGAGAGGGGTAAAAAAGAAAGGAGAAAAGCAACCTCATATTACGTTGAAGATGAGTCAGGGTCAGCCGAGGAGTCCTCAAGCTGGCGGGCAAGACAATCCGATGAGACAAGATCGTCCTTTCAAGATATGGCGACGTTTTCAAGGTTTCTGGCGACCTCGCAACCAGGACTGGTAGCACCAGAGGACGCAGATCAGTGCGGAAAGCACCGTACTTGGACAGGCCCAGAGGGGTGGTCCAGCTGCTACCGTGCAATCTGCTGCACCGCAATGAGCAAGCTGGTTTCTTTCTAATATATTCCTGCAGTGATGCTTGAGTTAACTGGCACTTAGAGCTTGATTATCAACTAGATAATTCTCATGATTTGGTTAATGCCTTTTCGAGTAAAGAGATATGCACATATGGTTGACGTTATGCAGGGTGTAAGAACCACAGGAGAAGCACTGGAAGCTACATCACAGTAATGCTGCTGCTATTCACGCAGCAGATCAGGTGAGAGCAACTGGTATCATTGTTATAATCCCCGGTGGCCTAGCAGCTGGTCCGGCTCAGTCTGCAGCGCAACTGTGACTCAATATTACAATGTACCTACCAGAGAAGGTGAACATTGCTAAAATATTTGGTTTGTGAGGGTGCACCTGCCAAGTAGCCCTCAGAGAAGGTGATGACAGAGGCAGATGCAGAAGGGGTCTCGCGTGCAGAGCTGAGAAACAACCCAAATCTGACAGCTCCTTCTGGTGGCGCTGCCGCGTCGTTGACTGTGGCTGCTAGGCCCAGTGAGAATGTTAGTATGTGTGATTAATTAGCATATAGTGAGGCTTCAGTTAGTTTTGCATCCGGAAGGAGTACTGGACTGAGTCACACTTTTGTGGGCGACATCATATTTTTTTCAACGTAAAAAATATTAATTGTGTATTTGCAAAAATAATAAATTTGTGTAGAATTTCTGTAAGTGCAAGTTTTCTATAAAATATATGAATTTAAATCGATATAAATTTATCTGTTTAATAGTTTCCAACGAAATAACCAGCATAAATTTATCATCATCATTAAAAAAGCAAGAAAACTCGGATATCTGAATTATTGAGTTCATTGTATGAAGATTAGTTTATTTTATAATTCAATTTAACTCAAACAAAAATAAAATATAAATTGTGAAAATACCTGTAATAATCAAATAACAAAAATAAGTAGTTAATTTTCTATCAATAAAAAGATAAAAACATAAATTGAAAATCCATTCCTACGTTATTGTCATTATCATTGCTATAACAACTAAAATTATTATTTACATTACTGTCAAAACAATTATAATTATTAACTTGCCCTGAAAAATCACTAACATTTCAGGAAAATCATTAAAAAAATCAAAAGATTTTTATAAGAAAAATATATAAAAAATAATCACTAAAATTATCATTATTATTGCGCAAATTACAAAATCATAAAAATCATCTAATCTAAAGAACAAATTAAAAAACATAAAACATAAAAAAAAACGAATAAAGGAAAAAATAGAGCAACATTACTGTATTTTAGATTTGAGTATACATTGTATGAAATAATTATATTATATTTACAAAAAAAAAAACAATTCCATAATGAAAGTTGGAAGTGCTTGATTTAAATTCATAAATTAAAATTTCAAGAGAATCATTAAAAAAAAATCAAAAGATTTATATAAGGAAACAATAAAAAAATAATCACAAAAATTATCATTATTATTGCGCAAATAATAAAATTATACAAATTATCTAACCCAAAGAACAAATAAAAATAACAAAAAACATAAAAAAAATGAATAAAGGGAAAAGGGAACAATATTAATTTTAAAATGATTACAAACATAAATTAAAATTCTAGGATTTAACCAATTAAAAATAAAACCTACATAAAAAAAGACAAAAATTAAAAACAAATACTAAAAGCATAAATGCATAAATAGTAATAAAAATTAAACATTGTCCAAGAATTAAAAAAAGAGAATTAATATCAAATAAAAAATTCAAAGAATAAGGACCGAAATAAAAAATAAAATATATAATTAATTCCAACTAAAGGGTAAAATTGAAACAAATTAAAACTTTGGGACCAAAATAAATAATGGAATAATAATAATAATTGCTGTATAATTTAATAAAAAAATTCAAAGGAGGATTGAAATGAAAAGTAGCATATTAACCACCTTCAATTGGAGAATCAAATTACAACAAATTCAAACTTCTGTACCAAACAAATTAAAGGAACCAAAAAGAAATCAAAAATCAAAAGAATAAGGACTGAAATAAAAACATCCTTATATAATAAATTTTAATTGAAGGAAACAATTGAAAATAATAAAACTTTTAATTAAAGAAATCAGTAATAAAACCGAAATCAAAACACTAGGGACTAAAATAAACTTTCTACATACATCAGGGACCTCCACAGAGTTTGCGGCGGAAGGAGAGAGAAAATTGACTACCGACTCAAAACCGTTCACCGCCGTTTACCTGAACATATATGACCGCACCGCGCCGCAATGGTAGACAGAGGACATGGTGGTGCACCTCCCTACACGATGGAAGGGAATTTTTGTCCGCTTGAATGACCCGCACGCACCGCCTGAAGGGAGCGTTTGCGTGAAACACTGCGGGCGCGTATGGACGACGCCCCTGCAGTTCATGTGAAAAAAATAATAAAATATTGGATAATTACCGACACACCTCTGAACCCACTGATATTAACGAAAAAACCTGAGGGGAAAACACGGACCTACCCCCATTTACTGCACGCTGTTTTGTCTTTTTCGAGGGTTGTTTCCGTCTGTGCACTGTGCAATTTGCGTCACATTTTTGTCGTTTTCGAGGGGCATAATCATTAATGCACTATTCATAGACGGAAAAAAAGAAAAGAAAAGAGGAGCACATGCTCGCATGAAGCACCAGAGCAAATTGTCAGTCCACAATGATTTTACTCACAGTCCACAGTAGCCAAACAGGAAAAACGCAATGCGTTTTATGTTTTAGTTAATAGAATACACACACACACACACTAATGCTTCGTCGCGGGTGGCACTATATTTTTGTCAACACAAAAAATATTAGTAATGTGAGAATTCTTTTATTATAATATAAATTTGGGTAAAATAATAAATATGTGCAGGAATCACGTGAAGTGCAAATTTACTATAAAATATATGAATTTTAAATAAATATAAATTTATCTTTCAACAAAATAACCAATATGAAATTATTATTATTATAATTAAAAAAGCAAGAAGATTTGGATATCTGAATTATTGATTTTACTGTATTAAGATTATTTCATTTTATAATTCAATTTAAATTAAACACAAGAAACAAAATATAAATTGTGAAAACACCTGCAATAATCAAATAACAAAAATAAAAAGTTAATTTTCTATATCCAAAAAGAAGAAAACATAAATTGAAAATCTATCTCTACGTTACCGTCATTATCATTACTATAACAGTTAAAATGATTATCAACATCATTGCCCAAATAGTTAAAATCATTAAATTGACATGAAAAATTAAAAATAAAATATTTTTACAAAAAAAAAATAATCACTAAAATTACATTATCCTTACGCAAACAATAAAATCATCTGATTTGAAAAACAAATAAAAATAAACAGAAAACACCAAAAAAGAACAAAGGGAAAAAAAGCAATATTAATTTTAAAATGATCACCAACATAAATTAAAATTTCAGAACTGAACCGAATAAAAATAAAACCCCAATAAAAAAAAGATGAAAATTAAAAACAAAAACTAAAAGTATAAATGAATAAATATAGTAAGAAAATAAACACTATTAAGAAGGACCGAAAAAGTCAAAGGAATCAATACTAAATAAAAAAATTAAAAGAATAGGTGCCAAAAGAAAAAAAACAATATATATAATTAATTTCAATTAAATGACAAAACGTAACAAATCAAAATCTTGGGACTGAAAAACAATAAAAAGATTTAAGAAAAAAATATTATAGTGTAACCAACATAAATTAAAATTTTATAATGGAACCGAATAAAAATAAAACTCCAACAAAAAATAAAATGATAAAAACTAAAAGCATAAATATGTATGAAAAATAAACATTATAATAATATAATATAATACCTTGGTTTGATTTTACTTTTACAAGGCTAAAACTAAAATAATCAGATTGGTATTTGACTCTGCAGTGGCTTCTACGAATGAACTCACCGCAGAGCAAAAATGTTTGGCAAATTTTCGGACCACAATTTTGTGGGTCCTATCAAAAACTGCGGTTGAACGGCAATTGTTGAAAAACATTTTTTTGATGCGTATCACTCGAATGCAGACCAAACAAAACGCAGATGAACACGATAACAGTAACCACCCTCAACGTTTTTCATCATTTTTCATCACAGTTACACACAGTATCAGAGAGGAAGACGAAGACAATGATTTTGGCAAAAAAAAGAACATAACAGGGGAACAAAACGATGTCAGATACTGAAGGCCGAAGCAAGTTCAGGTGGAATCAACGATTGTGATAAAGGAGTGAGCTCATCAGGTGTAGATAATCCCATCTCCCACACTGCAATTCTTTCATCGTCTTCGTTGATGTTATCTTCACCATCGTTCATTTCATATTCACTCATTTCACTTCTTCTCTTATGGTAGCTTGAATTTTGTAGAATTGTGAAAGAAATGGAAAGAGAAGCGGATACGAGTCAGAGAAGAAATTGGAGATAATTAAGGAGAGTGGTGGATCGTGATTGTTTGGTTTGCATGAAAGGAAATGATAGGATAATAATGTTAAAGGTGTTTTCTGGAGAGAGAGAGAAACACAAATATCTAATGGGTAATTTTTTTTTATCCCCATAATATTATTATTCTTAAATAGAGTCCTTTTAGTCTTTTTTTTATTTCGTATCATATTCTTAATTTAACACAATTTTCATTAAAAGATTAAAATAATATCAGGAAATTAAGAGATCTAATTGAAATAAAGTAATATCACAATTTTAATGATGGGTAACTATCAACTCTTCAATTTTTTTAATTGAAAAAAAAATATAAATCATAGTAAAAACAAATAAAAAATATATAGATAGAGATCAAACCTTATGATTTATAATATTTTAAAAATAATATATATATATATATATATATATATATATATATATATATATATATATATGTGTGTGTGTGTGTGTGTGTGTGTGTGTGTGTGTCTTTTAAATTAATTTCACAAGTTGATAACAATATGAAAAAACATAGTAACCAAACACACAAAACTGTTTTTCATTAAACTCAACATCAACCACAGTTTTAACCAAACACTTAAATTTTAGTTACGAACCGCAGTTGAAAGCACTTTTCATAAAACTGTTTTTTTTTTCAACCTCAACCACAACAACAACAGTTGTGTCAAACATACCCTAAATCGAATCAAATAAAATTAAAAAAAAAACAGAGGGCACTATAAATAAAAAAAAGTTTGGTATTTAAGTTCTTAATCTAGGTTACTCTAGCAAATAAGCCGCTCCCTCCCTCCCACACCCGACCTTTCATTCTCAATCTCTACTCTACAGCGCTTGTAAATTACCTTTACCTATGATTATCTCTAAGCAGACACTGTAAACTACATAGAAAAAATTGGCCAGCTTAATGTGCCCATCCATATTTACCATAGACCTTCCTGTCGTCTATTGTTAGCTCTTGATTAGGTGCATGCTTTTCATAGAAATATCCTTACGGATAGTGCAAAAGCACACCTCAAGTTTTTTGTTTATGTTTTCTTGTATTTCGTTATTTACACAACAATCATAAGGATATTCCTTTTTAACATGAATAGAAACGCTGTTACGGATAATGCCCCTGCCCTCACCGCTTCTGCTGCTGCCGCTACCATTTTCGTCCCTCCTCTATTTCATCCTTTTAATAGAAAGGAAGTGCAAGCTACTACGAAAAAGGAGATGACCACCAAAGCAAATTTGGTAGAAGAGAATTCACATAAAAAAAGGTATGAGAATAAATTTAATAAAACTTTTAAGTCCAATGGTAATAGTACCATCATGTTCAAACCCAAAACCAACAATTTTAGGAAAAAGAGAAATTGTTTTATGTGTGGCAAACGTGGCCACCATGCACATCAATGCCAAAATAGAAAGAGAAACAACAATCCTCCTAAAACTATGATTAACATGGTTGAAGGAGAAGATATCATTGTTGCGGTTGTTTCTCAAGTGTCAATATGATGACTAATGAGAAAAATTGGGAGGTAGACTCCGGTGCTACTAGGCACATATGTGCAAATAAAGAATTCTTCTCCACTCATATACCTTTTAAGGATGGAGAAGAAGTGGTCTACCTTGGAGATTCAAGGACAACAAATGTTCTTGGAAAAGGCAAAGTCCTTTTGAAATTGACTTCGGAGAACACGTTGGCTTTGAATGAGGTATTGCATGTCCCTAATATAAGAGCAAATTTAGTCTATGTAGCTTTGTTGAGAAAATTTGGGATTAAAGTGTCATTACAATGTTATCAGATTCAAATGATATGACACTTAAATCCAGTAGTGACTATATCCTTACTCTAGGTGGTGGTGTGGTGTCTTGGAAATCTTCCAAACAAAGTTTAATTACTTGATTCACCATGGAGTCAAAATTTATAGTATTAGATTTAGCAGGGTATGAAGCTGATTGGTTGAGAATTTTTTTAATTGAAATTCCATTGGGAATGAAACCAACACTTTTTATATCCATTGCAAAAAATAAATTTTTCAATGGTAAAAATCGACATATTTGATTAAAACATGGATGGAGTTATTTCAATAGATTATGTGAAGTCAAAAATGAATTTAGTCGATCCTCTGATTAAACCACTTAGTAGAAAGATGATATTAGAAATATCAAGAGGAATGAGACTAATGCTAAAATAAAAAATCAAAATAATGATAACCTAACCTATAAAATTAAAGATCCCATGAATTAGATTAATATGGTAACAACAAAAGGATACTCGAGTGAGAACCTTAAAGCACTGTTTTTAAGTTCTGAAAAACAGAAGCACCTTTATATCCTGAAAAGCTTTTGCCTTTCACAAGGTTGTCTGATGGCTTCGCAGAAGAGAGAGGACTCTGCCTCGTGAACCACTTTTGTTTTACCAAAGTACAATCATATGGCAAACAGGGTTTCGTAAGCTTCAATGCAGGAAATAAATCGATATCTGAACTGTTGAATTGGTTGTGGCTTTTTTTGACCTGGTATTTTAGTAATGCCAAAAAAAGGGAGGTAATGTTGACTTGTTTCTGGGCAGAGAAGACTGGCTGGTGGGTGAGCAGGAGGGCAAAGTTGAAGAAGAGACACAATTTGCCAGCAGAGGCAAAAATAAGGCAAATAATTAGTTATTAGAGGTAATGTCATTTCTTACAAGGATTCATTTTGATGGGAATAAATATATATTTTTGCATATCTCTAATAACACACAATGAAATGAATGATTATATTACCTTAAAATTATTGTTTTTAAAATTGGCATCGAGGGATTTTTTTGCATTTTTCAAGTATATTAAAATAATTAAATTATTTTCTTAACTAATGCCAGGAATATTTCTGTATTCTCAAGTCTCTTGGTTATAATTTTAGTATTTTTATAAATATAAAAATTATTTAAAAAAAATAGTTGATACATATATTGTATGCGTCAATACATGGAATGTTCATATCTTATTAGCCTGCCAAATGGGACCTATAATCCTCATAAATCTCTTGAACAGAAGGACCAAATAAATAAATAAAAATTGAAGGGTCGATCATGATTTTTTTGGTTTACTTTCTTGTTATAGAGAAAGAGAAGAGGCTCAGTGATTTTTTCCTTCCGTTATTAGCTACTGAAATTTGTTTAATTAGGCCTAACATTTGGATAGGAAATTGTAAATTAAGAATATCATATATTTGTAACAATCATTTAGTTATTAATTATGGAAAATATCACTGCTGTTCTTTTTTAATTTAAGGACACAGAATATTAACCGTTGGCATTCACGAGAGATTAACTCCAACACCGACATTAATCACCGGTTTAATAATAAAATAAAATAAAACACTCATGTGGCAGAAAAGAAATAAGAAAAATGTTTAAAAATATGATGAATGCTTTTAATTATTTTATAATATAGATAGATAGGCTCTTAATTAATTAAAGTTGAGAGAAGGTGATTAAGCTAGTGTTCTTAATTTTATTTTGTTTCGGCCGAAACGTTTCATATCTGTTAAAAAAACGATATAAAATAACGCAGTTTTTATCTTGTTTAAAATTTCAGTCCGTTCCAGATATTTCGCTCAAATTTCAGGCAGAAAGTTCCGGTTTTGTTCCGCCCGTTCCGTTTCGGTCAAATAATATTTTTTTTAAATAATAAATAATTTTACAATATCAATCATATCTCTTAATCCGACCGTTAGATTGAGATGAAATTTTACGAGGAGTCTCTTGATATATTTATATATATTATGTTACAATTTAAGAGCAATCAGAAAATATAATGAACTTGCAAGATTGATGATGACATTCTCGTAATATTATACATGTTCATAATTTTGTTCAGAAAAATTATTTTATTGTGTCTTTTTTAAGATTAAATTGCACAATTCTAAATAATTTTATTTTTAAATTTGAACTAATTTTTTTAAATATTATATTTAATTATATATATAGTACAACTCTGAAATGACATACCAAAACACTATAAAATTAAAATATTTTATTATAATTGAAAAAACAAAACACCAACCGATACATAATTCACAGGTTGCATTAAGCAGCCCAAATCGACCGATCAATCAAAAGAAAAAACCCACCTAAAATCTCTTGTGCATTAAATTCTTTGAATGTGATTGAAGCAACTGTGGAGGCAATTTCGCCTTCATCGCTGAGATTGTGAATTATTTATTATATAAGAGGAGCTATCATATCATATCATGATGTTGATGTTAATGAGTAGCTGATCTTCATGCTAGCAAAATACAGACTCCCCATAAGAATTCTGCGGAAACATGCGCATGTGCTGATGTCTTTATAATATCAGATTTCACTGATGGTAGGCATGCACAAGACAACTCAAATCTACATTACCCTACACAATATTTTAGGTCTACGAGATATGTATACCGCCCATAATTATTAAGCCTAAATAAGATTATAAATAATAATATATATAAAATAATATAGTTTATATTTTTTTTTAAATAAAGTTACCTGGTTTTGACAAAGTTATTCTTGGACTGATTTTTTAATGTCCATAATGTTTTTTTTTTATATATAAAAAAAACAAATAAATCCAAAACCCATTCTACCGATCTATTAATAATGGTGAGATTGTATAAGCCTTCTACAAAAGCATTGAATAAAGATAGGAGTGGAATAAATAAATCTCCACCATTCAACTTTTCTCAATTTTTCTCCCCATAACCACTATAGCAGACACATTACAATCTCCCTGTCGGATCCCATCAGGGCGAAAAAATGAGCACCATCTTCTGGAAGAACATTCTCAAGTGCTTACCCGCCATAACCCCATCCTCACATCCATTGCCCTCAGAGTTGCAACAAGAGTATAGTGATCCACTATTACCATCATCCACCACCGCCACCCCCACATCAATAATGATCAAGAGCTTCAACTCCCTCTATGACCTCCCCTCAACATCCACCTCCAAATCCCTCAGTACTCCCTCCTCCACCAACTCCTCCTCCTCCTCCTACTCCGATCTTGACACCGACTCGCTCCCTGATTTTGCCGCCATTATCGCCTCGCAACGTTTCTTTCTCCTCCTCCTGGCAGCTCCAACTCCATCATTGAGCCCATGCAAGTGTCTCTGTACACCAGTTAGTGGAGGTGTTGCCATTAAAAAGTATTCACCAGATCCCTACATAGATTTTAAACAGTCAATGCAAGAGATGATTGAAGCAAGAGAGCTAAGGGACGTTAGGGCTAATTGGGACTGCTTGCATGAGTTGCTCTCTTGTTATCTTAAATTGAACCCTAAACACACCCACAAGTTTATCATCAGTGCTTTCTCTGATATAATTGTTTGCTTATTGTCTTCGCCCTAGCCGGAATCCGACACCCACTGGAAACCTGAAGGCCTTCAGAACATAAGGTTTCACGTTTTTTGGTGTGAGGTCAATTATGTGCGTCTTTTAAATTTTGTTTCATTTGTTAGTTGAAAAGAAAGGGCATATGTGATGCATGTTAGAGGTGGTACGTTTTTTCGTTGTTTTGTGGGATCCCTTTGTATTTGGTGAAAAGGGATGTTATGAAGACATGCAGTAAAGGTCATTTGTAATGGATGCATGGTAAATTATAAGTAATTTGGAAACCAAGGAATTCGCGTGGGATGTTAATGTCTCGAAGATGTTTTAATTTTTTAATCTCTGTTTTGTGTTGTGTGTTTACGTTGTTCTCGTAAGGTAAACTAGGTACTTTGGATGGATATTTGATGGGCTATTTGCCTAGCTAATTGGCTATGCACGGCTGCATGCAGGGCCAAGTTGGTGTGTGGACCTTCGGGTAGCTAGCTAGGTGTGTGGCCTGTGGGGGTGCATATCATACAAGGACGTAGAATTTGTGAACGTTAGCCTTTGCAACTGTCGATGTTTCGGATTTATATTGCGGGCGAATGTGTGGAGAGGTACAGAACAGAAGACAGATCCTTAAGCAAAGTATGTTATTTCAGGATTGGTTCCTGTTTAATCAAAGCTACCTTCAATGTAAGAAAATCAGCTAATGCTTTAATTTCCTTTCTGTGAATGATGATATTGTAATCGAACCAAGTTCCCGGTCCATGCTCCGAGCCATCAACATGACACCGATCCAGACAAAAGAGCAAGAGAGTACGTAGTAAAGGCTTATCATCAACTCCAATCAGTCCATGAAAACCCCCCAAAAAGTGCATTGCGAACCCGATAGGTGCATGGAAGAGAGAAACAGGGCATGGCATTAAACATTGAGAGCTAGTGAAGGGTTAGTTCTCTTTTGATTAATTAATAATTAATACACAGGTGGAGACAAAAGAAGAACTAATTAATATTATCGATAGAAAGAACGAGGGATGCTAACAAATAATGAAATATTTTGATATATCATATGCTTAATAATTACCGTAAAGTTAGTTGGTTTAGGTAAAGGTTAACACCAGACCATTTGTCGTTGAGTGTTTCAATTATTGTATCTCACTCTTTAGGGCTACTCAGTTGGTGGGATATGATCTCCATGAAAAAATTCACATGTTACATACATAAGCTGTGTCAGCTTTATTGGACGGCCTTGATTTGCTTCTGTTTAGTCATCAGGACATGAAAATAATAAAAAAACATGATCAACGCAGATGAGGCCAAATGCAAAGGATAGTTATGTGTCCAATTGAAACAAGTAGGGCCAAATATAAAAACTGATCCAGAGAATCTGAGCGTTGTCTATCGTTACCTTCTTAGCATTCCAATAAATTAAGGACAATAATACAAACTCCAAGCGAAAACCTAAAATGTATAAAAACTTTTAAATTTATACTGAAGAGGTAAAATAGTATTTTTAAATTAAAAAGTTATTTTTATATATTAATTAAAAGTATTAAAAGTTTATTAATATATTTTTATACAAAAAATGGTTTTGATTAGACTTGTATTAGTTAATTATTATTAATAAATAATTATATTAATATTATATATTATGGATGACGTGAGAGAAAGTAAATCCATATCTTCTTGATAATGACCCTGGATTGGAATTTGTCAGGATAATTAATTTGACACGCCAAACCCCGCGTGTTATATTTATTCATTAGGGTAAAACTAGCTCACTAGCTCCCTTGAATTTGGATGCTAATTTTGTGAAAGTCCTTGGAGTTAATTATTGGTGTAGCTAGAGATTTACTACTAGAAGATTTGGTAGCCAGATGCATGTGCGTGAGAGGTTCATTGAGATTTGGCTGAAGTGACAAGTGAATTTGTTTTACATGCTACCTATTACTTAGATTTGAATCTTACTAGCTACCACGACAGAAAAAAGAAGAAGAATGATCTACTTAAGTATAATTATTAAAAAAAGAGTTAAATCATGTGAAAATCTTGTTCATCAAGATTTATGGGATTGTGGATTGAGATAGTCCTTTTATAAACAAACCTTTTCGGATAGAGTGTGTTTGATATTATTTTTGTTTTTGTGGTTGATATTTTAAAAAAACAGTTTCATGTAAAGCATTTTTAGCTGCGGTTCAAAATAAATAGTGAAGTGTTTGGTTAAAACTGTGGTTGAGTTTGAGGTTGAAAAAAAACAATTTAATGTGTTTGGTTACCAAACTTTTCATATTGTTTTCAACTTATGAAATTAATTTAAAGAGAGAGCGCGCGCGCTCACACACACACACACATATATATTTAAAACTTGTATTAATAATCATAATTTTATAATATAATGAGCAATTTAAGTAAATAAGATATTTTTTTTATTCTCTCATTAAACTATTTGTAATTCCACCATAAACTAAATTCAGGCCTATGTGATCCCTGACTATTTGATCAAGGAACAATATCTGGTAAAATATCATCTGAAACAAAATTAAGATTGCGAGACAAAAATTATATTTTGATATCTTTTAATATATTTATTTATATTTTAATTAAGTTTTTAGAATTTTATATTATTTTAATATTAAAAAAATATAAATTACCCCTCCCCACTCTCACCGCCCCCTCCCTCTCTTTTTTTTTCACTCCCCTCCCCGTCACCTCCAACTTCTCTATCTCTAAAACCCACCCCTCCCTCTCTTTCTTTCCAACCTCCCTCTCCTCTGCTTCTCTCCTCTCCCCTCTGTAAGCTTGTTCAATGGGTTTATTTGGTGAAGGTGAGAAGCTTGTTCAATGGTTTTGGTGAAGGAGAGTATAGATGGGTAGATGGTCACGGTTTATTTGGGAATTATTATAGGTAACATTGTTCAGTAACATTGTATTGTTGTGGACTTGGGATGTAGTTTTTGCAATCGCAAGTAAGAGCTAGAGGAAAAAATGAATTGCAATCGTAGGAAAAGCTACAATTTTCTACTTCTCGTGAACCATGGTTTGCGTTGATTTTTCAGTGGGCCCCATGATAAATTAATCTGTGTTTTTTCGTTACCAAACACGTGAAAACTACTTATTATTCAAAACTTCAGTTGAATCGCGTTGCCAAACAGGCACTTAGTCTGTGCTCAATTACCCATTAATTAATTGTTTTTCTTGGGGTTTGCAATTTATTTTTGATCTCATCTTTCGTAGAATCTGCGTTTTGTTTTTGATCTTTGAGTGTGTTTGCTATTGCTTTTACTTTTGTGGTTGAGGTTTGAAAAAAAACAGTTTAAAAAAAAGCGCTTTTACTGTGGTTCAAAATAAGCAATGAAGTGTTTAGTTAAAACTATGGTTGAGTTGGAGGTTGAAAAAAAGCAGTTTTGTGTGTTTAGTTATCATGTTTTTCATATTGTTTTTAACTTGTGAAATTACTTTAAAGGCCATAGACATATACACACATTTATTTATATATATTTATATTGTATTAATAATCATAATTTCATAATATAAGGAATAATTCAAGTAAAATGAACACTTCTTTTTATTCTCTCATCAAACTATTTGCAATGTCCTCACGAACAATATCCATACGTGAAGGTCTCAGCAATCCCTGACTATTTTTGCGCGCTATAATATCTGATAAAAAATCATCTGGGATATAATTGGGATTATGATCATATTAAACAAAAAAAATATTATCTTGTGATCTTCTTCTAATATAATTATATAGTGTCATCAACGCAACAACAATCTCAACCTGCGTTTGTATGGATAAGCTGACATGCTCTGTAAAATTAATTATTTATATTTTAATGAATTTTAAGATTATTTTAATATTAATAAACATATATTATGTAAAAATTATTTATATTTTAATTAATTTTTAGATTATATATATATATATATATATATATATATATAATCCCCCCAAGCATGGCAGGGCCACAGCACAACATTTAATCGTTGTTTGCATTGCACCAGAAGCATGTATTTGTAGCTTTTTTTGAAACGCCGATTGCATCAAAAAATTATACGGGTCCCATGTCAAAATTCAACTTATCAAACTTTACCAAACACCAAATTTTGCTTATTCAATCAGTTTATTTCTAAACGTGGATGGCATCACCAAATGGGCACTTCATTGGCTTCTCAGTGTTAATTAATAATAGCTTGCAAATCCCTTTGTTCATTTGCTTCTCCTTGCCTTTCTTGTAAAAGTATATAAAAGGATTATGTAGTCTCGGAGCCTGAAAAGTAGTCTCAAGATACTTTGAATGTTAAAAAATATGTAATTCTACTCATTATTTTGATACATTATAATTATGCACATGGTTAATCAATGTAATTTAATGATAGCACACCTATTTATTCTACATTACAGTAATTCATATCGCACCGGGAGCTTTTTGTGTTTTGCACTTAGCTTTGAGAATCACCCATGTTTTGTAACTCTTTTTTTTTTATGTGCGTGATGGTCTTAATATTTGAAAAATAATAATGCAAGTAGAATAGGCATTGATGTTGGAATGATATGTTCCTCAGGTTTTGGATATTACATCTCTATCAACTCCAAATTGATTTCCTGGATCTAGTCCTGACAGTGCTAAGGAGTCAGTTTGTAGAAGCAGAACCTAACACTTCATGCAAGCCAACCAATAGTATAGCTTTACTTTATTCACATAAATGTTGGCGGTTCAGTAATCAGACTTATAGCAGTGAGTTTTCCAGCATTCTCTGGCCTCTTTGCAATCCTAATTGCAGCAGCTCCGGATGATATTCCAACCTGAAAAGGAATTTCCCACAATCAGTGTGATGTAAGGACAAAAAAGTAGCTGGGGCATCGAGTTATGTACAGTATATATCAGAAATTTTATGAGATAGTCTAAGAGCAGATCATAGTACAGTTAGACTCTACAGGTTGAGAACTTTTCAATGCAAGAAGTTTTGCAGTTTCAATTGCTTCATCACTTGATATCTGGGAAATTGCATAGTAAGTATTAGTTGGGGAACAGTCTGGGAAATTCAAACTACTGATAAAGATCTTTGCAGAGATGCAAAACAGAGTTATATATCATATTTGGCCATCAAATATTTTCATTTCTAGGAACCATACTTTTCATTGTCCCAATTCTAATCTGGAATATTACTTTACAAATTTGTCAGATGACACAAAGCGTGCTTTAAACCAACTAGTATAATTTGGTAAATTTGGCAATAATTTGCTGGGAAAAGTGTAGAATAACATGTGATGAATGAAAAAATATTCCTAAACTATGAAGCTAATTCATGAAATGGTAATTTCTGCAGCAGTAAAATAATGAAGAACATTTTAGGCTTACTTGAATAACTTCATCAACGATATTGACTTCCAGAACCCTTGGGACAAAGCCTGCACCTATTCCTTGAATCTTATGTGGACCTTGACATGATGCATGCACGAATCAGTAAGTTAGCAAAGCCTATGTGTAAAAAGGCTCCCCATTTCCTTAATTACTACAGTAATACAAAATAATTGTGTCCCAAACAAAGAAGATGGTTGAATGCTGAAGCACACCTTATTCTTTGCAGTAACCCAACTACAGCCTGCACCCTTTCTGATCCCAACATCCTTCATTTCTTTTCTCACGAGGGTTGCTTCATCCCACCTGCATTAAAGTCCCAAATTGTTGGTTGGCAGGCAAAAGAAAAATATAGACAAAGAAAGCTAAATTTGAAAAACCAATTACTTAAAGCAGATGAAAGAGCAGACATGGTGAACGAGCCATCTCTAGTATATCACGGGGAAGAAGCCATCTCTAGTACATTAGAAGTGCGACGAACAAGCAGGATAGGGACCCTCTCAATCAAGTCTAAAATAATGGCAACCACAAAACATTGACCAGGGTAAATGGGTTACAAGCAATGGTGAAGGGGCTACAAGGTTTTGCCAAGACATAACCGCAAACCTGACAGGGAAGTTTCGACCTTTTCAGATAATAAATGGAGAGAAACTAAGACAATAACAACAGGTGAAGCATTATCTCTACCTGCAAGAACAACATCATTCCCGAGTCCTAATTTTGAGGGTCCCCGACAAAGACAACTTTTGTGTTTGTAGCTACTAGAGATTCCATGAACTGTGGTGCCATGTTCCTAAACGGATCTGGTGTTTAAACTTGGATCTTTCATATTGAAGATTTTAAATTCAACTCTTGAGATGAGTGGGTAGTTATCCGACATATGAGAAAGGCTGCTCCCATTGTCTAGCATGAGGGCCATAGACAGAGAATCCCATTCCCCATGAACATAAAAATTCATGAGTGGTAGCATTTGAAAGAAAGATGGATTCAGGTGAAAGTTTTTCATTCTTCAACGATGAACCTAAAACATACCATTTTTTATGCCCTGTAGTTCAAAATCAACCGATCATTGCACATGATGATGGGATTGAAACAAGATTATCGAATACTGAAGTACATTGACATCGCTGACGACAAATAGCAGGGAACTTCAAGGAAGCGGATACAAAAACCTTCTAATTAAAGACTAGCCCTCGAATTTGTAGCATTTGTGAAAAAACAATAAGGTTTGCTTTAAACAATTAACTTACCTTCCAGCAGCGAGCAAACATATTTGAAAGCAGCACATGGTTGCCCGAATCTTTGGGATCAAGTTTGAATTAGTTATCAGCTGCAATTTTACCCAACTTAGGCTCCCCATACACCCTACAAGCATTTAAAATAGCACCCCAAACTGAAATTGTTGGACTGAAATGGCATTTTTTTGTACAAACTCGTAAGCACGCTCTACCATTCCAGCCCTACCCTAACATGTCCACAATACAAGCATAATGCTCTGCTCGGCTCAATCCCGTGCACTGTCCCTCATCGACTCAAAAATCTCGTTTCCCAATTTAACTCGCCCCTCCCTCTACTACAAGCCGATAACACACGGATAAGTGTTACATAATTTGGCATCGCCTCGAGCTGCATTTCTTCAAAGCGATGTAACGGCCATGTCAACATCCCCTTGGTGTGCATACCCACTAATCATAGCATTCCAAGAAACCAAATTCCTTTCGGGCATCTCATGAAAGACCCGCTCACAATCTTCAATACTTTCGCGATTTACCATACATGTCAACAAGGGCACTGGCAGACAAAAAATATTGCCCTCCACGCATGCTTTCCACGGCTAGTGCATGAGCCCGACCTCCCAAATTCAAGTCCCGAAAGCCCCCGCAAACGCATCTAATAACACTTGAAACCATATAATCTGTCGACTCAATCCCTTCCTTCCTGCCCATCGAAAAACACCATACAAGCCTTCTCCTTCTCATCATTCTGTTCACAAACAGCTACCATTGCACACCACGAAACTGAATTCCTCCTCCCCATTCCATTAAAAACCATTTCAACCAATTCAACTTCCTTACACTTCCCATAAAAATCAATAATCCCATTTGCTACCGACACATCCCCTTCAAACCCACTGCGAATCCTTAAATCAGCATAAGTATGCTAGTGATGTGGTGGTTGCAGCTGGTCTACAAGAAGCTAATTCTGTTGATACTCTCATGGAATTGAATATCAAGCTTCACAAAGAAGAGGGGTTACTTGATGATCCCAGTTTTTACCAGAAAGTTGGTAGGTAGCCTTGTTTATCTTACGATCACTAGACCGGACATCTCCTTTGCAATACAACAAGTTAGCCAATTTCTTCGGACTCCTCGACATCTTCATTCGGTTGTTGTTCATAAGATCATACGCTACGTTTGAGGCACCGTGGCTCATGACTTATTCTTCCCTGCGAACAATCCTACTCGTCTTGCTGCTTATAGTGATGCGGATTGGGTTGGATGTGCAAATACCCTTTCGATCTGTCACTGGTTGGTGTATGTTCTTAGGAGATGCCTTGATCTTTTGGAAAAGTAAGAAGCAAGACAGAGTTTCTAAGTCCTCTACAGAATCTGAGTATCGGGCAATGTCTCTTGCTTGTTCTGAAATCATTTGGCTTCGAGGTTTACTTGTTGAGCTAGATTTTTTTGCGACCGATCCTACACCTCTCCATGTCGATAATACAAGTGTTATTCAGATCACGACTAATCTTGTATTTTATAAGCGCACGAAGCATATTGAGGTGGATTGTTACTCTATTCGTGAAGCCTATGATGCTCGTGTTATCAATCTTCCCCATATTTTCATTAACCTACAAATTGTTGATATCTTCACCAAAGCGCTCACTCATCATCCGCATTGTTTCCTAAGTAGCAAAATGATGTTGATTGATCATCCTATATCAATTTGAGGGGGGCTGTCAACGGACAGCTTGTTGTCCATTACTTGCGGACAGCTTGTTGTCCATTACTTGCGGACAACTTGCTCTCCATTACATATTTAGGACTAGAATCATGTCGGAATTGATTATTTTCCATATATAGCATTCTTGTAACTTCTATATAAAGGATACTGAAATCAAAGCCAAAGGCAGAATTTCACTAACCTATAAATTGTTGATATCTTCACCAAGGCGCTCACTCATCATCAGAATTGTTTTCTAAGTAGCAAAATGATGTTGATTGATCATCCTATATCAATTTGAGGGGGGTTGTCAACGGACAACTTGTTGTCCATTACTTGCGGACAACTTGCTCTCCATTACATATTTAGGACTAGAATCATGTCGGAATTGATTATATTCCATATATAGCATTCTTGTAATTTCTATATAGAGGATACAGAAATCAAAGCCAAAAGGCAAAATTTCAAACGATATTGTGATCTATTTTGACATTATGCAGGAGCCGAGTGCAAAATGAAACATTTCTATGATAATATACATATCGGTTCATCTGATGATTCCTTCTACAAGCTTTAATGTTTGAATAACCAGTTTCATATTATGAAAACAGTTTTTGATTTTCCTCAAGCAAAAATACTTTCAAGGACACTATACCCGATGAGCCTGCTTTCCATGTATCTAAATAATTCTAGTCTTAACATCTAAAAATATCATTATTATTACTACTAAAATAATAAAAATTGTTAAATAACCCTAAGGATAAAAAAAACTCAAAAACATTAATAAAAGAGGAAGAAAGAAAAAAAAACTTCAATTATTATTATTATTGCGTTAATAATGCAAAAAACAACATTAAATCAAAGAATAAAAAAAAACCTAAAAACTTTAACAAAACAAATCAAAAAAATAAAATAAATGATAAAACAAAAATAAAAATTATAAGCTGAAAAAAAAATCATTAGACTTGAAAATAATAAAAAAACAAGTAATAAGAAAAACTAAAAGAAAGAACAAAGGGAAAAAATATCAATTTTCAAATGATCATAGACATAAACTAAAATTTAAGAACAAAATTTTTTTCAAAAAACAATACTAGCTCAATAAAAAGAAAAAATAATAAAAATTAAAAACTAAAGCTAAGAGAACATATATATAAACATGAACAAAAATAGAAACTATTTCATAAATAAAAAAAAGTAAAGGGATTAAAATCAAAAAAATTAAAAGTATAAAGGGCCGAAATGAAAACCAATTATATTATCAGTTTCAATCAAATGATAAAAATTGAAAAAAAAAAATCAAACCTTCTATACCGAAAATATTAAGGGATTGAAAATCAAACCCAAAATTAAAAGAATAAGGACTAAAATGAAAAATTAATATATAATCAATTTCAATCAAAGGACACAATTGAAATAAATCAAAAATTTATATATAGTAGAAATAAGGACCATACAAACACAATTAAAAGATTTGGGACTAAAATGACACAACCATAAAATCAGGGGGCAATTGTTTCATTTAGCAAGTAGGAGAGAGAAAAGGGGGGAAAAATTCAACCAACCACCGTTACATCTCTGGCCACCATGTAATAACACGCACCACACCATGAGGAAGAGAACATGATGGTGCATCAATCGAGGTGTCAGATGGATATTTTTCACCATCGCACAATGTCGCACGCGTGACGCTCGACTGGAGCGTCATGAAGAAACTGTTGGCGCGTGATGTCGACGCACCTATAGTGTCCGCAGGAAAATAATAATAATAAATGATAAATTATTGGAACACCCCTACAGCTAACTCTTCTATTTTGTGTTATTGGAGGGAGATTAGTATTTAGATATTTTCAAAAAATATAAAATATCTGAAATATCCATGCAGACAAACCTTGATTTTTGTCTTATTAGAGGGTAAAAGGGTTATTTTACTATGCAATCAAATGTGAAATTACCGTGACACCGCCTCCGACAACTGTTGTTTTTTGTCTTATTTGAAGGTAGAATAATTATTTTACTCTCTAAAAAAATTGAAAAAAAATTAAAACAAACCATGACCCGCCTGAAACAAACTTACCCAAAAGTCAACCCGATCCTAAAATGATATTATAATCAACAGTAAAAACACTAGCAATAAACAGTAAAAAACAGAGCTCGTATATGTTATAACTAGCTATATTGCCCGCGCGTTGCCGCGGGTATTTTTTTGTATATAATTTAACATAATTAAATCCACAACGATAAATTTATATGATATAAGTAAATAAAAGTTATAGATTAGGAGATAAAATTTAAAAAAATTTAAGTCAAGTTTATTGTGTAAGCATAGATTACATCTTTTAGAATGTAGATATTACGTCATGAAAGATCACAAAAGAGCGCGACCTAATATTTAAAAAAAATATATTTTAATAAGAAAAAAATGAAAAATTAATCACTAAAATCATCGTTATTATTGTGCAGATAGTAAAATTATAAAAATCATTTAATACAAAGAGCAAATAAAAAAAAATAAAGGGAAAAATGAAGCAATATTAATTTAGAATACTATAACAATAGCAACATCGGAGTCTTAACATCTAAACTTATTATTGTTGTTACTATTAAAACAATAAAAATTATCAAATTATACCGAGGAAAAAAAATAAAAAGCATGAACAAAATAGGAAGCAAGAAAAACAATTAAATTATTATTATTATTATTATCATTATTATTATTATTATTATTATTATTATTATTATTATGAAAGAATAAATAAATGAATGAATTAAGATTAAAGAAAAAATATAAATTGTGAAAAGACCTGTAATAATCAAATAACAAAAATAAGTAGTTAATTTTTTGTCGACAAAAAGACAGAAACATAAATTGAAAATCCATCCTGATGTTATTTTTATTATCATGGCTATAACATCTAAAATTCTTATCAACATTACTATTAAAATAATTAAATTGCCCAAGAAAATCATAAAAAAGAAAGAAAAGAGTTTTCATAAAAAAACAATAAAAAATCAATCACCAAAATTATCATTATTATTGCGTAAATACTGAGATCATAAAAATCATCTAATCTAAAGAACGAATAAAAACAACAGGAAAAAAAAAAGAACAAAGGGAGCAATATTAATTCTAAAATGATAACCAATATAAAATAAAATTTCAAGATTGAACCGATTAGGAAAAACATCCAAAAATAAATAAAAATAAATAAAAGCATAGATGCATTAAAAATTCACGTTTTCAGTCTCCCCCCGCCCCCCTCTCTCTCTCTCTCCATTTACTCTAACAAAACTATCTTCAACTTGACCTCCCCGATTAACCATGCTTTAACCATTCAAGTCATCTAATCCCTCCTTCAAGCCAGTCGCTCTATCAAAAAAAACACCATGACGACTCTCACAGTTCCTCCTCCGATTCCGCCTCCTTGGCTGCCACCGATCAGGTTCTCTTTACATCCAATTCTCTAATTTCCTCTCTTTCCACAACAGTCTAATTTTCAATTTCGTGATCTCAGATTATGAGGCAACGATTTCAAAGTTCATGTTTGATTGATTTTCGATGTTTTTTTTCTTTGTTTCTATCAAGCTTGGAAATCTTTCAGTGTTTATGTTTTGGGTTCGAGTCCTTTCAGTATCTGTGCTAGTCCCTTACCACCAGAAAAGCCAAAAACACCCCAGAAAAGAAACAAAAAACGCTGGCTCATTAAGGCTAAATTCGTCCCGATACTGTCACAATCTACAGTGAAAACACTCTGTATCTATAGTGAAATGTACAGGGAAAACACCACGCGTTTTATTTGTTAGTTAATAATAAGAGCGTTGAATTTTTTTATGCCACCGCCTAAAATGAAGCAAAAACAAATTTCCAATGACAACCTTCAATTCGCAGCAAAACCTTATCCTATCAAAAACCACAATTTACCTAAAGACTAGCAAAAGCTTCCCTCATTTCCCACCTCACAAAAAACCATGGCAACCCTTCCTTTTCACCCCATCTCCTTCCTTCGTCCTAACCAGACATAAACTACCCACCGAGCTCTCTTCTTTTAAACTCAACTACAAAGCTGGCAGATCCTTGAAGACTGTAGTTAGGTCCTACAAAGTGGTGATTGAGCATGAAGGCCAATCCACAGAGCTGGAGGTGGAACCGGATGAGACCATTCTATCCAAGGCATTGGACTCTGGATTGACGGTGCCTCATGATTGCAAACTTGGGGTGTGCATGACTTGCCCAGCAAAGCTAATAAGTGGCTCGGTTGATCAGAGTGATGGTATGCTCAGCGATGATGTGGTGGAGCGTGGGTATGCACTGCTCTGCGCAGCCTATCCAAAGTCAGATTGTCAAATTAGGGTTATTCCTGAAGAGGAGCTGCTATCACTGCAACTAGCAACTGCTAATGACTAAATGTTGTATGCTTAATGTTTAATTGAAGAATTTTGATGTCAGTATGCTCAATCTTTTCATTACCTTATTTTGCAATAGAATGCTGAATAGATTTGCTTCTTGCTTGTGCCGAGGTATAATGTATAATAGAAATTTGGATCATCTCAGTGCCGGCCAGCATATCGTATCATCAAATTAATGGCTGCTGCTTCATGTCATTTTTTTCTGACCGCATACCTTATGAGTTGTTGAATTGGGTGAAGAGGTGTGGGTAGGTACATTCAATGGCAGGCAGCAAGTAAATGATGACATGATTTATTGTAAGGGGTTTCAATTTATTCATGCACTAGCGCCGTTTGAAACTCTTTTCTGTGTTCCCGAAGAGGCTCTTTTGGATCTAATTACGAGATCAAATTACGAGAGAGTTGAAACTGATCTTTCACCTGCCTCAATTGAACAAATAAGGAAGGAGGCTTGCGGTTTGAATTTTCGTAAACAAATAAAAATTTGAAAGAAAGAGTAGTGGGTTCCATTTTTCATGCAACAATCTGTTCAGTCATAATAAAAATTTGAAATCAACTACTGAAAATCTTCAAATCTCCACTGTACAAGCTGTTCAGTACATTAAACGGGGATCGTGCCTGTATTTTCTAGTAGTGCAGACTTCTGTATCAAATTAATATTTTTAAAAAAAAATATATTTTTAATATAAAAAATATAAAGAAAATTAAAACAAGAAAAAAATCATTTTTTCTTAAAAACACAGTATAACATTAAAAACAAACACTATTGTAATTACCCCCATTTCAGCTCCCTCCATTCACCGCTCATAATGCATAATAAAAGGACTGAAACATTCATCTGTTTCAACGGTTACTGGTTAGAGAGGACAGGAAGCGCAACAGCAAAACAAGATGATGTCATAAGGGTGTTTCGGGTTTGGAAAGCAGCAAGGACGATGATTGCATAAAAAGACAAGTGTTAAGATAACATTGTCATTATCAAGGACCCCAGAAAATAATTGGCCAAGATAAAGGCCTCATCCCGTACAATTTCTTAGTGCATGGTAATGAGATGTCTTTTCTCCTATTTACCGGCAGTGTCCTCAAGGTTACCAAATCTTCATAATTTTCGAGAGTGCGAGTCAGTGTGCGACCCATCAATCAGGCAGTCATTAACGTTACACTAACCACCAGTATAACAAAATAAACGAGCATTGTCTTTAGGTAGGTCCCACGGAATTTAGAATGGGCGACTTTCCAAAGAAGCCAGGCTGAGCTGCGTCCTATTAAACCATCCAAACCGATGTGCAGGTTGTCACCGTTCAATTCCAAAGAAAACATCTTCATTTTGGCATCCCGACTTCAACAAGCACACACGTGAAGACTCTTTCCATGAGAGATCTCCCTTTTTCCATGCATTTAATCATACATGTGTAGCTAGCACAGATAAATGGTAGCGTGCATTATCAATGCTGGCAAACCCAGCTTGCAAGTATGATGCCAACACATGTCTATACATTACTGGGAGAATAACAGGGGAACATGTAAACAATCATGTGCCTGAACCTGTAAAATTCCTGCGAACACAAGCTATCATTACAAACACTGATAAGCTGAACGTGGATAGAGTTAGCAAACGGCCTACATGGAGTAAGTCAAAACGAAGGAAAATGAAATGCCTACTGCTCAACTTCTGCAGCAAAAATGCCTTGAAGGATCTGTGGTTTGCAGATCAAATGAAAATACATTAAATCACACCATTGTACCTCATGTCATCATCCATAGTCTACATGGATGCTTTTGTGTTCTTGAAGGCTCTCGATCATGACCTTCTTCCTTGTCTCAAAATCAACCTTGTATAGATCAGCAACTGTTGCTAGATAACCGTACAGAATCCTATTTTTCTCACCACTCCGATCCACCTTCACAAGGTTTGGATTTTTCTCATCATCCCTGCCAAATGTCAGGGGCTGCATGCGTCCCCACGCTTTGTGACCAAGATTATCCTTCTCAAAGTGTTCTGCCAGTCGCATAGCCTCTTTCAGACCTGATTGATCACCACCAAACTTTACAAGGGTAATGCCTAGATGACCGTCTCTTCCATACAAGGACTTTGACTTGCCACCCACAAATCCAAGATCTGGCCAAAACAGGTAAAAAAAAAACAAAAATAAGTGTGCAGAGTTGAGCTTGAGCAGATGATGGAGCTCATAAGAATCATCATCAAGTTTTCATCCAGGATAAGCAAAATCAATGGTTCCATATATTGTATTCATAAATAATGATTCAGCTCAAAGAAAAAGAAAATAATAATAAACGATTCTCAGCTGAAAACAACAGCAGACACTAGAAATATAAGTTAGCAAATGTAGATCATACAAAAGAAAATTTGATTACCCTGAATTTGAGACTTGCGGTGGCTAATGGCTAAATAGTCATTGACAATAACAAATTTGCAAAAGAAAAATAGAATAAACCAGCCTGTTGTTACAGGCTTCACTTAAACTAACATCAAAACAGAAGAGAAAAGAAAAGGTAAACTAATAAATCATGGAAACAAGATGCAAATAAGTATATTTTGTGCAAGGAAGCACAAACAAGTCACTAACATGAGGTGTAAGACTTTATGTCCCATGATTCTGGTATATTCAAGGAATACAAAAGAGATATATGTAGCAATGTCTGCATAAACCAAATACAAAATATACAGCCTCAGAAATTGTATGCATAAAGATTGATACCCAGAAAGTCACTGGAGGCTCAATCTTTGCCAAATCTAGAAACACAAACATTCAAGTCACCTACCAGGGCCCATAGTATATTTTGTTTCTCATTCATTGATAGATTTGGATGGACTGAAAATGAAAACTAAAAAGAATATAAGAAGAGTTTATGATCCCAAAAAAAAAAGAAAAAAACCTTAGTCTCAGACCATGACTGAAATACATGTTATTCAGCAACATGCAAATCATAGAACAAGCAGAGTTGATGATCTAAACTCAACTCAAAAGCATCTTTGTCATTGCATCAAGCAAAGCAATAAAACCATTGCAAAGCACAATCAGTTGTTTTCATTGGGATCTTCGATTTTGGTGGTTTTGTTTTCTTTCCTGAGTCCTTGAGCAACATAACCTTTTGTGGTTCACAAGTACCATATTCATTGTGATAAGAAACACTCAAATTTTCATGTTCTTGCTACAGTTAAAGGTACATGAGTACATATTTTTCTAAGAATTTCTAAGTCTCTTATTATCTTTGCACCTCAACTAGTCTTACTGTATTTCTCAAATTACAAATTCTAAACCTCATGGAACCAGAAATAGAAAAGGTCCTAAGAGTCTTTGCAAGTTACTTTCTTAAACTTTTGATATCAGAATATTAGTGTTTGGTTTTAGCTTGGAGGCCTATGCATGTGTGTAATGAGTGCATTATCTATCTCTTTTCCTCTCTCTCCTTGTTCTTTTATATCCACTCCCTAACTTCCATCACTGCATCAACTTCTCTCACATCAAATCAACCCTTATTTCATTTGTAAGAAAAACAACACATGATGTAATCTCAATCTCCCTCTTCCATTCAGTAGCTCCAAAAAATACAAATCTGCAACTCTAGTACTGTTTGGATCATTGTTCACAGCACCCAGGCAGCCTCCATATTTCATTCTCTGCTTGCTTTGCTAACTCTTAATCATGCAACAGCATACAGCATACAGCATCCAGAACACTTACGCAATTGATTGATCCATCAAATTAGATTCTAAACACAACAACTAGTCACTGCACCAGAAAACCTGCAACCTGCATCCCAAGCTCTAGCTACTTGAACTTCCTAAAGCAGAACCAATCAAGTCACAAAAGCACAAAGAGCAGAATATTTAAATCTGCTCAACATCACAAAGTCCACCTACTGATCCAAATCTGCAATGACAAAAACTTCTTTAGTTTACTAAATTATCCTTTAGCATAGAAGTTACATCTCTTAGTGGGGTAGGTGAGATTTTCTAATAATTTGGTACATTGCTGTGATATTTTCCATAAGAGTGTCCTTTGGATGGTAGCTAGACTCATGGGGGCTAGTTAGTACAGATGAACTTCACAGGTGTCGAGAGGCAAAAAGATCATAAAGCTCAAAATGTTGTTTCCTCAATAGTTTTATCTGAGTGAATATAATGTAAAAGAGAGTGAAGAAGCACTTCCAATGGCTGGTCTTCTGGTCTGTACAGTATAAATAATCTTCCATTACAGCAACAACAGCCCTTGAAATAGTTAGGCAAAGGCCTAACACAACAAACCCTAGCCCATAAATAACTTAATTTTAACCATACAAGATACCATAATAAAATAATATGCATAAAAGATAATATCGAAGGAAAAACCTAACTAAAAGAAACCAGCTACATATGCTGAAGCACCTGCTAAAGTAACCTATCAATTTTGAGCTACTACTCAGGTTTTCTCCCCCCCAAAAAAAATATCATCAGTATTCTTAGCAGAAAATACACTAAAATTAGGTAGTATATTAGGTAATAGCTGGTGACCAGCATCTTTAATAACTGTTAAAAAAAAACAGGAAGTAAATCCTATATAACAGGAGGGTTTTATTGAGCAGATAAATATCATTGTATAAGTTGCAATTACAGAAAGGAACTAAGGGGCACACTATACCTCTCACTTTGCTATCCATTGCTCTGTTTCCCAAACCTTCTAGGCGCCCATCTTTACCTTTCCCTGTAATTGTGTTATGAATTATCACCATTGGTGGCCACATAATCAAATCATCCTGGTTTGCTCCTGCTTCATCAGCAGGTAAAAATTGGTAGGCCTTTGAGTTATCAGGAGGCTTTGAATAGTTCCATCCCATTAGAACACAAAGAGCTTTATGTAAGCCCAAGTGATCCACACGCACATCAGCATTATCTGAGTTGTACGTGTGCATTATAAGAGCATGCATGTCTGGGAAGTCTTTGGAAGACCTGTAGTGTGCATATCAAGGGCAGTGAAGAATAATAATTCAGGTTTCTCTCAGATATTCTTAAGTCTACAAGTTCAAACTAAAAGAATAACAAAGATGGAACCACCACCAGATTTGAGGTAAGTTCAAGGCACAAGCACACAAGTAACACATAAAGTTCACAAGTTCACATCATAAAGTCCGTGCCTTGCATGCCTCGATCCAGCTAAACAATAAACGTCAACCTTTTGATGTGTAGCAAGCAGGTAGAGCTGGAATTTGAATTAAAACAAGCCAAGGTAGTAGTTCCATCTTTGCTGTCACTTTGGCGTGGTGTGACTCTTTAAGGTGAGCCAATTCAAATGTTATCCATAAGCAAAAATGAAAAAAAAATTATTCATGTGCGACTTCCAAATAAACCCCAATAAGCATAAATCAAGATCCACAAGACTATGTTTTCCTACAAAAAAAAACATGACCTCAACTACAATCCTTAAAAGGAAGTTGACATACAGCTAATCATATAAACAATTTTCATATCACAGTATACCTTTCCAACAAAAATACAGTATCATGACCAAACAATCTCAAAGGCACTAGGATTAATGCTCATAGCACATTGTGTAATCTGGCAAAACTTAAATGCAGCATTGCAACATCAATACAGATGCACCCCCTTCTTGAGTAACAGAGCATTTACAGAGCCAACAACGTAGCTTATTCAGACTAGTTCTACTTATTCTCAATAACACAAGAATAATATAAAAATGGACTACTCTACAACCAATAGGCAAGACAGCTACAATATTGGAGAAATTCAAGGAAGTAGCCTCATCATGAATACTTAACTCACAAACTTTCACACTCAAGAAGGAAAAGAGCAGAACAGAGCTGAAGAAAACACAGGTTTACAAGATTAAAGCTAGGTTGCTAAAATGATAAACCCTAGTAACTCATCAAGAGACACAAGTGACCAGAATCACCAAATCAATTTCTAAAAGCTATAACATTTTTTTATGATAACAAGCAAATGTTGCATAACAGGCTATGTACTGCAAATAAAACATATGAAAAAATGTGCATAGAATATGTCATGATTCACATAACAATCAAACCTTCTAAGAGATTACTCAAAAGCACCATATTCTTGAATCCTTATGGCTTCCTTTATCAACAAATGTGCACAAAAATATGATGTTAAGCAATGCCATCAATTAGAAAAATATGTAGCTTGCAAAGCCTATATGATATGACACTTGTAAGCAAAGTTGTCAGTTACCGTTTCAAAGAACGCTACAGAATTCAGTACTGTTATATTTCAAGATTTTGTTTAAGATCTATCTATTACAATAACAAGATGTTTTATTTCAAAAATAAATGTGAAAAAATAAGGTCACTCAATTATAAACTTCTATCTGAAAAATGAAATTATGAAAAGTTGAAAAATCTTTTCAATATAGTAACTTTTCATCAAGATAACTTTAGCAATGTTTATTAATTGAGGCATCTAAGAAAGAAAATGTAAGTTACTATTTCAGATAAAAATCTCATCAATGGAGGTTATATTTTGAAAGTTTAATATAAAAAACACAATGTTAATAAAATGATATCAGCATAAATACTTGCTTCTATGCTTAAGAAGGGAGAATGATTTCTAGGAAATATAAACTTGGCAAGAAGTTCAACGACTTTAATGAGAGAGGAAAAGAGAGAGAGAGTTACAAGCAAAAACAATCCTTTATGCTTTGGATTAAAAAAGTCAATTGTCATGTTACTGAATCATCAGTAGCCAGGAGCCTTTTGGCATCTGACAAACTTGTCTACAAGGGGTGATGACACATGTTTGTTCCCATCCCTACTTAAGGGAGATAGAGCTTCACTCAGCATTGCTCCATCAAGCTTTCACCTATTGCGGAGAATTCTCCATTGCTGCCTCCCACCATGGCAGGGACTATAGATCTTTCCCTTAGAAGGTAAGAGTCTGTGTTAGAGTTTGGAGCAAGGCCACCCATTGGGATATGGTTTCTTCACCCATTTTCAGCATGGAACGGAACGGCTACGAGAAGAGAGAAATATCCTGAACAGAATTTTTGAAATGGATCGAAATGTAAAGCAAGATGGAATTAGGAGTTTGAAGTTTTGGATTCTAGGGCGACTCAATGTATTTGTCCCTTCTGATTGAGATGGAACAGAACTCACAACCATGAGTAAATAGAAAAGGGGGAAGGTGGTATATGTACTATTAGAGAATAATATAAATCATATTTTAGGGTCTCACCTAAAAGCTTAAGCTTTTAGGTGAGATGGTTTCTTAACATGGGATTAGAGCCTTGTTGACCCAGTGGTCACGAGTTCGATCTCACCACCCTCATTCTATTTGATAACAATCAAGCACAAAGTAGTGTGGGCATATGTGCAAGTTTTAAGCCCAAAGAGCTTTTACTTGAGAAGGGTGTGTTAGGGAATAATATAAATCATATTCTGAGACCTCACCTAACAGCTTAAACTTTTAGGGAAGAAATGGTTTCTTAACATGTACCCCCAAAGGGTGATGAACTATACTAAATCACACACATGAGTATATACCTAAAATCATTGAAGGGACAAAATGCAAGTTTATAATGCTCACCATCTCTTTCTAGGATCAAACCCTCGATTAAGTACTCACTTCTTAGCAATCATGGCTAGTTGCATTACAAGTATGTTTGCGATAAGATCAAAGCGTTTAAATGCTACTCCTATAATGGTTAAACCTCTTTTGTAATTTGTCATAAAAGGGCAAAGGCCAAGGGGTAACATTTAATCCCAAATGGGTTAACAAAGGACTAGTTAATGGAGTCAAAGGAAGTTAAAGTATGCCAGACAAATAGCTACCACCATTGTTGCAACTACAACTAACTCCCAAACTATTGCTCATGTATTTGAGTTTTGTTTACAAGAACACCATAAGGGTATGAGTATGCAAAACTCAAATCATATCAAATAAAAACCCAGATTTTACTCAAAACACATTTAAGTTGTTTAAAAACTTCACTCCTAAACCTGTGATATCCCAATTTTTTTTAAAAAAAATCCAACCATAAGGACAATACTGCCTGATTCCCATGACATATCCCATAACAAGGTACTTGATATTTTCCTAGGGAGAAGGAGGGCATGAGAAGTTGTTTGCAAGAAAGCCCTGAGAGTTCACTTTCAAAATCATACAAAATAGTGAATGAACTATTACAAAATATAGTTAATGTCAGCTTCAAGCCATAAATAAGTTGATGCAACTTGGGTATTAAAGAGTCGCATTGGACAAACATGTAAGCAAGGCCACAATTGTAATTTAATAACTTTATGTTAAACAAGATTGTTGTTCTAACCATAGCTATGATATAAAAGCATCTTCTAACCATAAAGATAACAAGTTTGTTGCTTAGGTTTAACTTATTCTAAATACAAAAGGCATTTTTTTGGATAGTTCTCCAAAACTAATTAGGACAAGGAATGTTTCAAAACTATAGAAAAGAAAGTAAAGTGCTGCTATACATTTTCGAGAAGGATAATGAGAAAAACTCACTAAGAACTTCTCTGCTGTGTTGGATTAATTCAAACCATAAAAAAGCGATGCTCTCTTCCAAGGAATGGTTCCTTAATCTTATTTGTGTGAGGCTAGCGATTTTTTCACTCCTCCCTGTTAAACCCAATTCAGATCTGAAATCACATGTTCAATCACTAAAGCCTTAAAATTACTTTTCCCCTCTGACTACTTGAATCCAATTGCTCTTCAGCACCTTGTACATCCATAAGTCCATGCTAGACAAGGTTCAAGCACCTTAGACAGTCCTTGCTTGAATTATAGCTACTACATAGCCAACATGCAAACCTCATAATAATCAGCAAAGAGAAATGGCACACAACTTATAGTCATGCAGGCACTTATTGGGACTGATAACAACTCCAGATCATGAAAGAGAGAGATCTACATGATAAAAGCTTACCATACAAGATAATCAAAACCCATCAAAAGAGGAGAAAACAAACAGCTAATCTGTAGATAAATTCTTGGATTATACACCTTAATATATACTATGCAAAAAAGCAAAGAATTGATGTAATAAAGAATACCACAGAAGGATTTACACCTCAACTGAAGCACCAAACAAGGAAATAGATTCTGTTCGTACTCTCCAAATACATGTCCAAATTAAGAAAAACCATGAGCATCAAAGGTAGTCAGTGAACAACTGAATTTTTTTATGAGATAAGTTAGCCTAATAATTTAGAGAATATATGTGCAAAGAAACACAACCAACAAAATTCAAACTTTGTTCAGATTTCTCACTCGTCAAAATGATCTTAGATATACATTTTGACTGCTACTAGAGAGTTAAGCAATCCTCAAAGCATAACAAGTCTTCCAGCTTACACAGGAGGAACGAAATCTGTAAACCAATTTGAAAAACTATAGAGACATGGTAGCTAATCTTCTCTTTTACAAAATGAGCAAAGATAAGGTGAACGCATAAACTGTTTTCCAACTTGAAAGTTAAAATTCAAAAAAGGAAATTGCACGTCTACTATAAATGAACTAAATCTTCAACATCATTAAGATCAATTGTGAGCCAAAGGTATACAGGAGTTCTACCCACAGAAATTTACAGTGAACCCACAGTATGGGATTTAATCATTTACTATTCTGTACTGCAAATAAGAAGAATAAAACAAGGCAAGCCACAACAAAAAGCCCACCAGTCTGAAGTAGAAGAGAAAAAAAAGAGGCAGACAGCTAGTTTGCAGGTAACATCTAAATTTTTTACACCCTAGCACAGTACCTAAAAAGCCAATAAATCAATCTAATAAAAAATATCACACATGGAAACAGGCACCAACTACCTTCCTTGATTAATTGAAGTACCAAGCAATAAACTAAATTATTTTTATACTTTCCAAATAAGGCATGCACATTAAGACAGATCATAATCATCAAAGGTAGAGAACAAACAAAAAGACTTTTGTAAACTTTTGCAGACAAGTTGACCCAATAACATGAAAATTTCATCAAATTAATGAAGTTCATCCAAGTTTAGAAAATTTCTAGCATTGGCATCCAATTTAACAGTAATTTGTTCTCATTACACGTAGAAATGAAAGAATCATCGAAGATTAACACATCTTCTACTCAACACAGTTAAAAGCATCCATAAACTTATCTGCAAAGGCATAAAAACATGAGCGTATAATTCCAATTCTACAAAAAGTGCACAGTAAAAGGTGCATACTTAAAACTCATTTTGTAACATGGTTGAAACTCAGACCGGAAACCTGTATTTATCAAATGCACTAAATCTACCATGATGTTAGCGCCTATTGTGAGAACCAAAAGGAATGCATATGTTCTACCATGTTACAATGTTCTACCAGAAAATTGCAATTGTATGTCCAAAATCAGCAGCCAACTTGACATTTATGACAGTAAGAAACTTCCTACTGAATAAGAATAGTAACCACAGAAAAACAAAATGGACAGGAAAGTGTTTATATCTATCTAAACTAGTCTAAAAGGAGGAAAGAATCTTTAACTATCATGTACCAGTTGAGAACTTTCATGTCTTCCTTCATGCAATAGCAGTTATAATTTGTAAATCAAACGTGACTTCTGCAGTTAGTGCATCACCATCAAGTATTGCTAGCATCTTGCCAGAGTCGTAAGGTACCTCAGTTACACCACTAAATAACAAATAATTTCCCTAAATTGAAAGGAACCATAACCAACGTCAATTAGAAACTGGCAGAGAATCAGCCTTCTATGGCATAGAAATACTGAAATGGCAATTCCTGTCCTAATACTCTAGCAGTATAACATGTATTACACAACAGCAGGAAAATGTTAAAACCATCGAACTACTAATCCTTGGATAGAAGTGTATACAATCGGCAATAAGCTTAAACACACACAAAAGCATCCCTTATGCGAGGCTTTGGGTGTTGATCAGTCCTGGAAAGACTGGAAGTGGAGTATCTTCCCTCTCGCAAATACATGAAAACACCCACCATTTTCGGTCCCATTAAACTCAAAGAAAACATTCTATAACTACCACATCAACATTTGTATGGTAAAATGAATAAAATATTCAATAAATCACTCACAGGGAAGAGAGAGAGAGAGAGAGAGAGAGAGAGAACAAAGAAGAAAATAAAATTGAAAAGTAACAAACCTGCCACAAGCCACACACTGCAGCCGCCCTTGCTTCCTATCTTCCAAATACTTCTTCCTATCAGCCTCATTCTCATTAATCACCTTCACAAAATGCAAAAAAGCTTTCTTTAATGCACTCTGGTTCACTTCACCAACATTCCTAATATTATTACTACTGACAAACCCCACACCATCACCGCTACTAATCCTCATTTGCTTCCCCGCTCTAATTTCACCCCCCACGTTACTAGTCCCGGCACCCCACGAAGTATAATTTTTCCCATTTGAATTGCTGTTGTTATAGTTACTAGTATTATTCACGTGCTTCACTAATTCCTCTTCAAATTTCCTCTTATTCTGATTTTGAAAACCTAGCACGTCAGGGCTCCGTGGAGGGAAGCGAGGGCCACCGGGGAGAAAGTCTGGGGTGCCCCCCCCGTGGAAGAACCGCGGTGGAAGAGGAGGACGAGGGAAGTCTTGGTAATCCGGGGGGAGAGCTAAGTAAGAACGGGCGCTGCCGTCGGCGAGCATAATAGTGCGGCGTTCAAGCATGTGAAAGCCGTAGGTAGGTGGTGGAGGAGGGCCGAGGTCTGGGAACGGGAACGGAGGGACTTGTTGAGGTTGGATTGGGCCTGCAGTAGGAGTAGCGGGCTTGGGGGATCGCCCAGTGTTAGGTTTTGGGGAAGGATTTGGTTTAGGGAGTTTCTGGTTGGATTGAGGTAGTGGTGGATTGTTGTTGTTGCTGGAGGTGGTTTCCCAACGGGATTTGCGGTGGGGGGCAGGGGTGGAAAAGGAAGAGGGTTTGTGAGTGGTGGATTTGGGGTGGGAACCACCCGCCATTCTCCCGGGAAAATGAGTTCTAATTGGATGTCAAGATTTGCAGTAGAGGAGGAGAGAATGAAGGAGTTTTTATTCTGTGGTTTCTGCGTTTACTTTCAGCAGGGACAGGGAGAGAGGATGGTGAAAACGGTCTGGTCTGGTCCGGTCTCTCTCAAAAAGAATGATCTCAAGGTGAGCTGCATATCGTCTTTAAGAAAACGACAAGTAACCTTGAATATCATTTATATTATTTTCATTTTATTTTCTTAAGTTTTTTTTTAAATAAGTAAATAAGAATGTTGAAAAAAAAATTAACATTAATATTTTTTAAAAAATATAAATCACATAACTTGATTTCGAATTTAATTTTTAATATTTATATATAAATTTAACTGACTTTTTAATTGAAATCAATTAAGCGATTACAAACATGAGAAAAGTGGGAATGTCCTTTTGATAAATATGGTATTTTGATAAATATGGTTAATTTCTTAATATTTTTATATTGTTTTGACGTGAATAAAAAATAAAAATTGCTTAAAAACAACCTAGAAATTCGTGGGGGACCGTTCTTTAAAGAAATAGGGTAGGAAGGGATTGAAAGCGAAATCTGTGTGTGGAAGGAAAGGAATCAAGGGAAAGCCCATCTCCAATTATAGGTAGGATTTTATGTTTTTGGTTTTGCTCAGAACTCAATTCCCATGATAATTGCTTGTTGGTTTGTAGGGATGCTGCGGCTTTAACTTCCTCAACATGGTTGGTTGAGGAAGAGCAAACAGGGATGATTTGAATAGCGAATGGGCGTGCTTGTTGCAGCAAGAAAAATTTAAGAATACCGCTAGGAATGATTTGAATAGCGCCAAGAATTTATAAGCTGGAGTAACCAGAAGCACATCATCTAAACTACCCAACTGTTTTCTGGATGAGAAATTCAGGCTGTGCCTGTGATCACGCCATCACCTCCATTCAAGTATGAAAAGAAAACTAGGAACTTGAGAGCAAATATGCTGAGGTCTTGAAGGTAGGAAACATGTAGCACAACTTCTATGGTTACCATGAAACCCTTCACTATCATTTTGTAGATTCATCCTTCGTGCAATCAAAACTTCTGTAAGTTGGTTTTCTTTTTTCTTTTAGCAAGGCTGTGCAGCATTCAAGAGCAACGCGTTAAGCAAACTCAGGGAAAACAAATTCTCATGCTATGCACAAATGCATATGGATTTCTTTCCAAATTGGTTGACATTGACATGATTTAGGTGTACGAATCCCAAAACAAAATAAAAAAATTATAAATATGAGAAATCAATAAATAAATAAAAAAAAAGGAGTTAGAAATTGCCAATTGATTATCGCATGAATCCCAATGCCATCACCATCTGCACTTGGAAAGCAACACATCTCATTCTGCTTGGAAAGATTATAGTCCCAAGTTTTGATGACGTAGGCATTTAATATGGACTAGAGAAAAGGTACTGGATCCTATTCAAGACAGACAATTTATCAAAATTCACTTCATGTGCCATAGAATAAAGCGCAGAGTAATAACCTGGCTATCACTAGAAATCAAGTCCCCACAGGCAACGGTTCAGATTTCTCAGTGTACATACGCCAGTGGCCACACCCAAGAAGCGTCAATAAAGTGACAAGATATAAAACACAAATAACAACTAAGAGCTCCATTTATTCTTGACAGTATACCTCCTCCCTGCTGCTCCCTCTTTTTCCCAATGCCACAGGAGGAAAACAAAGTTTGAAATACCACAGCATCAATTCATTACAATTTCATAATACAACTAATCATATGGGCAGTAGTCTATCATTCACAATATCCATCCCCATATTGGACTGCCATCAGCAGAGCAGTAGTATGCCTACCCACACCACTTTTGCTTTAGCTTTTATATATATAGGTGCTCAGCTGATTATCAAAACCACAAACTAGTAGAGATCACCAAAATAGGTCCCATGGAGGATGCTTGAAGACAATGCATCCACTGTCACAGCACCTTTAGGCAAATTTCAACCACCCTTCTTAAAGTAAATTTCAACCACCCTTCTTAAAGTAATGATGAAACATTACGATCGTGACAGAACCCCTTTTGAGCTGCAAAAAACAAATCAGACATGCATTATAAGAAATATTTTGTGGTATAAGTAAGAAATCCTTCTGATGCTACATAACTTTACAATGTGCCATGAAGTAGGCTGCCTAATGGACAGTGAACTGCAAACAGATGATAGGAAATAATTTGTAAGGCTCTACCAGCCAATTTAAGAAAACTTGCTGGGCTTATTTAAAAAAGATTGAAGCTTCTTAACTACAAAACTTTGATGCAACGATTTGCTCAAGAAGAACCAAAGAGGAATCTTACACTAAGGAGACAAATCACTGTCACATATCAAGATGAAAGAGGAGAAATGATATTAAAAAAGGAACATTTTGAGATCTACAAATGAAACACTTACCATAGCTTTTTGTTAAGGTAGCCTCAAAATCAATGGAAAAGGTAAGGAAAAGAGACTAGAGCAGTGCTATTGCACTTATAAGACTGCTTCTCATCTTTAAATCAACATCAAAATTTAGATAATGTTGACAAGGAGTGATGCTGTCGATGCCAGTACATCCATAGATGAAAAAAAGAAATCAAACCTTGGCACAGTCCCGAGGCGACGTGAGTCATATTCCGTAGCTTGTCGAAGCGCCCTGGCAAAAGCTTTGAAGGTTGCCTCAATAATATGATGAGAATTTCTTCCAGCAAGCTGTGCTCAGCATTAGAACATTAATTTATAAGTATAAAAGTGACAGCAAACAGGATTAGAAAAAGTTTCCTCGCTAATCATTACAGGGAAAATGTAAATTCAAATATTAAAAGGGGAAATTTGTAACAAAAAAATAACATGCAAGCCTACCTCTGAAAGATTTAGGATTGCAACAAAGATCATGGAAAATTTCCAGTACTCCCATTGTACTGTCAACTTAGTACATCTCTAAACCAGACTGTGCAGTGTGTTCAATTTGCCATGTCATATATAGTAACGTAAACCCTAAAATCAACACATTTTCGATTATGAGAGTAGCCTTAAGACCAAAATCTGCCACCCATTCTACATTCTATGTTTTAAAACCTAGATCTAATTTTAATCCAGATCCCAACACGAAAATGAGATTCACTTCTAGATGCTTTTTTTATTGTTATCATGTCCTTATCCCTTGTTAATTCTTTATAGGATACCAATCATGAGCTTTGTTACATATCTTGGGTTCTCTACAAGGAAAATATACCATTCTTGTCCATGGATTCCACTTTGAACCACTTCCAAGTTTGTCTGTTGACTCTGGCAATTGATATCCTTTTGATTCTTGATGGGTAAAAGCAGACCATAATTCAAAACATAAACACAGTTTTTTGTCTTTAGAAAATAAAGATACAAAATATATTAGAGAGAGAGAGAGAGAGAAATTAAATGACATTATTGTGCAAAAGTTAAAGCTTACATAAACTGAGTTGGAAAAAATGGATAAGTGACAGGGTTAGCGTGGAGGTAAACCAAGTTAACAGACCAAGGGAGTACTAGAGTTTTTCTTCTTCTCTTTCTTTCTTTCAGTGACATTGTGAGAGAATATAAATAATCCAATCCCAAAGAAAATGAAGACTGTTTGTGCATGACAGCCAATAGTACTGGAATGCTTTGGGTTAAATTGAAAAAAAATTTAAGCATAATTATAGTGTTACCTGTCGAATGTGTAGCGTCATACCAGAAGTATTCACCAATGACTGGAAAAAGTGTTCAACCAACTAAAAACAGAAATTTAAAATTAATCATGAATATCCTTGGCCAGTACATCTTAGAAAATGGAAGGTTAAGAAAAAAAGGAAAGAGGGAGAAAGATGTTCCATGTTCAAAATAATAGACAAAGTTAGAAATTCCAAGGTGTGAACTATATCCACATCAAGTTGTCATCTTGAGACTTTGACCAATATCCAAGAGTTGACAACAGGCAAAATAAAATGAAATCATTGTTGCAAAGGGAAGCGAAGAAAGTAATGTGGAGCACCTGAGTGTCATATTTTCCAACTCTCTGGGTAGGAATTTGCAAATCATAACCTAAATATGGCCGGCCAGATAAATCCTGAAAGAAAATAAAGCTTAATTCAATACACATATGCATCATAAAATTAAAAAAAAATGGTATGATGGGATGCTATGAGTTTAGTCTTGACTTCCATGAAGCGTCTGCAAACTCAAGCTGTCTGAGTCCATTTCATAATTAAAATGCATTATGATCATAGAATTGAATCTTTGATATACCACCTTCAAATGAGCAAAACCAAGCAAAGTGACAGATTATGAACTGCACAATTCCTATGGTGCATGCTGCACACACACAAATGAAGATGCATAACCAAAAAGCTTGAATGTTTAGGGGCCTATTTGGGAGGGTGGTTGCGGTTGCTTTTGAAAGTGCTTTTCGTTTAGAAAATACATCAAAATGATATTTTTTTATTTTTTTTAAAAAATCAGTTTTTGACATCAACACATCAAAATGATCTAAAAACACCAAAAAAAAATTTCATTTAAAATGAAAAAAAAAAATGGCCAAATGCCGGTTTGACCGCAGTGCCAAACAGCTTCTTAATGTGCAAGATGACAATCACAAAGTCGCATCACCCACAACTGTGATGACTGATGACTATTTCTCTCCCAAAAAAACACCCCCAACCCAGAAACCTCATATTGCATACATAGAAAAAATCATCATAAAACTAAATTTTGAGGACTACCAAAATGAGAAATGCTAAGAAGAGTTAATGGTGACATCTGTGTAAACACCCACCATGAATTTTACACCCATCTTGAGACTTCCACCCAATCATACCCTAGTGACCTCATAATTTCCTAGTGCCATTCTTATCCTTTTTCCAAAACGAGACAATCCTTAGCAAAGTTGCAAGTGATGCAACTGTGTAACCTTCACCATGTTTGTTGCATATGTGTGAAAGAAGACTGCACACTGATAACTGTGTGATTTGCTTAAAGGGTAGCAGTAGCGGTGTAAGTTTTCAGAGTGACGAAACTTTGAAAGTGGGGGGAAAAGTAGAGGTGTTTGGTTAGTAGCTACAAAGTGATATTTATAATGACAACGAGCATGTATAACTTACCAAGGAAACATGTATTAATGCTTCATCAAGAGGAGCTGAGAAGTCACCGAACCGATTAATCCCTTTCCTATCCCCAAGCGCCTGCAGCAAAGCCTGCAGAGGCAAATTCTCACATATTACCTCCTATTTCCAGAAACATAATCTCGTAGATACCAAAAAGAAAAGGCATTGTTAAAAAAGAAAAAAACAGATGATTAATGCTTAATTCTACAGCTACAAGATACAAAATAAGAAATTAAGCAGCAGCAGCAGCAGCAATTTTAATAATAATCAAGATGTAAATTAAAAATAAACTGAGAGAGAAAATACAGCAAGAATTACATACAGTTCCAACAGCAAGGGCAACATCTTCGTTAGTGTGGTGATCATCAATGTGAATATCGCCAGTTGCCCTCACATGCAAATCAAAAAGCCCATGCGAAGAAAGTTGCTAAGAACACAAACCAGCCTAATAATTAGAGAGAGAGCATAGCATCTCAAAGCAAGCAGAAACTAGAACTAATAAAACCCAAATGAAAAGGAAAAAGATTACTAACATCTAACATGTGATCGAGGAAGGGGATGCCAGTAGTCGAATCAGCAATTCCAGTTCCATCCAAGTTAATCTTGACAGACACATTTGTCTCTTTAGTAACTCTCTTCACTTCACCAATCCTAGTGCTTCCTGAAAAAAAGGAAATCAAAACTGGCAGTGGAAATAGACTGACTGAAATCAGAGAGTAAATGAAGAGGACAGAGATTTGTACCGGATTCGATGGGAGAAGAGGTGGTTACAGAGGAGCCGTTGGCCTGAAGTGGAGTGGCAAGTGGTTTTGTGGTGGTAGTCGTATTGAAATCCATTAGTAAAGGAGTTGAAGAGAAGATTGGGTTAGGGTAGTGAATGCGCGTGGGCACCAGATTTGTGTGAGAGATGGTGGGTGTGGGTAGTCTTCTTGGTTTTGTTAGTGAAGAAAAAGTGGGAGTGCGGCTTAGGACTCCTGAGACCTCCATTTGTTCGTTCGTTTGTTTCTTCTACTGGGAGGTTAAGCGCTGCGCTTTTCCCATCTTCAACCACACACGCGACGCACCAGCTGCGATCAGAGTCCACTACCGTAACGGCGTCGTTTTATAGTCCCACGTCTCTCCTTTTTGTTTAAACTCGGATTAAAAAATACATATATTGATAGAATGGTCCAGGATTGAATGAACTGGCCAGCTTATTAAAAAAACCTTAATACATTGAAATAACATCATGAATGATTTATGAACTACTCGTGCAGGGAAAGTAGAAAATTCCAGCCAGCTTCAAAATGGCCATTTTTCCAGGCAGATATAACCTGATCTGCTCCCAAACAGAGCAGCACTCCATGAGAATGCTGACAAGAAACCTCCAGAGCTTTGGTTTCTGTCAAGACCATTTAGTGAATATTATGCTATTTTTATCAAATTCAATGTATATGGGCCACTTGCAACTGGCATAAATTTTATGAATAAGGTGCAGGCATTATGAGAAGGGAAAAAAAGTATGTTATAATTACATGAAAAAATAGAATTCAAAATCCCTTTTTTCCAACAGCCTACGTCATGTTACAAGGTTAGCATACATGAAGGATGTTGCCACATAAAAATGAGATGATACAAACTCGTAACGAAAGTCCAAACTTGGATCTGGGTAGACTCGGATACAATACACACTGAATTGCATGAAAATGTTGATCATCGACACCCGACACATCTCCAAAGATCTGCCGTCCACTCTCCATTGCCTACTTTTTACAGCAGTAGATTCTCCTCTTGCAGTAAAACAGATATGGCACCAGATATTTCCATCAAGAGATCAAGTTGAAACTCTTGGTATCAAAACTTATCTTGATGCTTTTCCAAAGTAAAGACAGAACCTTCAAATCATACTAAGTAGCTTCAGCACCAAGTACTTCTCAGATGAATCACAGCTTCATTATGCCACCACAACACTGCCCTAATAATCATGAACTAGTTGGGGCATTCCAGGTTGGGTGTGCATGCAGGTTGAGCACAGAGACACTAAGCAGGAATGCTGAGGACGCGACACTATCAGATTGAGCCAGATTTAATTTTCCCTTCACTCGAGTCGATCCCAGAACTCTCCTCAGGCACATGTGAAGCAACTCCTCTGCAACTTGCTGCATCAGAAACAGCCTCTGAAACCGCATCTAATTTGGTTTCCCTCTCATGGACGGTTTCACTGTTAGGATCGGAATTAATTTGGACATTATTTTTCTCAGAACCACTGAATCTAGAAACGGATATGCCTGAGATCTCATTAACCCTCTCGGCAAAATTTTCTGCAACTGTCTTCTCCACAGAAGGGTCAGCTTCAAGACATACCATATCAACACTTGCAGTAGGAGCATCATCCAAATCACCATCATTACAAGACACGTTACTGTTTTCAACAGAGGAATCTGATACCAGCTTAGTTTCCATTAACGCATGGACATGAATGACTTCACCCTCTGTACAAGAATGATCTTTGTCTTTAGCAAGAGAAACCATTTCTGACATATTTTCCCCTTGCCGCTCACCAGACACATCCAAGATCATTATAGAAGCAGATTCAGATATCTTGCCCCCTGATTCAGAATCAGTACATGAAGTCCCATCAAAAGGACCTGCATTTTTAAGTTCACATGAGGCATCTAACGAACCACTCATCACGGAGGCTTTGCCCAAGGAAGCACCAGGAACTTGGGTATCAGAATTCATAGCTGCCATTTCTCCCTTAATACAAGTAAGAGAGGTATCATCAGCAGGAGAATCTGATCTGGACTTGACCATCTCGTGAACATCATGAGTTGTATTGGAGATGCATTCACTTTTCTTTTCCACAGGAGAATCAGCCAACTTGTCCTCGGATTCTGAATCTGTCTGAACAGTCTCCTTAGGTGACGCAGCAGGAGAATCTGATTTGGACTTAACCATCTCGTGAACATCATGAGTTGTATTGGAGATGCATTCACTTTTCTTTTCCAAAGGAGAATCAGCCAACTTGTCCTCGGATTCTGAATCTGTCTGAACAGTCTCCTTAGGTGACGCATCACTTTTCATTCCATGAGATGTATCTAAAGAACTATTCAATGTAGAGACATTGTTCAATGAAACGTCAGGGCATTGGGAATCAGGACTTGCACTAGCCACTTCATTTTTCCCAATGGGAGATTCCAAACCACCACTATCAAAATGGAGAGGATCATGCCCCACCGGAGAATCTGCATCAGAATTATTTGCTATTGCCATTTTAATACAATCACTGTCTTCAAACTCCATCCCATTTGCAACTGTTGAGAGAAATTTAGATTTATAAAACAAGACATGAACATAAAGTTAAAGAGGGAAAATTCAACAAAAAAATTTGACCAATACCTATGCTGGTAATCCTCTTTTCATCGGTATTTTCTTGCCCCAGCTGCTTCTGTAACATATCTATACCAGGGAACACCAACATATTCATAGACTTCAATTCTTGCTTGAGTGATTCATCGAGAGTTGTGAAACCAAAAACCTCTGTCCATGTATGCATAAGATCAGAGATTGCTGGGATAACCAGTTTCTCAACCTTCAGAGAACAGAGTGTCTGAGAGGAAAAGAAAAGGTTAATAGGATATATGGACATAGAGCAGGGGAAAACAAACGAAGGCAAACTAAATAAAAACTTTAGTTTCGGTAGTTTATACATGCAAAAACCAGCAAATTGGTTCTTATTCCTTACCGTTTCAATAACATAAAAAAGTCGACGGCACATCCCTTGACGCCTGTACATATGGCGAGTTCCAATGAATGGCATTTCTGCCAACCGAGTTCCATGGAACCTAACCAATCATGGACAGTGTTATTATCAGAATTCAACTGCATGCAATCTACACTCAAACACGCAAGTATACATAAATACCCAAGTTCTATTCAGATCGAACAGGAAGTCCTCCATGCCAAAACCTAACTTAGTCGCCCACATAAGTGTTTGCTATATTTAAATGACAGCGGAACCAAAAATGTATGGACTAATAAACTCAAAGTTATCTATAGGAAGGAAATCAATGAAAGACAATTGCTAGTTTCAAGAAGAGAATCCCTCCTGCATAACAAATGATTTTCATTTTCCTAACAAGAAAATCTGATTCCAGAAATTGAACTCACTTGTTAACAAAATTTAGAAAACCAAATCCAAAAGTTAGAAATTGCACTAGGAGGAGAAAACAAATGACTAAAACTTTCATACCTGATGGATGCAGCAGATATTATTTCATCGCCCCTCTCCAGAATAAGAGCATAAAAGCCACCAAAATTCAGCCGGTTAAAGTTTGATCTAAGAAAATAATGACAGTTAATGAATGGCAGAAAAAATTAAGAAAGCATCTTATAAAAAGACATGCAGCGTGTTTATGAAAAAAAAAGCATCAGGGCACATGAATAAAAAAATGTTAACTAGATATGTTCCTACGATGCTCAGCAATTCATGCACTCAACTGCATATATTCATTACATTCATGGAGTCATGTGTCAGATGGGCTAACAGAAAAGAGAACATGAACAATCAGCCAAGCTTAACAACATCCCAAGGGGGATAAAAAAAAGAAGAGCAAACTAATTAGATCCAATGAGTCACAAATCAATGTGTTGCCATTAAACTAAATATGACCACATACAAGTTGGCACCTGATTTGAGAGAATGGTTTTAAGATGGCTAGATCATGAGCAATGATTGAGATAAGCTGTGGTTTTCAAATTGGTTTATACCATGCATTGATGTTTCACACAAGGAACCTTCCTCTCGATTCTCTCTTCAATGAGAGATGCATAGTGACAGAGAGAAAGACAAGGAAGCTTATCCATTTCTTAGGCTACTCTCTCGTCTCTTCAGCTAATTAAGAAAGGGTATAGCATACCCCCAGACACTACCAGATAACTCTGCTCTAGCACTGCCAACATATTCCATCAGAGTAGGATATCTAACAATGTTCATTCTATGTCATTCAAGAATTGAGATCGCATACCCACAGTTGTAGAGAACATTGTGAATTAAATTGATCCCGCTCCTCCGATCAACAATTGGCAAAAAGCACTCATCCATGACAGACAGAGAAACAGCCAGCTTTGAATTGCACTCCACCCTTTGAGGAATTCCTTGGAGAGTGGTGTCAGAATCTGCATCTGTTCTATGAATTAGAGACCAAGAAAACCCTGCTTCTAGTTCATGTTTGACCCCAAGATATTTCTGCAACTGTTCAAAGAGCTGCACAGGTAATAAAATGATTCATTAATATAGTGCATCTTAATACAACAATATCATTGAAAACAAGGTAGCAATGAACAGCCAAGAAGAGTAAACAATTTGTCGCCAACTAACAAAACCAGATCTGTTTGATGGAAGAAAAATTAAAAAAAGGTTCTGGTATCAGATGTCCCTAGATATAATATCTTCCAAGGTCTCAAATACTATGAAGCTACAAAAAGATTCGAAGAAGAGTGAGTTTCTGCTTTTAAAACTCTGAGGAGTAATGCTTCCATAAAACCTTTTTAGAAAGGTTTTACTTAAATGTGAAAGCTCATTTGCACTAGAAGTTAATTTCCAAAAAAAAAAAATGCTCTAGACCAAGCTTAGAGAGCTGGAAGGCAGTATGCTATAGAATAATGAATTACCAAAACCAAATCTGGCATGTCTATCAATAAGGTGCATGATGAAAAACTGCCAAAAGGCCTTTCAGAAAACAATTATGTTTTATACACCACCAAAAGGACTGTCATGATGATTCAATAATCAGTTATTATCCTTTCAAACAGACAAAGCAAAATGGAGCAGGATTTTAAAAATAAAAACTCTAGAGCTTCCTGATTTAGCATTGGTACTGACAAAATATCTTGATAAAGCTGCTGAAATAGTGAAGCCAAAAATCTTAAACTCATAAAATTACCAGCTATTATTGATTTGCAAAGCTGAAAGTCCTAATAATCATTAACCTCTAAAAAGTCATGAATCACAATGTTAAATTCCTGGAAATTGCTAAAAAGAAGATTAAGAAAATTAAGCAAGCCCTGAAACATTACCTCTCTGCATTTCTTCCCGCAAAAGCTAGCAGCTGAACTATTGGTATCAATGGAGAGAGTGTCAATCTCCTGCATGCAAGATTTGTGATCTGCATAAAAGTGCAAGTCAATGTCAACAAAAACAATATAACAAAAAGGAAAACAAAGAAAAGCATATAAACAGATGGATGTCGAACCAGAGAAGAAAAGGAAGAATACATTTTTTCACACACAGACTACAAGTGAGAAGCTCAAAGATCATTGTATCATCTCCCTGAGCATTTTTATCACTCGCTACCCCACAAAATTTGCAACTACAGTTTGGACAATGCCAATCACCTGGGGGAAGCATCTGCAATGAGAAGACAAGTATGAGTGTGTTGAGTGCTACGACCAAAAATATTAGAGGAAAACAAAGCTACCACGCACAGTAATAAACAAAAATGCTAGCATTGCCAATAAATTCCTGTGTTATTAGCAAGCTGGATTAAACTCTCTCCCCTACTTTTAAGGTGCAAGTTGCACCCGACACAGAAATATAAAGCTATATGCTGTATGAGTTCTTCATTCAGGATATCTTGGTGTGCATATAATAAATTCAGGCTTATATCATTCATTTTATGCAACTATTTTTTCCAGTTCCCAACCATCTAGTAAGATAGTTTTTTGCTCAAATTGCCCCAAATAAGCCACCAAAATGGCTAGCATGAATTCAACGAGACTCGCAAACAAACAAGTGAAAGATCTCAGACTGGCCTGTGAGATAACAAATAGGTGGATCTTCATAAACGCCATTATTATCAGTAAAAGTGAGAGATTCCATCTATGAAATTACAAATACAAACATCTTTAAAGTTCCTATTAATAGATAACATATATCATTATTCTTTCTGAACATCCCAATTATAACTCATAGGATGTAGAGGAGCTTTGAGCCTGCACCTTATTTCAAGAGAGCCATTTGTGGGGCACAACCACTGAGTATACTTGAGGATAATTAAGAGTATGAAAAGATTGAGACTCAACCAAAAACCAAAAAAACTTTTGCAGCCAGTATAATTGTATCCAACACCAGTCATTTACCTCCCCCCATCCCTCTCTTTCCATGTGAATCAAAACTAGGGGGTGGAATAAGAGGCCACGAGGGGATATCATGGAGAAAACAGAAACACCAACATAATCACAAAGTCAATGTAAGGAATATGCCAGCATTGCTAAAATAATGTACACATACCTTTATATCTAAGCAGCTCTGATGAAATGTTGATGGACAGCCATCACAGCATATCAAATCCCCACCATCTCCGCAGAGGCCACATGTATCATCATTCGGATCATTACCATCAACGTCCACAGCTTGAAAGCCTAGGCGTTTAACTGACTCCTGCCTATTCCATGCTTCAATCTGGCAGTCCAAAAGAGATGCACCAGATTCTAGATATATATTTTGAAATGGTTGGCGCAGTTTGCTCCCTGCATGGATCTCAAACTTTGACACAGTGAGGATTTTGCTACAGCAACCACAATGAATCCCATCTCTTGTAACCCACCCTTCCAGCATTACTTTTGTTCGACGACGATTCATGTAGCGCACCTTTTCACTCAACTGCACAGTTCCACAGTCAATCAACCAGGAAAGGAGTGTCCTCTTTCCAGAATATGGAACAAAGCCATCACTATCAGAGTTTGTACCCTCATTAGAATTCCGTACCAACAAAGTACATCTGCCAAGTTTTCTACTTTTTCTTCCGTGGTGAGAATTGGACCCAGGTGGTGGTTTCTCAATGCTGTCATGTAAATGATGTGTGGAACTATCACCTTTGGAATGCATACTGACAAAACCATTGCCACCTGTTCTGCTCTTCAATGACTTACCGCCCCTCTTTAGAAAGGAACTTAGTTTCTCTTCGCGGCTATCACTGTCCAGGCTCTCCTCATCACCCCTGGTACTTGAAGACTTTCTTGCGGCAGTTTCTCTTGCATCCTCACTGTCGCTGACATCTCTTTTCTTCCTTTTCATTTCTTTCTCAATCTTCTTTTTTGTCGTCCTTGTTAGTTGGTTGAGCACCTCATCTGCTAAAGGTGTAAATGGAGAACCATCAGCCCTGGATCTTGCCTCATCCTCATCTGATTGCTTCAGAAGTGCGTCATATGCCTTGATGATGGACCAGTAAGCTGTCCCGGTAGGATTTATATAAACTGCATCCAGGTAGTCTCTGTTCCTTCTAGGCCTATAGTCTATTGTCCAGCCTGAATCCAGAAGCATCTCCCTTATCTGCTCACGCAACTTCTGTTTTTCCGTGCCACTACCTCGCTTAACTTTCCCTTCTTTGATTTTAGCTTCCGGGAGCTGGCTGTGAGGGGTTTTTTCACCTCCACTGCTAGTCCCCTTCACAGATTTACGAGCCCCCGAGTTCTTCGGTCCCAGCTTTAAAGATGTGTCACTGTCATCAGAATCCATATCTCGGTCTTTGCTTTTCTTTTTTGACAATGGTGTCTTCATCAGATCACGAGCTTCCACTTTCTTAGGCCCCAACTTCAACAATGTCTCACTGTCTTCTGAACCCCCATCAGGGACTTTACCACTCTTAGTTGACACTGATTTCTTCTTATTCATTGAATTCTTCTCTGTCCTAGAAGCTGAACCAGCTTTGTCAGCACTTTTAGGATCATAGTAAACTGGAGGACGCATCAGAACATTCCTCTTGACAGTATCTTCTGTTCTCACACCCTTCCTGTTTTCCTCAGCTTCCAAACGATCATAACTATTCAAAGACCCACTAACCTTCTTTTTCTTGTTCACCATCACCTTTAAAACACCATTTTTCCCCTGAACTCTAATGGGCTCGTCAGAATCATAATCACCCCTTAAAAATGGCATCGATAACCGAGCTCCACCCCTATTGCCACCCTGACTTAACCCACCTGACCTTGCAGAATACGAACTCTTTGTTCTATCAACAACAGCATGCCTACTAGACCCTGACTCATATTCCCTCACAGAGCCACTTCTTCCTGCCATTGCCGACCCCAAATACCTCCTTCCTTCCATTCCACCATCCTCAAACCGCTGCCTCCTCAACATTTCCACATCATTCCCATCATACTCATCAAACTCAAACACGTCCAACTTATTCCTCTTCCTTTTACTCAAATCCTCCCCATTCCTAACAATCAAACCAACGTCACTGCGCCTAATATCCTCGCCCCTGCTTCCCTTCCTACCAGTATCACTCTCTACATAACCACTCAAACCATTACATGCCCTCAATGTTTCAGGACCCACCCTTCTATGCCGTGGCATTAACAACTCATCACTAGACCCTGAATCACTATATTCCACCCTAAGCCTCTTTTTCTCTTTCTTTGACTCGAAAACCTTATGTGAGCCAGAAGACCCCACGCCATCATTACCTTTCTTTCTCACAATCAAACAGCCTGAAGAGCTCCTATTCTTCATTATATATCCAGATGGGTTACCAGATCTCCTTCCCTCTTCCATAAACACAACAAAAACTAACACCCAAAAAACCCTAACCCTCCCAAATTCCCTTCAAAATCATCCCCGAGATATAAAATATTTTCAATTGAAACAGATTTTAAACCCTAATCTCCCCCAAGTCACAAAATCAATGCAAAACCCACCAGATCTGATGCTAAGAACTACAGAAAGAGACCAAGAAATAAGGTTTTCTAACGTATTATCAAGGAAAGAATAGTAGTACCTTGCGGGATTCTAATTACGGAATTGAACGGCGGTGTATCAGCAATTGATGACGTAACTTTCCGGTGAAGAAAGCAGGAGGGGGGATTTAAATTTGTCTTCTTTTTTTTACCTGATTTTTTTCAGGAGTAGCCAGCTTAACAATACAAGCAAAAACACCAAGAAGCCATTAGCCTCTTCTCTCTGTCACTGTTATTATGTTATTTCGTTTGTTTTTTTTTCCTCTCCTTTTTTGTGTCTACGTTTCTCTTTGTTGCGTGTATAATTATTTTCCAGATTTCCCTCCAATTCTTCACGAAGGCATCACCACTAAGATTTTGCAAAGTGGAACGGGGACCGGAGTATTACGACGTGGCGAGATCAGAGTGGGTTGACTCAAGTTGATGGTCTTATACTTGGAGACGTGAGGTAGAATTGCGAGGTTAAGCGCGTGGGAAGTTGAAAAGACGACAGTATCTTGGGTGGATTTTAGGTTGAGAGAACCTGGGTTTCTGTTCCCTTTGATGAGATCAGGTAGTTCTGGGTTTGAATTAACTGTTTCCATAAAAAACTATTTTCTCTCTTATTTTTCTTAGAGACACTCCCTGCATTTTCTTTTCTCCTCATTTTAGTTCCTGTTCATTTCATCCCTTTCCACCGACTAAACAACAACAAAAAAAATTTATATATATATATATACACACAACACACGTGTGTAATGAAACTGCTCCTCGCTAAACATCTTTTACTGTTATTTTGCCCTGCGAAAGTTTGACCACAACGATCGTACTTGCTGTCTTTTCCACACCGTTATATCATAAAAAAAAATGAAAAAGAAAAACGCAAGAACCAGTAGTGTGAGTTTCGGGATATTATCTTGCCCTTCTTTAATTTATTTGAAATGATTGAAATGTAATTGTGATGAAATCCAATAATAATGATAATTTAGATATTCAAGATCATGTAGATAAGATTGATTAAATCTTGACTTAACATCTAACAAAATAAAAATTAAGATTATAAAATATTAAAACATCATATCTAGAAAACTGAAAATCTCTCAACGTGATAAGTTTAGTTGTTTGAACGCCACAAGATTAACTTGATAAGTTATAAGAGTTATTTTAATAATGAAGAGGAATACAAAACCTCACAATAATCATAATTTTCTGAAAATATCATATGTTTATTCATTTCGAAATATTCATCTATATATTTGGAACAACCCTCCAAGAATAGGAAAAAATCATAATTAAAGCTTTAAAATAGCTCAAACAGTATCGTAAACAAGTTTCCATGTTTTTTTTGTCTCTTGGACTTCTAGAGGTTACCATAAATAGTTAAATGACTAAATTCAATGTATTTAACATAATCATTCAAGACCAAATTCATTCCTCTATTTAATATCCTTGGAACTCGTTAAATTTATGGTCTTTGATGGTCAGACCATGCTCAAATGTTTTTGCATAATTATTAGCTTCTTCAATTATTTTGATGACATGAACTAAGTCTTAATTATTATTTGAGTTTATCTTGGTCTTCTTAGAATCAACCCAAATCTCTTGGATTAGTCTAATTATTGCTTTCTTGAAATATTTGACTTTAAGTCCTTGTAATTTGACCATTTGAAAGTGACAAAGGGTCTTATACAAATTCAACCTCATGTCCAACTCCTTATCTTGTATCATTCTTAAAAATAATTTATTTTACTTGAAATTTGTCTCTTCTTACGGTGAGTTGAAGCCTGATGTTTTATTTAAGAGTTTAAATACATTTTATAATATTTTTTTTTAAAAAAAAACTAATAGAAACAATTGATAACGACTGGTGCAAAATTGATGCCTCGACTGGTGCAAAATAGATGCCTCCAGTAAGGCCAAACAACAGCGGGTGTAAAAAGTCTAAGCTAACACTTCTGCGTACGGGAAAAAGTGAGGATCATTATTAACACTAATTTTATTTTTATTTGATTTGCAATTCAACCTCTTTGTTCCCATTTCCTCCTCCTTATTTATTTTTATTTTAAATTTTTTAATTACCATCTAAGTTGTTTTTTAATAAATTCAACCTCTTTGTTTTATCTTAAGCTCAAGCAAAAAAAAAAGATTGATAAATTGATGAAATTTTAAAATTTGCCAACTAAATTAAATTTAATAAAATATTAAATAAATATTCACGATGTTACATTCAAAAAGAAAGTGCGCGCTCATAGCTAAATCAACTGGGTAGCACAGGCCTAGAACTAGATGTTACAGAGATGGCTGAACCACTGTCGAACGTCGTACAGGTGCTTTGTTGATTGTTGATAGTCCAATTCTTGAAATTTGTAATTTGGACAATTGGAGTCTCGTTCCATCTCCGGTGAAAATAAAAGGATCGCAGCTTTTTTATGTTGAGCCTCATCAACCCTTTAGAGCTTCTTTGGCGCAGTGGTTACATTATTGTTTCGTTAATCTTATTTTAAAAATATATTTTTTTTAAAAAAATAATTTGATAGGCCGATGTTAAAAAAAATAAATTTAAAAAATATTATATATATTTTAATACATTCTCATACAAATCAAATATCAATTCCCCTTGAAAGAGCAAAGATGACATATCTAAATGGTAATATTGTCCAATTACATATTAAATTTCATTATAATTTGTGAAATTCTTTTCAAAAAAATATTATATACTTTTAAATAAACAATATTTTAAAAAAGCTACCTATGCAAATAAATAGACCAAACTACATTTACATGGAATTGGGCTGCATGCTAATGGCGAAGCACATGGCATCGCATCATTGGTGCTTGCCGTTTGAGCATTTCGAATTAGTCACGCCTACGATGGAAGACAAAAAAAAAGTACTGAGTGATCGATTGGGAAATTAAATATTGCGTATGCTTGCAGTTTTATGCCGAATAACATCAAGTTGAGGTCAACTTTATTCCAGTTTATAGAGGGTGGCACTGGACACTCATTGACCATGCAGAACACGTGCGATCAGCTATATCATGGGGGCAACACGTTTGTGTCCCACACTATCCACGTTGGCACCAGGTAAATTGAGGTCAGAATTCCACATACAAGACATGAAAACCTTTTACCATGGAGATAGAAATCGGAACCGATTGAACCAGAGCAGCTCCACAAATTAACTTCTCTTGCCCTAAATCTGGGTATTGGACCAACACAGACTCAAAATCGAGAGTCGCTAATTGAAACTTGGTGGGGGGGTTCCTAATCCTGGATGGAGCATCAGCATTCCAAGAGATCAAAGAATGCAGCAAGAACAAGTTGCATCCGTAGCATCAGAATCACAACAAAGCAGACACCACACAGTGCAAAATAGTCACAATTTCCTCGACAAATGATTCCTCAAATATTAAACCTCTATAGGCACATGTTCAGTCAGCTGGCAAACATAACTAAAAGAATCTCAAAACAAAATCTTGACAAAACTTCACTGGATTATAGATAATGCGAGAAGGAAACATTCATGTTCCCAGTCGTATTACTGTAACATGGAGCTAACTCACTTTGATCTCACTTCTTCTTTGCAGCATCTCCAGCCTTAGTCTGCACATAGAAGAAACACAGTGGGGATCAAAAGTTCGGATGAGGTTGCTAAGAAAAAACCAACAATAAGGAATGTTATTGCCAAAGAAAACTGCTCCGTTACCTTCTTTACACCTCGAACTTTCTTGGACCTATTCTTCCTTTCCTTTCAGCTGCTTCCTTGATTTTTCCACCTTGGTGGCGAGTCCATTCTATCATAAAACACAAGCAATTATTTGGTATAAAAACAAAAATCAAAACTGAGGTGCTAGAGTAATCGGTGCACAATTGACAACCAAGATGAGCTTTAGAAAACTACACTAGTTTGTTGTTTCCCAATATAGGTGGTGGTCGTATGGCAAAACATGATTCCAGTCCTAGTGCTAATGATTAGAGCATATATCCTAAAATTGTGAATGTTTATGATATTAGACTAACGAAAATAAGAGAAGACATAGTTATTCGAACAAATACACAAAAGGTGGAAGTAAATATCGAATCTGAGTTGTACAAACACAATCAAAATTCTTCAAATGGCATGTGAGATTTCAAATGCTTTTTGTGAGACAAGTCTAAAAAAGAATAAAAAAACACATTCAGCATCTTCACACCACAGCTTCTCAGTAGCAGCATCTGTTGCATTGGCAAAAAACATATTCCCTTCACCTAGAGTAGTTATTGGTGCTAGAAAACTGGTTATTCTTCATCATTGGTTTAGAATAAATTCAATCATAGCATTCGAATTGTATTTAGAAATATGAACAAAAAAAAAGCTGTAAGCAAATGTTGAATCTGTTTCGTCCACTTGAACCTAATTGAAATCCTTTATATGGCATGTTTCAGATGCTTTTGTGACTTGTGAGACATGTCTAAAAGAGAATTAAAAATACACCCAGCATCTTTCATACAGCAGTTTATCAATATTAGCTAACATAAGCTCCACACTTCCCAGCTCATTAAAATAAGGAAAAAAGAGAACTTTTGGACTCTAGATCCATTACAAATGAGACGAATTTCAAGAAAATGATAAGTTAGTGATCCAAATAACAAGCAAAGCGACTGCTATACTCTTCAATTAGGTGAGGACTAGACAGATATTTAAGATGAACCTCATCCTATACTCCTCAAACCGTCTTCCCTGAGTGAAATTGATGCTACCCTAGAATCACAAATGCACTTGAACTTCTGCACGAAAAAATGGAGACAGTATTCTCCATGAATAATGTGCAAAGGGGTATAGGAAAAATTAATAAATATGTTCCTTAGAAAAAACAATGCTCTCAGGATTCTAGTGTACAGTTCAAAGATATTCAGGGGTGAGTTTGAAGGTATTGACATGAAAATTCCTTGAGCTACTTGTATGTATACCAAGAAATGATTTCCCCAAAGTACTTATAGGACTGAGAACAGGATTATACAATTATTGCAGGGTAAATTCAACAACTTGAATCATGAAAAGGCTCTGGTATGTTTATAGTTTAAAAGCATAGTGAAGGGTCCAGGCCATGTCTATTCAACAATAGTTTTTTGTTTGCTTAACGAGTAGGCTCCATTGATTTAGACTCCATCCCCCTTCCCAACTACTGAATAAGATTTGATTAACAGGTTATGTTTGTTTACTCCAAGAAGCAAATCTCAAGCTAATACAAAACAATCAGTCCATATAATCAGGAACCAGGCAAAAGATCAAACAATGCAGATTTGGCTTTAATCAAACAATGCAAGAGAAATCTGGAACCTCTTATTCTTATTCACTCTTTCCTTGAATAACTGTTAGTCTAACAAACATTCTGTGTGTTAAGTAAAATCATTGCAGCAGCGTAGCTACAACTAGAGACTAGCAGAGCAAGTATATTAGAAATCATCTACCAAACAAAACAGCTAGACAATCAACAAACACACTAAAACACGAATGGTAGGCCATGACTAAACAAGTCTCATGTGCGAAGGCAGCAATCACTCTAAAACAAGAACAATGGAATAAAGCAGATTGACAGTTACCCTGATTAGCCTGTACTTTGGTTCGTATTTCTTGGCGCTCTCCACAGAATCATAAATCAGCCCAAACCCAGTTGATTTCCCACCTCCAAAATGAGTACGGAATTTGAACACAAAAATCGCATTCGGGTCTTTCACTTCATATAAACTTGACAGTTTCTCCTTCAATTCAGCCTTCATAGAATACCATTTTCAGTTACCAAAAATCATTAGGAAAAAAAAAGATAGGAGAACATGAAAAATTAAAAATAATAATTACATACCTTAGAAACATTAGCTCTCCCAGGATGCAAAACATCAATGATCTGTTTAAAAAACAATAATTAGAATACAATCCATTTCCTTAGCCTGCATTGTTTTAGAAACCAACATACCGGGGGGAAAAGAAAGAAAGAAAACACAAGACACGGAACTCACAAACTGCTTCCTTGAAAGAAGCCTGTTCGTCATAAACTTTCTTGTTCTAATAGTCACAGCCTTGTCTGCCATGGTTGCCTGTAACTACCACGTTTCTTCTCTCCTTGAAACCGCTAAGCTGTGATTTTGAGCGAGGCTGCGTTCGGGCACGGAGTGGAAAATGAAGATGTTTTATTATTAGGGTTTTATGCAGTAGCAGTGAAACAGTATATGGGCTCAGTTCAGCTCTCGAGAGTTGTGTGCTCGAGTGTATGATTAGAACTACCCGGCTCCAGGTCGTGAAATCTAATTGGAGGACATGGGCCTGCGAAAAAGAATATGATATGCACGGGCCTGGCTTTTGTTCAAATGTACTTTCCAGTCCATACATTTGTTTAATGTTTTTTTATAAAGCAACCACGACAATATAAAAAATAGATAAGCTATTACGGAATTTAAAAATTGATATAATAAATTTCTAATAAAAAATTATTTTTATATTATTTTCATTAAAAAACAATTTAGAATCACTGCATAAAAAATCTATTTTGAAACTTAAAACATGTTCTCATACACGTAGAGATTAAAAAACAAAATTTATCTTTTACCTCTCCTCTCTTCCCTTTACATTTTGGGTTTTTTTTTCTAAAAATAATTAATTTTTAAAAATTATTTAATATAAATATATAAATTTAAGTAGAAAATTGAAAAATAAATATTTTTATAGATTAATAAAAGTTTAAAAGAAATTATGTTTTACAGTACAGACACAAAACATTATAGATTATAATAATATAATAATATTTTTATCTTTGTATACATAAACAATGATCTTGTCAAGGGTTATATTCCATATTATTCGTTGATGATTATCGAGTTATTTGAGACAAATTAAATTTTTCATATTTTTTCAACACATTAACATTACTTAATTATTCTTAAAAGCAAAATAAACAATAACCATTTTTCATGAACTTTGGTGAAATTATTATGATATTGATGTTGAAATAACTTGAAGGTGTTAGATTGATGAATATCAGTATTATCCTTTACCAATTATGTGTAAAGATAATTTAAAAAACACAATTGCTTCAATTTGGTTCTTAACTGAACTTTCAACTCTTCAAAGAATTGATCATTCTTTATTGTGAATTTATACTTATTTTACTCGTCTCCACGTGTAGGCGTTGTGATTGAATTAGTTTATAGTCTTTTTGCCTTAGAGCAAGTCTTTCATTGTGATAAGCTCATTCAAATCTCACCAAACATGGGTTAGATTGATCTTGGGGTTGCGAATACCATTAAATTCTGTTAGGGTTCGCATCAGTTGGTATCAGAGCTGATCTAATCACAGGTTATATCCTTCAATTTGAGTCTTTATAGTTTCTTGTTTTGTTTTGTTTTTGATAGATTCGGCCACCAAAAAAAAAGGATCTTACTTGTTATTGTTTTATTGAACACTTAATCATAAGTTAGTGTTCTTGCTGAAATATATACATATATAGATTAAAAAAAAGTGTTTGATCTTGAAATCTTGATTGTTGCTACTTAAAAAAAAAGAACAAAGAAAAAAAATGAGAAAAGAAAAAAACAAAATCACTTTTTTATTGTTGTTTTGGCCGAATACATGCCTGAGAAAACCTTGATCATTGGGAAATTGGTTAGTCTTCCACTTAGTAGTCTTGTTTGTGTTCCTTGAAAATTTGGATAGTTTAGTTGATTTTCTTGAGTTGCTGGAATTTTCTTGAATTAAATCCTTAGTTCTTGATAATTCAAAATTGTTTCGCTCTTTTTTTGTTTTTTTGTTCGTGTCTTCAAATCATCATATTATTTATACAAATTTGCATTGTAATTCGGGAATTTGTCATTGAGTTTCGTTTTGTTAGTTTTATAATTTCTTGCTTCTAGAGTCTATATCAAATCTATAAGTTCACTGCTTAGTTGCTTCTAGAGTCTTATTTTGCTTTCGTTTTGTTATTTGAATTGTTGCTAAGTGATCTCAAGAACTAAAAAAAAAGCAATTTGAATGGAAAAGGGCATAGGGAGCATATTCGAGTGAAAAAGCCTATAAATTTGTGTGAAACATGAGTGTGTGAGGGTGATTTTTTTTATTGCTAACCATTTTCGTGCAGGTTTCAAAAAAAATGTCTTCTAATAGTGTGCCACAGAAGATTGGTGAAATCCAAGAAGATGGGTTTTTGAGAATACAACAACGGATGAAATTTATGTTTGGTGAGTTAATGAATATGATTGAAAAATTAGAGATTAAGTCTGATGGAGGATGAAGTAAAAGGGGATAGAGAAGTTAGGAAAGAGGAGAGTGTTGTTGGAAACTCTACAGATGAAGCCGAGGATGATCTTAACCAGTATTGGTGGGTTCCGTACACATAGGGGAGAGAGGTATGAGAATCGGTCAAGGAGGGGACATATTCGGCCACATATGGATTTTGAGCATAGAGGGATTTTGATGATTTGGGAGATATAAACCGAAATTTAGGGTAGTATTAAGTAAAAAATCCTAGCCTTTAAGGGAAAAACTTATCTAGAAGCTTATTTAGATTGGGAAAAAAAGGTGGAGATGATTTTTGACATCCATAGGTACTCTTAAGAAAAGAAGGTTAAGTTAGCTGTAGTGGAATTTACTGACTATGTCATGGTTTCGTGGGAGAGATTGGTGGTAGAAAGAATAAGGAATAGAGAAAGACCAGTTAGCACATGGGAGGAGTAGAAAACAATAATGAAGAAGAGGTATGTTCCTAAACATTATTATTCGGGGTTGTTTTGTGAAACCCAAGAATAAAGTATACATAGAGGTAGGAGATTTATAAAAAAATTTAAAATGTTGTTGAAATACAAAATTTATGAAAAGAAAAGAAAAAAAACGGGGTCAAAATAGAATTAAGAAGAGATGGGACTATAAATACTCATCTCTTCTCTCAGTCATGTCCAACTGAAACTAGAAGAAAGAGGGGAGGGAGAATTTCGAATTTCACTTCATAAAAAGCAAGAGTAAACACCCAAAAAAATATTATAAACCCATACAAGCCTTGGATTTCTAAAGTGGAAGAACACAATTGGGTGGAGAAGTAACAAGAAGAAAGTGAAGAATTTGGGGAAGAAAGGAGGGAGAAGAGTGGTGGGTATTTTCAAGGAGAAGAAGGCTATGATTCTTCCAAAATTGTTAGATTACATCCAAGTAAGGAGTTCTAATTCCAATTTCTATGAAATTAACTTCAATTTGATTTAGAAGTTCATAATTCTTCTTGAATTGAGAATTAGGGTTTTTAAGTACAAAATATTGGGGGCATATATAAATGAGTAGGGTTTTCATGAATAAAGGGGAAAACATGGTTGTGATTGATAAGAAAACAAGGATTGAAGATGAATTGGTTATGTTTCCTTCACTTTTGCATAACAGGACAAATTCGTTGCCCTATTTCTTAGGGGAAAATACATAATTCCGGGAGGGTTCCTTCATAGAAGTTGTATCTGAGAGTGTTAGCTTTCCAACGAGTCTGACCCCGTCTAATTTGGAGCTTTGGAACTCCAGATATGGGTAAAACTCTGAGGAGAGGTCAAGCTGTCACTTTTGTTGACAGTTTCGGCCAAGTTGAGAAAATAGCAAAACATTTAACCATATTAAAGGGTAGAAATTGTTCCTTGCCCTTCATAAACTATGTCTTGATATTCAGAAAATAAAAGAAGAGAATAAACAGTGATTAAAATTGAATTTGTGATGTCCACTTGGACTACAAATGAGTTGAAAAGTTAAAGGATGATAATGAGAAATGTAAGTCATAAAGAAAAGATTTGGTAAAAGAGAAATGAATATTATTACCATTGTAATTGTTGTTTGTGTGTGATATATGGATTAATATGAAATAATGGTGGGTGTTTGTGGTTTCAGGAGGAACCGCGGGAGGAGGACAACAACAGAGGGGAACGCAAGTCGAACGTTCACAGTAGGTAGGTACTTGGTACCTATATCATTTTTTATCTAATAATTATTTTCTTTACTAGTTATTGAACTATAAGTTACAATTTAGGTGTTTATTGATGAGAAAAAGAAAAGGGGTAAAGGAAATGTTAGGGGATGGAAAAAAATAGATATATATGTATAGGAAGAAACAAGTTGGTTGATATCGGCATTACCGATATGTTGGTGGTGATATATAGGCCTTCATTAGCTATTGGTGGTGAATTCCTTGTATGATGAATTATATGATGTACTCTTCAACATCCTTTGGGAGTCATGGCATTATAAGGATGCTTATCAGAAAAAAAGTAAAAAAATGTTGTAAATAAGGAACAAAAACAGAAAATTTTAAGCATATTTGAGCACTGTTTTTAAAGATATTATCCAATAACATGATATTTTTCAGGATTCAACAAGTTTTTCTTCAAACAAAAAAGGACACCACGGAATAAACTGTAGGTGTAGTTTGTAGAATCGGTTGCCATGTATTCAGCATAGAAGCATAGCATTGGCATGCCTTTTCATGATATGAAATCTCACCCAAGTATGTGCATGTAAATTCTTGCCTCACTTGCTAGTACCGATGAATCTTAAGAGATTCTGAGTTTAGTGAAGAGTTACCATTTGTTTGCTATTTTTACCACGGGCCTTATTTGAGTCATCTTTGCCGACAAAGAATTTGTCGCAACTTTCCATGCAAACACTAGGAGTTTGCCCAAAATGTGAGTTTTTGTTCTTGTAATTTGTTTCACGTGTCTCACTAACATTGGTACTGTTGAATCTTTTCCTCAAGAATTGAGGTACACCATCTTCTCGAGAACAGTACTGATGAATCTTAACATAGATTTTTAAAGTTTTTTTTTGAAAAATAAAAATATTTTTTATTTTTATTTTTTATTTTAAATTAAAAAAATTAATATTTTTAAATTATTTTGATGTATTAATATTCAAAATAATCTTTTAAAAATAATAAAAAATATATAATTTTAATATATTTATAAACATAAAATATTTTCAAAAAAAATCACAACAAAACTACTTAAAAGATACTATATTTCAGCAATAATGAGTCAATGACAGCTACTCGGATGATCTGGCTGGGGAGAGTTGTAGAGGACATTGGTGAGAAGTAACATCTCTCGTCCCACCAATCAGGATCCTGGGGTCATGTCGCCTATCACGGGGACGGTCGTCTGTGTCCGTACATATTTACCGTACTTAAGGATCTGAAACCGTCCACGTGTTACGATCCGTAGAAAAAGCGTAGCTCGTGATGCCCTCCTGTCACGATATAGCATTGTCGTTGGTTTTTCCTCTCCCCTGACCCACAACCACACAGCATTATCACCCCTTTCTCTTCCAGCATTTTTGAAAGACTTTTAATTCTCTAAGTGCCTACCCTTCATCGTTAATTTCAGAGCTAATGAGATTAATCAAGATCCAGATTAATCAAGATTCATGTAAACTATCCCAAACACCCACGTTAATTATAAAAAAAACTTGGTATCGAGCCTGATCTTCTCACGCTAACGGGATCAAAATTGAGCTGCAATTTTGGTTTCTGGTAACCAGTGGAAATGTGAAGCTTAGAACTTTCAGAGACGACACTGAAGGTACCTATTTATAATGAAAGATCATAATTTAATGTTGGATGCACAGTTAAAAATGTAGCAGATTCCAAATATTGTGCTACTGCAACACACACCAGCAAATTCGGCACATTATAGGCATCATACTTGATGGAGTGGGAGTTTTAGGGTTTGCAATAATATTCAACGCAAGCTTATACAAGTGATGATGCAATTTCTGTGCAGCTTGCACGGTAACTTCTGTCTTTTCCCTTCCTTCATGGTGTGGAATTCTACGTTGGGAAAGTCAGCTTTGGAAGGAAGCTTCAGAAAATATCAGCAGTGAATAGCATTTAGGGAATCTGTGTGCGTGCATGATTACTTTTCTATTGCTCAACTTTTTCCGTGCTTCATCTGCAGCCATGATAAGTTTCCAAAAGCAGTAGTTGAAAGTTATGCTTCACAATCAAACATTGATGAGCAATAATGCGGGGGAAAAAAGGCATGCAGAGATGCAAGAGCCTCTCTCTTTCTCCATCCACCACTACTCATTCAGCCCATCCCTTCTTATAATTAAAATTGTCAGTCAAAGTGCCATGCTCCATTTTCCTTGCCTTTGAATGGGTTTTTTCTTACCAAATCTTCTCTCTTTTTAATGGATTCCAACGTCATTAGCTGCTTTATTGAGGTGCAAAAATGTACCATTTACTCTATACCCCATTTGAACTTGTGGTTTCCTTCGATTGCTTTTGTCCCTTTTTCCATCAGTGAAGTTGCCTAGTCCTCGAACTTTTTAATTTGCTGTAATTGAGTGCTAATCCTTTGGTGTCTGAAAGTTAGTCTAATCATGTTATTCTAGCCTTGGACTTGAATATGTTCCTGTAGTTTTCTAAACCATAAATAACTTTGAATTTCATAACTTGAACAGTATCTCTTAGTGACAAAAAAACAAACAGAACATCACCCCACATGCATATAAGTAATTGTATCATTTAAATGTGTGAATATTGGTATCTTTTTATTTACAAGGGGATTTGTTGGAGCAATTGAGGTGATCGCACTCAATTGCTTGAAATTATAGGATCAGGGTGTGGATAATTACAATAAAAAAATAAAAGGATTGAGGAGTTACATTAACAACTAACCATGACTTAATCGCAAGTCGTGGTTATGGCAAGAGACATGCATTTATGTCAATCGGAATGATGCTATATTGCATCAACATCAACCACATGTTGTTTAGGGGTGTGTTTGGCACTATGGTCGCTGTTGTTGTTAAGGTTTAAAAAAAAACAGTTTCATGAAAAATACTTTTTAATTGCGGTTCATAATTGAAATTGAAGTGTTTGGTTAAAACTGTGGTTGAGTTTGAGGTTTAATGAAAAACAGTTTCATATGTTTGGTTACTATGTTTTTTATATTGCTGTCAACTTGTAAACTATTTTAAAGGACATATATATATGCACATATATACAAATCTATCTATCTACATATATTGTTTTTAAATATGGTAGATTTAATAATCATAATAACATAATGTAATTAATAATTCAAGTAAATTAGATTTTTTTTATTCTCCCATCAAACTACTTGCAATGCCATCACGAACAAAATCCATAGTGAAGGCCTCTACAATTCCTGACCATTTAGGCAAGCTATAATATCTGGTAAAAAATCATCCAGAATATAATTGGGATTATGATTATATTCAACAAAAACAACATCTTGCGATCTTTTTCTAATATAGTTATGCAATGTCATCGATACAACAACAATCTCAACTTGCGTTTTGTATGGATAAGCTAACATGTTTTGTAAAATTCTCCACCTTTGCTTCCATACTCCAAAAGAACGTTTTATCACGTTACATAGAGATGAGTGTGCACGATTAAACACTTTTTTCAGCCACTTAGTTGTCCACGACGCTGAAAATCTTGTAAATGATACCTCTCACCTTTATATAAATCTAAATACCCATACTCACTCGGATAAATGACATCAAATTTCTTTCTCATTTATATTTTCATATTTTCAAATTCATATAAAAAAATTAAATCAATTAAAAAATAATCTAAAAATTACTCTTGAAACAAAAATAAAATCTCATTTTTATCTCAAACAACCAAACATATTTTAAAATCTCTATTTCTCTTAAAAACCAAAAAAAAACTCTCTTTAATACTTGGATTACTGTACATATATATTATAAATTTGTTAAATTATTTTGTTTCATAATAGTTGTTGTCAAACAGTAGCAAAGTTGGGTAACAAGAGAGAAGACCACCTCATTAGTTATTGAAGACATTCTCGACGTGTTTACAAGTACCAACAACTACAATTTTTCCACAATTAGTCCCATTGTTAGGCTCTTAACTAGCTTCCATCCCATTCAATGCATGGCAAAGATAAAAAAAAAGTGTTAAAAAACCACTAATTTATTGTCTTTCTTATTGTGCAGCCATCAAAGCAGTGGAACCATTAGCTTCGTGCCACCATCTTCTTGCCTTTCTTTTCCACAAACGACGACTCAAGTTAAACAATATTTTTAATTCCTCATTTTCTCTATTTTTTTTCTTTATGATAATGAGCACCATGAATTGATTTTTAGAAGTTGATGAGGGGTGCAGATGAACGAAAGAGAAGCGAGATCTGTTGTGGAAGTTGGTTGAGACGCAAATGAACAAAAGAGAAGGGGAGCAGTTTTCACTCTCGATGGTTTGAGAGAGATCTGTGTGTGGGTCGATGGTTTTGTAGATCTGTTTGCTATCGTTGAGAGAAATCTATTGTGTGGTGAGTACTGTAGGTGTGGTTTGAGCGAAAAGCATAAAAATCATATTTTTCACAAACTGAGGTTCACAACTCAGTTGTAGTGAGTCCCACAGTATAAAATTATGGGACAAAATTTACCAAACATGTTTGGCTCTACAGTTGAGGCTAAAACCAGAAGTCACCGCATAACCAAACACCCACTAGATATGTCCAACTCAAGTTAGCAAATTGAGCACCCAGAATATCATTATGATATGTACTTATTTGTTTATTGAGCCACAAAACTCTTAAATTGCTTGGGAACCATGTCACCTTAATTTGCACTCTAATTCAAAACCCTTATAAGATTCCTGACTTTGTAAAGGAGAAAATAAATGTTGTAGGGCACAAAAAAAAATCTTTACAAAGATGGTGAAGACTTCATTAAAATGATCCATAAGCTTTTAAAGAGGCAAAAGAATTCAAAAGTTTTAGGAGGCATTAATAGGAACCCAACAAAGCACATATGAGAAAATAGAAAATAGGATTGGTTGATGGTAAATAGCTTAGCAGTGACAGGTACAAGTTAGCATAAAAGCTTATCCAAAGCACTCTACTGGTGATATTAATTAGACAACTAATCCTAACTGATGAGGACTAGCTCAACACTAAGCGTAATCACACAAATGACCATCGGTGGTGCCAAGTTGGCCTATTACAAGAGTTCGTACAAAGAAACTTAAATAACCATTGAATGAGCTAGTTTAGATCATATGGAGTAAGATGGATCTAGAAGAACAAATGACACTTATTGAGCTTAAAAGACAGTCTTTAATTCATCCAATTTAAGTCCAAAAAAAATCTCGTTCAAGTTCTGAAAATGACTAATGTATTAGGTCATATGAAAACCTTTATTTGAGTGTATTTTTTCTAATATGACATAGAGTCCTAATCTAGATTATTTCCTAAAGAATGATGGATTGTAAGCATTGAGAAGAAGAAGTTTCTTAGTCTAGGAAGGACATCTAAAAGACATCAATATTGAAGACCAAATAAATCTTGTTTATCTTATTTTTATATGGTTGTAACTTAATCTTTTTATTTTAAATTCTATTTTATATTTTAGGGTTAATAAACATCAATTTGTATTGAGTTTTGACAAATCAAGTTTAGATACTTACTAGATTTGGGTATGATTGTAAATGAGTTTATACAAGTCCACATCTTTGAGTATTTTGGGTTTTAGCTTAGGTTAAAAACACATGTAACCTAAGTATTAGATCATATTTTTTGCTTAATAATATTTCAGATTATGGCTACAAACTTTGTAGGCTTGTAAGGTGATAATTCTTTCTTCCTTGGTTATATCATATTTTTTGCTTAATAATATTTAGATTATGGCTACAACTTTGTAGGCTTGTAAGGTGATAATTCTTTCTTCCTTAGTTATTTAAAGGACTGAAAACAGCTTATCGAGGTTGAAGTAACTTTCATAGCATCAATCCATTCTTTTCATTCACAAATTACTATTCATTAGGTTAGGTAGAGGGTTCAAACTCAATAATAATGGTATCAATATACAAGTTATTTTAATAGCACACTACTATCATACTATCAAACATGATTTACTTGATTTTCCTAAGAATTAATATATTTGCATATGAATTGTTTAACCCGTGATCAGGAGAGTCACATCCCTAACCATGACAGGCAATAGCAATAATTGCGAGTTCAGACCATCCAATAGGGATAATATAGGACATCGCCATTTTTCTAGCAGATGAGAGGCAAAACTTCGGAAAACTTTTTGACAACTTTACTTGCATATGTTAGTTCGTATGTACAATAAGTGTTTTCCCGAGGGAAGTGGTCCCACATAGTATGGACCCTGTAAGCTGTAAAGACTACATCTCTGCTTGTACAGCTAATAATCATCGCCTCTTGCGAGCTGTAGTAGACTAAAGTGAAGTGGACCATTGATAATGACTAATGAAGTGGGGGGAGGGGTGGCGTGGACACAGTGCATATTTGGTGATCTGGGTGGGAAATTATGCTGCATTTAGACATCTACAGCATCAACTGGAAGGGAAGTTGCCCTGTGAAGTGAACGTGGAAGCAAAGCTCCTGTATAGAAACTCTTCGCCGTGACCATTGGATCGGGAATGCAGGCCATATCGATTGCCTCACAATTTTGGACCTTTCTTTTTGCTGAATCGACCCACCTTTTTTCAGCATCTGTAGGAAAATATGAAGTAAAATTCTTAGCAGAGGAAAGAAACTTCAGGGCAGCTTCATTGTTGCCTCTCTTTGCTTTACGCAAAACCAGAGGCAGAGAAGGCAAATTATCTTTCTGGTGTTCCATGTTAATGTTATCTGAACTAGGACTCGGGATTGAAGATTTCGATTTCACTCCCAGCTGTTGGTCTTTGAGCTCCCTTAACTGCATCTGATACTTGGCTTTAAGCCATCTTAATTCTTGCCTAATTTCGTTCTCACAATCATCCCAGTGAGCACTATAAACTGCTGAAGAAGTCTCGTAGGTAGATTTTCTTGTGGGGGATTCACAAAGACTGTCCATGTTTATGATTCTTTCTTCCTCCTCGAAGATTGATTGGCTTGTTGTGCTTGGACCCTGATCACAAGGAATCTCTTTTGATCCTCGCGAACCTGGTGCTTCTCGCTGAGCAGTGATGTCAGTAAAAGTGATGTTTGGAGATTGGTTTGGTGAAACAGGTGCGCCATCCGTACTAGCACATTGCTCAGGCTCTTCGACTTGATATGTAATTTCCTCAAACCGACCATGGACAGCAGCACATCCATGTCTAGAACACTGGAGGACTTCTAGGTTCCTGGAACCTTGACTGTTTGATGAAAAACAATCCAGTAGGTGACCATGTGAAGCACAATTCTGACAGAAACTTGCATATGTGTTCTGTGGACTTTCCTCTATGCCCAGTCCCCTTCTTCCATTCCGGTACCAAGGTTGAGATTTCACCATCAATCATATCCGCTACCTTCAGAAACATCTTGCTCTGTGATATCAAGCTCATCAATCATTTCAGTTGCAACACTTATTGCAGTGTCAGTCTCAATATCAAATGAGAAGTAGATGTTTCGTATGCGGCCTGCAAAGAGGAGTAACAGTATCAATATGTAAAAATCTATGTCTAACCACAATGATGCACTAGAAATTTGGAACTTCTCTTACCCTTCCTTATCTGCAATCCTGAGCCTTAAGAAGATGCTGTCATCCTCTCTCAGCCTCCCTTTAATTGCAACTGCAACATTTTCCAAATGATCATCCTCTTGACAGGTGAAGAGATCAATTGGGCTTGTCTCAAGCTCAAGTTGATGGTATTCTATTTCATTCTCAAGATCATAACCCATATAATTGGTGTAACCATCAGTCAAAGAGCTGTTACAGTGATGAATTCCATAGAGAGGTTGTCTCACAAGAAGACCTACTCCGTTCAAATCTCCTTGGTAATAATCTATTGGTCTCAGATCACATCCAGAATCATCAATTTGAAGGAAAGGGTCATTCAAAAGCTCTCTGGCTGAGAGCCTAGTGGACACGGTAGCTAGACATTTCTCAACAAATTTTTGCAACACGGGATCTTTTACTCTGTACAAAGCATCTGGTTTTTTCCCCTACATGAAAAATATGCAATTGTAAAATTAAGTCAACAAGATAAACTGGATCGGAAGATAAACTGAGAGTTTGCGGTTCTTACAGATGTAACTTTCTTGTAAATCTGAGCCGCGTGCTTGCATTCACTGTATGGATACTCAAAGGTGACCATCTCCAAGACACACATTCCAAAAGAATAAATGTCAACTAATTCATTATAATCCTCCTCATACACCTCTGGGGCCATGAACTCTGGTGTTCCTGAGCAACAAAATAAGCAACAAGAGAACTCGAAAACTCAAACATATGCTCACATCGAAAAGGCTGATTTTTTCTAGTTAATTTAAGCATTCTGAATCAGAAAAATCAAAACACAATCATTTCTTACTGAAAAGAGGTTACGTGTGCATGGTGAAAGTGTAAAATGGCATAAACCCGTACGCAAATATTCAGTTTGAGAAATGATCTTGGATAAGATTAGAGCTTAGAAGGGATTCGAGAAAGCTAGAGTCGAACTTGCCAACACAAAGCGCAGCATGGGATTTTTTAAGGATAGCAGCAAGTCCAAGATCACCAATTTTGACCTCTCCTTGGTTACCATTAACAAAAATGTTGTCACACTTGAGATCCCTGTGAATTACAGGGGGGTCATGGCTGTGAAGATAGAGAAGCCCCTCCAATATCTGCCTACACCAATGCTTGACTGCTCTAATATTTACTCTCCTGTGTTTTAGCCTATACCTACGCAAAAAATATAAATTTAAAAAAGAATGAAACGTCCCCACATTGAATTGTCAACGAATTTCAATCACCCAGATAAGTAAACCAACAAGAATGGAAGACTAAAATTTCTTGAAACCTGTACAATGCTTACTGTCTTAATGTACCAGAGGTGAACATCTCAGTGACAAAGTTGATGTTCCTGTTCGAAGTATCAACCCAAGAGGTATAAAACTTCATTATGTTTTCATGGTTTAAGGTCTTGAGCAGGTGAATTTCACAGTAGAGTCTCTCAAGATCTTCAGAAGTCTGCAAGGAATCATAAAGATTCACCTGGTTCCAGGCTACCTCAATTCCTTCATACTCATCAAAGGCTTTATAACTGCAACAGAACAAAACTTAAAACCCTGGCATTCAAAAAAATTGAAATCACATTTAAATGGGAAACCACCCACAAATTAATTAGACCCATAAATAAAAAAGAAAAGACAGGGAGCATCCGTACACAGTCTTCGAAGCTCCTCTGCCAAGAATTTCATTGTACTGCAGAAATCATAACGAAAAGGCATACATGTGAGATTCAAAACTCAAATTTTCAAATGCGGATGAGAAAATGCAGTAAAGAGGGTATGCTCAAACTTTTTATCTACCCTTCCATATCTGCCAGTAGGATCAACCTCGACAAACCCGTAGGAATCTGGTTCAAGACTTGCAGGACCATTCATTCTATCGTCAAAGCTCTACAGCGAATCCGTACGAAGATAAGAGAAAGAAGGAAGTATAGCTTGCTGGTTCGCCACCATATTAATAGTAGAAGAAGAAAAACTGGAGTCCAGAAAAATTATGGAGTTTTTGTTTTGAAGGAAATAAAAGAGGAGGAGAAACATAAATAGTTATTAGAAACTGGAAAGAAAAAAAAAGCCAGTATGGTTAGGTAGTGTTTGTACGTACCTACTAATTACTTTTCAGAATATTCATTATTTAAAAATATATTAAAATACTTTTTTTATTTTTTAAATACATCAAAAACATTTATAAAATAAAAAACTAGCGTCTCCGCTCAGACCAGCAAGATCTACAGTGCCTCGAGGAGTCCATCAAAGGAAAAAGGTTAATAGCCAGCCACTCAGAGGCTTAGGACACCACGATGTTGGACCAAGCTAGGACAGAACCGACAAAACAACCTCTCTTTTCTACATGGAAATGCATGATGCTTTTTTCTCCCACCTCCATCTCATCACGAGCTGTAAAACCCAAACTTTCTCTATCCTGCAACAGTAACATGGACCCACCATGTTTTTCCTATTATATATATATTATTTTTAGTAGATTGAGAAACATTTGTAGTTTTAAAACCGTTTTCAAAAAATATATATTTTTTTATTTTAAATAATTTTTTTATATTTTTAGATTATTTTGATATTCTAATATGAAAAATGATTTTTAAAAAATAAAAAATATTATTTTAATATATTTTTAAATATAGAAGATGGAAACTTGAATTTTGCATTTTTTAGGGTTGAAAGGTATTTTTGCGTCATATGAATCTTATGAAGCTTTTCTACTTGACCCCCTTTTTTTTGTTTTAATTACCTTTTTTATTGCAATTTAGTGGCTAAAATGATTGATTTTCATGCGATACATGCTGAGAATCAGGAAAGGCAACTGAGAATTAGGAAAGCCAATTAAATTGATTGAATTTCAATATGTTTTATTTTATTTTTTTAATTATATAATTTTGATAAATTGATATCAAAAAATAAATTATATGTATATATATCCACAAAGCTTAATAAATCTTGAATTACACGATACAAATATTATTTCCTATCTCTTTAGTGTTTGTTTAGGAAGTATTAGAAAACGTGATTTTAGCAAAAAAATAGATTTTTATTTTAAATTAAAAATATATTATTTTAATATATTTTTAAATAGAAAAACACTTAAAAAAACAAAAGTACACCCTTTTAAATACTTCTCTTTAAATTATTTAAGTTCTAGAAAGTTCTAAAGCTGCAATTAATGGACTATAGTGCCTTTTCAAAAAGAAGCAATGCGTGCAGTCCTGCTTTTATTAAGGTGTTCACATTTGCTTTAAAAATATTTTTGAAAATAATTCTATTTTTTATTTTAAATAATTTTTTTGATATTTTTACATATTAATATGAAAATAATTTTAAAATATATCATTTTAATATATTTTTAAATAAAAATATATTTCAAACACTAAAAAACAAAATAAGATTAGATGAAACAGATATAAACTCCTTTAACTTCGAGTGATCTCCTCCTGTTCCTAAGCTAGACTCGGATTCTCTGCCAAATTAGTTATTAATTTAGGACAACGAGATGTCTTCTTGTCGGAGAGTATGGGCTGGGATAAACATATATGCCACCAAGGATCAGTCACGAGGAACTTCGTAGAAAGTGGTTCAAATTATAGAATCACCACCGTATAATTTAATTTTAAATTAAAATTAAATAACAAATTAGGTTAAGAGTTTTTTTTAATCTCATCATTTTTTTAACTTTGTTTTTATTTTTTTTACTAGTTCTACTACGTTGTTTTTTTTTACTATCCAAATTAATTGGTATATAATAACAACTTTATACATATTAAGTTTTAAATCTAGGTCAGACTATATAATTAGTGTCAAAAAGTTTTTTATTTTAATTTTATTTTTAAAATTTTCGTCATATGTTGAGAGGTGTTTTTGAATTGATCATGCTAACTAAGTTGTGACAAGACAATTTCTATATAATTTAATTATAAATTCAAGTAAAATAAGAAATCGGTTAAAATCTTTAATATTGATTTATTAGTCAAGTTCAATAAAAATATTAAATATTTTTTATATAGTTTTAATATTTTTAATATATTAAAAAAACACTCGATTGACACAACGTATCAGATAAAATAATAATTAAAAGCTGTAGTCTAAGAGCAAGTTACTTTGAATTTGATCTCATTTACAAAATAATCCTACAACCTCATATATGGTACGAATGTATATAGAATATCCTTCTAAAATATAATTAATATGATAAAATAATAACTTAGATTCTAAATAACTTTGCAAGACAGCAACCTGCTTTAATTTTAGACTTCATTTTCAAAAGAAATAATATAGTGTTGGTGTCGGTTGTTTTTCCTCTTAAAAAAAATCAATTCTCTTGAGTGAGTTTTAGACGCTTGAAGCATCTAGTTTCCTGTTATTTTTTGTGCTTTTAAAAGTATTTTTTTAATATAATTTTTTAATTTATTTTATTTTAATATAAGAATATAAAAAATCAATTTTTAAGAATAAAAACGACAACTAACCTACTTTCAACAGATACTATGAAGGACCTTTGGTCAGGGAGGTGTAGTTGCGTTATGTCAGCATGTAGAGCAAGCCGACACGACACCCTGACATAAAAGCAAAGCACGCACCTAAAGGAAGGCGAAAGAGACATGCGTTTTGTGTGACAAACCCAGTTTTGGTATTCCAATCCTATTACACATGCATTTGATTCGTTTGTATCAGAGGGTTTGGTTGCCTTCGAAGCTACTTGGTGACTTTACGAGGCCGATTCCGAACCTACTCCACTCATGTGCTCTGGCAAATGATAAACATGAAAAATGTTCATTGATAACAACGCCAGCGTAACTCTCAGCACGGGAAACAGAATCGTGGCCTCTTTTGCTACGTCATCGAGTGGTAAACTTGGCTGCAGTTCAGGTTCGTCACACGAAACATCTAAAACGTAAATCAATGCCTATTATTGAAACATAATTTGGCAAATAAATCTCCCGAAGACGATCTGTCAAGGGATTTTTATTTATTTTAACTTGTCATGTTCTTTTTTAAAAAATAATAATCAAAGGTTAATTTGATATTCATCGAGAGAAACATAAAGTCATTGAAGCATCATGCATGACTTCATAAAGATTATATCCCACCCAAGAAGACACTAACCTGTCTTCATGTCATCAAACTCATAGTTTCTGTAGTTAGATCATGATCTGGTGGGCTATATATAATTCTTCTGATTAAAAATTGAAAATATCAATTGTGCTGCTGACAGAATCTCACCTTGTGTTTGAGATACACCTAAACCCCACAGACGTCAAGAGTTGATCACCACCCTTTTTAGTGTGTTTTTTTTAAGTGTGGTTGGGGTTATTTTTAGAATTGTTTTTTTTATTTATAAATGTATTAAAATAATATTTATTTTATTTTTAAAAATTATTTTTGACATTAACACATAAAAATAATTTAAACATATAAAAAAATTAATCTAAAGTAAAACAAAAATTTAAAAACGATTTTGAAATGCAGTGTCAAACACTTTTAGATTTGTGAGCCAGCAGCTTCTTTTTTCTGGGTGTTTATTTATAGCAACATTATTAATCCGTCTACATCTTGGACATCTATTATTGATATATACAGACTGCCAATAAGATTGTAGCTTCATAGCACTCGTGTCCTTTAAACCTCCACTCTCAAATTAAGATTCGCAATCTTCAGTGGTTTCCAGTTACAGAGGAAAAAGATTAGAGCATAACACTTTTTAATAAAATATACTAATTGAGCTATGATTTATTGATTAAGAATTAGCCACGTGGTTAACATTAATGTACATTGATTGAATCATGGAAATAGGAAAATTCTCGCCGGATCTCTCCACGGTCACGTGTCCTATGGTGAAAGGTTCACATGTTCATAGCTTTACAGTTCATATTATATAATTCATTCGTTTTTTCCGAAATAAAATAAAAAAAATTATTTTTATTTTTTTAAAATTAAATTATCTTGGTATTTTTAAATTATTTTTATGTGCTAAACTGCTAATATCAAAAATAAATTTTCAATAATAAAAAAATATTATTTTATTGTATTTTAAAATAAAAATTACTTTAAAAAACAATTTTAATCATAATTAAAAACATTATGTTCTTAGATTTATTTTATGTTTTTATCCCATGCACCAACAGAAAGAAAAAATGTCCGTGCACCCTATCAAGAACAATGGACATGCGTTCGTGTCTGGTGACGTTTTGCCAGAACTGTCTTGAAAGTTAATCACGATCTACAAATTACACTATAAGCTAAAACAAAACAAGAGTTAAAATAGTGATGAACAATGATTTTCAATGTTCATCTAAACTTAGATACACCACGGATTAGAATAGTTAAATTATATAATAATATAAGTATTATTGGTATACTAGGACTGAACAACAAAGTCTCTTGGTCGAGTGGTTAAGGCGTTAGTTTGCTAACATTTCCCCTACGAGAGTTCGAATCTCTCAAATGAAAATGATTTTGCAGCCGGAGCCCACGGTTTTCCTCACCAATTATATTATATTATATTATTATTATTATTATTATATATAGGTTTTCTACTCACCAATTATATTTTATTACTAATTTTTTTTTAAAGAGATTGGCAAATTAAACAGTGATGAGTAGTAAAATTCCATTATTTACCTGTCTGGAGTATTTTTTATTTTTTTATCTTCCTGTGTATAATACAATAACCATAATCCCCATGAATAAGACAGAAATGCACAGGAACCGCTAAGGACATTAAAGTTATTGCACGTCTGTTTTTAAATGACTAAATACAAACTTACCCTCATATAAGACAAAACAAACAGTAAACTACAGGGTCAATAGGATCATTGCACACTTTTTTTTTTTAAATGGTGAAATAGGTAAATACCCTCATATAAGACAAAATCCAAGAGTTTGGTGTAGGGGTGTGGTGGTAATGTATCATTTTTTATTATATTTTATGGCGAGTTACTATTGGTGGTAATTTACCAATTTTAATTTGTGGTGTTGGTCATTTGAAAATTGATATTTATTATTTTTTCTTTTTTTTTATTTATTCTTCAAGTTAAATAATTTTTTTAAAATCTAATAATATTTATTTTTGTTTGTCATTTATTTATTTTTTAATTGCTTTTTTGTTAATATTGTCGGGTGTTGAAATTTCTAACTATTACATATAAAACATTAAAAATAATGATAATAATTTTTTATAATTTTTTTCTTATAAATATGTGAGAACAATTATATTTTTGATATATATATATATATATATATATATATATATATATATATATATATATAATTGACCTATTTTTTAAAAAACAATAAAGTACTATTAGTGTTCGAAAATACTTTTAATATAATAATATGAGGAATAAATCTGATAAAATAAAATATATTTTTTTTAACAATAATTATGGTGTCATCGATAGTATGACCAATAATAATTAGAATATTAATTATGTATAATAATATTTATAATGACTTAAATAATAATTTTGATAAAAAATTATTGGTCAATGTTATTTTTGTGAAAAATAACTTCTTCGGCCTTTTTTATGTATGATATTTCAAATCTCATATCATGAAGAAAAAAAAAGCACACGTAGACAAGACAGGTAAAATAATTGTGCCAAATTATCTACAATAATAAAATAAAAAATTATCTCGCATTTCGCCACAGCCAGCACTAAATTTTTTAACATGTAACGAAATTGTTAACAATCCTATTTGTTTTTTAAAAAACATTTATACATCTTAGCTAAATAATCAACTTAAAAATTTTAAGACTATGTTGTTTTTATATGTATTTATTTTACTATAAATAAAACATTTAGAATAATGATAATAATTATTTTTGGGATTTGTTTCTTAAAATATAGGAGAGGCTAATTATATGTTGTGATTTTTTTTATATTAACGTCTTAAAATATATATAAAAAATTAAATTGACTTTTCTTTATAAATCTCACATTAATTTAATCTTAGTGTTCTGAAATACTTTTAATATAATAATATGAAAAAATAATTATTGAAAAATTTTAGCAGTTGCATTTGTGTTATCTATCAAATATATTATTCGTCAAATAGTTAAAACATGCTCAACAAAGAATTGGTATGTTGCAGGCAACAAATAATATATTTTTAGTCAATTTGATCAATTACGGTTTTGCTATTTACCAATGAAATTATTACCAAAGTAGATAAAATAAAACCACCAATCAAATTGTTTGCCACGTAAAACAAATCACTCATCTGTGCTAAAATTCATCAATTGTAATTTTACTATTTGCTAATAGAATAAATCAATCAGTATGTTACACAGAGCACGTGACTCATTTTAACAAAAAAAAATTATTCCAATTATAAAATCTATCGATTAAATAATTATCAAAATAGTTTTAAAAGTAACAACATTCAATCACTTTTAGGCGGGAAAAATTCATTTCTAATAGATTTCATCAATTATAATTTTACTAATTAAATATTAAAATAACTAATTACAATACATATAAAATCAATCAGTTTTCTATATAAAAAAACTTCAACACAACACACACACACACACAGACAAGTTAGCTCGTATTATCCTAAAAAAACCTCGCTGAGTGGATAAATTTAAAATTAATGTTAATGTGCAAGTTACAAACTATAAATAATAGTTCTATCGTCTTGTTTTCTTCATTAAATCCAAGGATTTAGTTTGAGGTCGAGAGGGATCTCAAAGGATGGATCCGTAAACATCATCTGCGATTGAGGCACCACCGTACACTCCTAGTACCATTCATCATCTCTTCCTCGAGTGAATTGAAAAAGAAAACATTTTTCTTTATCTTGAAAAACGCACCTTGTATCAACACACAGCATGACAGTAACAATCCACGCCCCTTCCTCTGACCTCGTGCACCTTGTTTATTTATTTATTTATTATTATTGATAATTATTATAATAATAATAGCTTGAACCTCAAATCCAGGAGCATATATTTTGCCATGCACACTCCACATCCCCGAGGAAATAGATATTCATTTCTTCTAGTGACTATAAAAATGACAAGAAATATGGACCCAAAACATGATTTGATGAATATAACCCTTTAAGCTTTTTTATATAAAATGAATTTTAAAAATTTATAATAAAAAACACTAATGCTAATTTCTCTTGCATCAATATTTTATATTAATTATATATCTAATACACATATATGAATTTACTCACAGTAAAAAAATTGATTTGAAAAAATATTACAATTAACAAATTTTAGAATTTACAGGCAACAATGCACGTCCGAATTCATCTAGTTCTTAATTGAGCGGGTCTAATTTGTTTTTGAGATTGAAATGAAAATATTACAAGCTATCCGTGGAGGTTAAAAAAACAAGGTCCTGGTTAATACAAGGAAATTCAAGCAAAGAACGAAAAGAAATCCTCGACAAGGAAACTTTAAAGAAGGAAAGGAAAATCAAAGAGAACTAGGACACGGTGTGACATCAAAGGTTCTCGTTTAATCAAAATATTGGAGATGGTCGGGTGGGAAAATCACACCATTTGTTTTTCAAAATTGTACATAATATATAAAATAAATTCAAACCAAATATGAAAAATGTCAATTTTATTAGGTTCTCACCGGTGTTAGGTATGGTTTGAACGAAGAGATTTAATTCTTCGAGGTGGTCCTTTGTAGATGAAGACCTGCAGTGGCTACTCTGCCGACCATCAACCAGCCAAGCTTCGACGGTCTTCAATCGGATCGCATGAGCCATACATACTCCTTAATCGTTCTTGAAGTTTTTTTTTCTTTTTTTTTCTCCGTACTAGGATTTTCCTGATTTGAAAAACAACCATTTTCAAGCTAGAGCCACAAAAAAAACACATCAAAATAATGTGATTAAAATTATTTTAAAAGTATTTTTTATTTAAAAATCTATTAAAAAAATATTTTTTTTAAAAAAATTATTTTTAATATTAGATGGAAATAATCTAAAAAGATAAAAAAAGAAGTTAACTTAAAATAAAAAATAAAAAATTATTTTTTTCAAAAATTAATGGCAATATAGGATGGCGGGGACCAACAAAGCCAGGTTGACATTTAATATCAGTTGTTAGGCAGCCGTCCACTGAAGAAATGAAGTTGATACAAAAAACGAGAAAGCAAAATTTCAAAATAGAATAAGAATTTTAACTAAAAGAAAATAACAGCATAAAACACACTACCCTGCTTGAATTGTTATTTTGTTTCTTTTTTCCATTTTGAAAGAAGATTCCGTTGCTGATAACTCTAACTAGGAGACTGAGTTCGTTGATTTTGTGATAATTATTATTCTATAAAATAATTTTAATTAAAAATATAATAAAATAATTTTAATTAAAAATATAATAAAATAATTTTATCATTGTTTTTTAGAAACACGATAATAATAATAAAAAACAACTAGCCACCAAAAAGTAGCGGTCTGCTATTAAGCTCTGTTTGTCAAAAGATATATATATTTTTTTTAAATTAAAATTAAATTTTAAATTTTAAAATTTTTTTTCTTTTTCTTTTTTATATTAAATTACTTTTTTTTATATATATTTTTAGTTCAAAAATAATTTTATATATTTCTAAATTAAAAACACTCTAAAAAATAACATCAACCATATTTTTACCAGACAATACCGTTCCAGTCGTCGTTCCGGTTTTTTTATTGGAACGGAACGTTTCGATTTCGTGCTGTTTCGGGGTTGTACTGTTCATATATAATTAATTTTATATATATATATATATATATAATTAAAATATTAATTTAACAAGCATAATTAAAATTCAAGATAAATTAACTTTAAATTATACAATATAAATACAAAGTCAAACAAATATAATCTCAAAATTAGAAAAAAAATAATCACAAGTTAATCAAAATATAGAGAATTTTAAGGCCGGAACGGCACACCCGGAACGGTACAGAGACGTTTCGGCCGAAATTTGACTGGAATTTGCAAAATAGGTCGGAATTAAAACCGAGATAAAAACGATGCCGTTTCGTCTCGGTATTTTTAACGGCACGGAACTTTCCGGACCGTTCCGGGCGAAACGGAACGAAATAAACAACTTTTGTAGTTGATATTGTTTTTGAAAATATTTTTTATTTATAAATATATTCATAAAATATATATTTTTTTTAATTTTTAAATAATTATTATTAATCTAAGAAAATAAAAATATTTAATTTAAAAAAAAATTAAAAAGGTTGATTTTTTTTTAAAAGCTATTTTAAAAGGCAATGAAGCTCCTTAAATTCGGAAACAAGAAAAACTCACTCTCTTCTCACTTCGCCATCATTTCGACAAAGATGGAAAACCAGCCGACGATCATGGTAACCAACGATGACGGTATCGACGCACCAGGATTGCGAGCGCTGGTTCAGGTCCTGGTCTCTTCCCGACGATTCCAGGTCCTTGTTTGCGCTCCGGACTCGTGCGTTCTCTCTATCTCTGAAATTATTTAAGCACTTTCTCGTAGCTTGAATTGTAAAGCGTAGGAGGTTATTTTTATTATTTGGTGAAAGAAGCGAATTATGTGTTCATTTTTTTGCCTGAGTTAATTTTGGATTTATAAAAAAATTTATTGAATTGATTTGAAGGGAGCAATCAGCTGTGAGCCATAGTATTACATGGCGTCATCCAATTGCTGCTCGACGAGTGGAAATTGAAGGAGCTACTGCCTATGCAATTGCTGGTATGCTTGCCCCTTTTTTTTCATTCGCAGATAACTTTTTCACTTCCATTTTCTTTCACTTTTAAATTTCTGTAACAATATTTGTTTTTAGATTACTTGCAAGAACCTCGAGAATAAAAAAAAGTTTTGCGTTTTTTTTTCAGGAACTCCAGCAGATTGTACTTCTTTAGGAATCTCCAAATCACTCTTTCCTTTAATTCCTGACTTGGTAACTCTCTCTTAATTTTATTTGATTATGGCTATAAAAATCTTGATAATTTCTTCTCTTTTTTGATAATGCATTTGGATTTGCATCGCATTGACAAATCAAAATTTAATCGCTCTTGGATGCTAGCTATAAAAATGTTTGATTATGTAATTGGGTTTTGCAAGCAGGTAATTAGCGGCATAAACATGGGGAGCAACTGTGGTTATCACATGTTAGTATTAGTTATATATTTTTGTTCTTTTCCTTATAAATAAATGTAGAATCTACATCTTTTGATATCTTGTCATTCATATATTGTTGGTCTACTCAACTGCCCGTTTATACTAGAGAGTTTTTTTTCTCGAGTTGCAGTGTTTACTCAGGAACAGTTGCTGGCGCTCGAGAGGCCTTCTTTAATGAAATACCTGCCATCTCTGTATCATATGATTGGTATACAGAATTATTTTTCAGGCTACATAGCTAGATCAGTGACACTGTTCATGTGAATACCATTTTCTTTCTTCCATATAACTGCTTCTTTGGTTGTACAGGTTTGGAGGTCAGAGCAAAGTTGAGAACTTCACTCTTGCTGCTGAGGCTTGCATGCCAATAATAACTGCAGCACTCGTTGAGATTAAGAAAAAAACTTATCCTTTAAAGTGTTTTTTGAATATTGATCTTCCAACAGACGTCGCTAATAATAAGGTGAATTGATAAATCTGAGACCAGGTTCTCAGCATATCACAGTTCCATATGAAATCATGAAACAATCTGGCTTTTTTGTTTTTTTGTATACATCTTCTAGATTGAGCTACTTTGGTGTGTTTTTCAGAGAAGCTGTCGTGTCATTTTAAAGGATTCCGTCCTGATTTTTGTTTGGATTGGACCTTCCATTTATTGATATTCCTTCAATATGACAGCTTACCTGCGCGCGCACTTGTGTTTAGTGAAAGTATATCGCTCTAGTCTTTCATAATATGCTAAAATGCCGTTTGATTTTTTTCTGATTGATATTAGCAGACATTGAAGATCATAAAGATTCATGGGAAAGATAACCTTTTAAGAGTAAAGCAAGAGATAGGATAAATGATTAGGTTTAAGCTTGGAGGGATGAATTTAAAAATTTTAAGGCTTTGTTTTTCTCCGGCAAGCATTTATTCCCAAGCGATAGGGCTTGGAATTCATATTGATGCTGTAGTCCACTCCGAAATAGAAAGATACCAATAATGGAAAAAAATATGCTCTCCAACAGTAGGTTGATCAGTTACTTTCGGCAGGAAACCTAACATATCTCTTATGTCAGGTTTCCTTCTTTTCTCTCCCTCATTATTTGCTGAAGTAATGATTTTTTTTCCTCTTCTTTTAATCTCATGTTAGATGATGATTTTTTATCCCAGACAGGTTTGAGGTTAATGCTACGCTGCATAAAGATCATAAGGTGTTGTATGTTAAGTGGTCCCCTGTATGTGGTTATCATGATAATATCAACAATCTGATTTGCACGTGATTCCTTCTAATTCTGTGAATAAATTACTGTAGCATGCCTAAGCAGGGCAAGGGAGGCACTGATTTTATAACTCATTTTCATTTTGTTCTTTATTGTCTCTGTTAATTGAAGTTTAGGTCTTGCATGTTTTCTACTTTTATCATTGATTTACTAATTCTTCCATGCTTCTACATGAAAATTTGATATGCATCTTTTAACTGTTCCTTGTGCCTCCAAAAGGGGTATAAACTGACCAAGCAGGGTAATAGCATATATAAAATGAAGTGGAAACAAGTTACTTCTGACATGGAAGGAGGGAAAATGTTATCAACAATGACAATGGATATGGATTCAACTGCACCAATAGAGACTGATACATTAAATTTATCACAAGATCGTATTTTGTTCAAGAGAGAAGTGAGTCCTTTTTCCTTATTGTCTCTCTTCCCCTTTATCAAAAATCTTTTATTAGTGTTTCTAAGTTGATATCCTTATAATTTTATTTGATCTAATTTGAGTAAGCTATGATCTATATTGCTGCTTCAAGAGGAGACGGAAATAAACTTGATGGTAGGCTACTGATTATGTGTGAGCTGGAAAATTATTGTGCTTTGTAAAGGAGTTGAAGATGGAAGGATATTTCTGTTCATAATGATTTTTTTTTCCTCAGAAAAGTATTTTTGATCTTAAACTCCACTTTTGAATGTAATATGGTCTTTTCAATTCTTATAGGTATTAGGAGGGAAACTTGATGAAGGTGACTTTGATGAAGTGGACTTCAAATTTGTTCAGCAAGGATATGTGGGCAGTTTTTTCTTTACTTGTTTGAATCTTTCTGAGTAGAGAAGCTCATGATTAACACAACACTTTATTTCATTTCAGATTACTGTAACTCCCCTCGGAGCCCTCTCCAATGCAGAGATAGGCTGCCACTCATTCTTTCAAGATTGGCTGCCAAGTGTTGGAGAATTACCGTCTGCATCGTCCTTATAATCCTTGGAACCCCTGCCTAGTGACAACAGCATAGCACATGCCTTGTAAGTCAGGATGACAAGACAATGATTTCAAAATTTAATCCGTAATGTCATTTCTAAACTATGAATTGTTTCTATCTCCTTGCATGATCAGAACATTGCTTCAACATTTGAAAACTTATTCTTTATGCCATTCTACATTGGAAGTTTGGAACTTACTTGTACTTCCCCCCTGACATTGAGTATCCTCTGTTAATTGATTGGAAAAATACCTACTTTTTTATTTAGCAATAGGTATATTGGTTTTCTTGAAGGACTAAATTGCATCTGGCCCCAACAACCATTTATCATCTTTCTTAATTAGGAATTTTGAATAATTAATGAGTTATGTGCTATGGTAGCGGATCCTTTTTTTTTGCCCTCTAATAATTAATGGCCAATAATATTTTTAAAGAATAATTATGCCCTGGCCATTCTTTAATTTGTCCTGTATCTCCTGTTGCCTGTTGTACATGGACAAAATGCTTGAGTATTTGATATGTTGATGACAGTAATTTGTGGTATAACCTGAATAGAACTTGTCTGGGAAAGAATTAGGTGTCTAGCCAAGAAATTTCCCGACTATTCTGACATGGCTAGGAGAGTACACTTTTAATATCTAGCGATAGGCAGCCTGTAGATTCAGCCTGTTCAGGCTTGCTGAATTCAATGCTACAAATCTCTATGATTGATCCTTTCCCTTCATCACTGAATTCCTGTGTTTAATACTTTTTTGCAAGAGCTCCATTTTGTTTAGAACCGCTTCGAATATTTTGGTGCTTTCTGTTGACTGAAAAGTTGTAGCTCATGCAGAGCTGTTGCTTTTCAGCGGATCAAAAGGGCTTTTTTCAACAGCAGTGCGGATGAACCGGTCCTTTGTGCTCCTGGCGATATGATGCAATTCTTCATCTGCCTCCAGCTTGCTAGGTTTTAAATCTAATCGCACTTTTTTTCCAATAAAGAAAGTCATAAATGTTTTGAAAACTTTATTTAGCAAGAGCAGCCCGTACAATCTATTCCAAACCCCTTTGTCAATTTGATAATAACTTGTGTGTTTGCTTCAAGTTACTATGAGAATTTAGAGATTTGATAATAAAAAAAAATCCACCTTTTGTTAGGTAGTATTAACTACTAACGTTGCCTGTATTTCCCCGTTACTGTGCGATGCTAACTATATGTTATGACTAGGAAATATAGTTGACCAAACTCTGCAACATTATGGTGCTTTTGACGTCCCTAGCCTAAATCTTCCCGTAAATGAAACAAGATTTTAAGGAATAAATGCCTGGAACGGTTTGGAATTGTTTTTGAATGCTGGCAATATTTTCTAGATACCAGAAACTTGCGCATCTCTGAAGAAATATAGAAATGAACTAAAGATAGCACAAAATTCAGTCAACCTCTAACACTTAATGAAAGAACATGAAGTTGCTCCCCAGCTTTACCAGCAGATAGATCTTGTGCCGATGATAACCAAGTGGCTATGATGGTGCGATATTTACTAGTTCAACTGACATCTAAAAGAATGTTTGCTAAATTCTAAGTGGTTGATTTGATGACACACACACACACACACACACACACACAGGTTATGAACTCAAATCTTGCAGCTAGCATTTAAATAAAATTATTTTTTTTCAAATTTCATTAGCCAAGTTGTATTTTTAAAAATATCTGAAAAAAGTTATATTCTTGATTGATATGCAAGCTGTCACGATGATATTTTTACATGGAATTGAAGAAATAATGATACTTAATATACTCTTCTAAATAAATTAAGTATACTTAATAACATGTTAAAAACTGAGGAACCCCCCGGCGTCGACTTGTTTGCACTTTGCAGTCTTTGCTTCAGTGAACTATTATGAAAACTTAAAATATTTTTCAATTATTAGGTACTTACCCACACAACCGACCTTTCTAATTCCCAATAGGAATTCAGCAATATTTATCTTGGCAAGCAAATTAGGATTGCTGACATGTATTGGCCTTGTTAGTTTATTCATGGTCGTATGTACATGTTATATTTATAATGTAATGCACATTTGAATTTAAAAAAGGTGACGCATGTTGCATATATGTTTTTGCATTTTAAAAGTGTTTTCAAAATAAAATTAAAATATAATAATTTTTTTCTTTGCTTTAAATTAATTGTTTTTAATATTTTTATATCATTTTGATATACTGGTGTAAAAAATCATTTATAAGTTTAACATATTTTCAAGCGAAAAACACTTTAAAAAACAATAGCATATACAAACACTCACTCTTATAATGCAACTCACATTAATATTAATATAAAGCAGTTTCCCAATTATCCTGTCGAATTCCTAGACAAAATGAGTGAATGAACAGAACGCCATCCATTCTATAGGAAGAATCTATGGCCAGTAATAATATTAATTGTATTGAAGATTTGAAAATCATGTAGGTGTTAACCCATCCATTCTATAGTTTTCCCAAGTCCACTTCAGGTTGACATGAAAAAAATAAACAAACTGCTACACCCAACTGCTGAGACTGACCAAGCAACAACAAAAAGGCAAATTGAAGAGAAAGAGAGCCATCTTTCAGATTTCACAAAAAAACAAAAATCCTTTCAAAAGATTATAAAACAAGATAAATATCTTATGTACATGAGTGGACGACATCTCTCAGGAACTCTGCACGTGTGTAGGCCTTCATTGCTTTGATAGCAAGGAAGGGGTATTTGAATCCACTAGTATTGACCAGAGGACATGCACATCTTCATATTGGCAGGATTTTACATCCTCGTACAAAATGTATATCCCTCTTCCTGGAAAAAAAAAAAAGGCAAACAAACTTCACTTGAGTAACCATACAAGTCCAGGACGAAGCATAATGAATTGCAGCAAATATTTTGAGGGAGTCTCCAGTGGCAGGTTAAAAAGAAATTTACAAATGGATTTTTATACAAACTATAAGAGGAGATTGGTTCTGGATGAGTGGATTTCTTGAGTAGTTTGAGTCTGGTTTTAAATTCACATGGAATCATGAGAAAGAACATGCCAGAAGAAAGATGCAATGGATGGAACAGAACTAGTTTGATCACAGATTGGACATGAAGAGAATCCGATGCCAATGGTAGGATGTTAAATTTGTTGCCCTTCTTTAATAAGCAAAGAACAATAAGAAGATTAAAAAACCATGCAGGAACATACTATTCTTTGGAGCTGAGTGTAGACGAAACCATAGCTTCTTCAATGGAGAGATGAGGGATTGCAGCCACCCCATTTGGAGAAGTGGGTGCGGCTCATGTACAGGTGATCAGAGGATGGGAGGAAGAACTGTATGGTTAATTTGCTTAGACAAGCTAGGGTGAACTTAAGGCCAATACTACTGTTGCTAGCCATGGCAGATTTTTAAATCCCTGGCAGGCCAATCATGCATCTCACATTTTGCTCTCGGTGCAATGTCGCTGTCAAACCCTTTTTCCGTTGTAGCAGAAGAAGCCACCTCACCAATCAGCGGTGCTTAATTTGTACACCCCCATATTTCCACTTACTTCACTTGAGCCCCAAGCCTTCCCTTCTGAAGTCTTTTCTACTGTTTTATAATAAGTTTTTGGATATATATATAGCACACACAAGTGTGGGGTTTCTCTCAAGAGTCTTCTGCAAGAATCTCATCCCGTATCTCCACCTGTCTGGATGCCTTGAAAGTGTTAATTACTTTCCTATGGCTGGCTGGAAAGTGAGATGTGTAAGAGACGAGTTACCCATGCAGAAATGCTAAGCTTTGTCCATGAAACTGATATTAATTTTCCAACATCTCATCAGCTAAATGTAGATAGAAGATAAATTTGGGGAGTGAAAAGCTGATCAGTGATGAAGCATCGAGCTTAGCTGACGTCCTTGAGGTATGAGAGACAACGTTTGTGACAACGAAGACTCTCTTGCTTCTCTTAATCCTTACACTAATCTAGTTTCAGATGAGAAATGGATGCCAAATACTTCCATTTTGTGGGAGCACCACGCACATCTCCCCGCTTGTTCCTGGGGAGGACAGTTCAGTAAACTGACATGGGTGTCAAAATCGACACGTCATAAAATAATTTTGCCATGTAGCCCAGGCCAGGTGAAGCCATTTTTTAGGTCTCGGGGTTCGGTTTTAATCTAAGCCCAGCCCAGTAAAAGCTGGGCAGTCTAGTAATTTGCTAAAGACGAGGGGTAAGACCCTACAGAGTCCTCCAATATATATATACAGAACATATTAGAATGGGCCTTCTTTATATATCAGTGCAGGTTTGCCCATCTGGAATACTTCTTTTATCTCTATTTAGGAGTAATGCTGTTGATTTTAAAATATCCCTTCCAAATTCTTACCTTTATTCAACTTTTTATTTTTCAGTGGTGTTTTTAAAAGTTCTTTTTTAATTAAAAATATATTAATTTTATTTCATTTTTAATACCGGCATATTAAAATTATTAAAGAGCAAAAACAAATGTTAAATTTTTTTTACATAAAATACCAACTATCAAATGATTATAAAGTAAAATATTTTTTAAAAAGGTTAACATCAAAAATAGATTTTCAAAAATAATTAAGAATCATGATGTTATACTTTACACGAGTCATTTGTCTTGTACTTCACCGCACATAGAGCTAAAATTTTAATCATGTGCAAAAATGTTAAGAGTCATTTATTTTATATAATTTTGATACATTTGAGCAAAATAATCAAGCTGAAAGAGAGTTTTTGTTAAGTAATGTCAAAAAACCTATTATAAGATAGTTTAATTTGTTTAATATTAATGTTAAATAATATAATTTTACATAAATAAAATTAAAAACAACATTGAGTTATATAATTTTTTTCAAACAATTAATCCATGATATTCGATTTGAAACATTATATAGACAAGTTGTAAAACTTAAATGTTAATAAATAAAATATCAAATTATAATTAGTTGAATTATTATTTTCAATGTTATTATTATGATTGAAGAAAAAAAAACTAAAAAAAATTATTATCAATATAATAAAATACTATTTGATTTGAAAAACAAATGAAAATAATTAAAGGACAAAAAAAAATCATCATCATCATCATTAATATAATTATTTGGATTATAGTGAAATTTATTATTATTGATATTTTTAATATTATTTTATGAGCTATTGTTACTACTGGCATAATGTTCATCATTTTTAATGCCATAAGCATTACAATCATTGTAAAAATAAATATTCTTATTATTATTATAATCGTTATTACTATTTAAACAGTGAAAATTATCAAATTATTCCGAATAATAATAATAAATAAATTACAACAGAAAAGCAAGCAAGAAAACAATTATTAAAAAAAAACATTTTTTAAGATTATTATTATTATTATTATTATTATTATTATTATTATTATTATTATTATTATTATTATTATTATTATTATTATTATTATTATTATTGTGTAAACAATGAAAACTATATAACTATCTTGAAGAATAAAACAAAAAAACCAAAAAACTTTAAGAAAATATCAAATCAAAACAACAAAAATAAATACTATTAGCATTTCAAAAATTATTTGATTTGAAGGATAAAAATAGTGAAAAAGGAAAAAAAAATATCAATTTTAAAAATAATTATAAACATCACTTAAAATTTCATGAATAAATTAAATAAAAACCCAATATGAGAAAAAATGATAAAAATTAAAAACCAAAACTAAGAGTACACATACATAAATTCAAAAATAACAGATTGTCCTAGAAGGAACAAAAAAATTAAAAGAATCGAAATTAAACAAAACAAATAAAAGAATAAGAGCCAAAAATGAAATAAGATAATTATTTATGTTTAATACTAATGTTAAGTAATGAAATTTTAAAGAAATGAGTTAAAAAAAATACATATAATATTGAGCCATAGAATTTATCTAAACCATTAATCTAAAATATTAGATTTGAAACATTATATATAGAAAAGTCGCAAAACTTAACTTTTAATAAATATAATATCGAATCATAAATTATTTAAACTATTATTCTGATTGTTATTATCATGATTGAAGACAAAACTCTAAAAAATATTAGTAGCATAAAACAATTATTTGATTTGAAGAATAAATAAAAACAATTAAATGACAAAAAGCAAAAGGACAAAAGAAAAAAATTATTATTATTATTATTATTATTATTATTATTATTATTATTATTATTATTATTATTATTCTGGATATAATTATTACAATAGTTTGGATTATACTAACATTTTTTTATTTTATGAGTTATTGTTACCATTAGAACAATAATCATAAATATTAATACCATAAAGCACTATAATTATTATAATAAATTATTATTGGTATCATCATTATCATTAATATTAATGTTTAAACAATTAAAAATATTAAATTGTCCTGGAAAAAAATTGTAAAAGAAAAGCAAGCGAGAAAAAAATTATAAAAGAATAATCACTAAAATTAGTATTATTGTGTAAACAATGAAAATAATAAAAGTGTCTTGAAGGATAAAAAAAAAAAAAAAAACTTCAACAAAAGAGCAAATAAAAACAATTAAAATAAATGAAGTCAGAATCATATTTTTTTTCAATGCAATTTTTTTTAGAGTGTGAGAATTTTCTTACAATGCTATAAACTTGAGCAAAATAGTAAATCTTTTTAGAATTTTTGTGAAGTACTAGTTTCTAATAAACTATATGAATTTTAAATTGATATGAATTTATTTGTTTAACAAGTTTCAATGAAATTGTCAATCATTAATAAATATACTTGAATCATTGACTTCACTGTATTAGGACTAACTCATTTAATAATTTAATTTAAATTAAACAAAACAATAAAATATAAATTGTGTAAATACCTATAACAACTAAATAACAAAAATAAGTCGTTGATTTTTTATCTATAAAAAAATATAATTGAAAATCCATTACTATGTCATTATTATTAACATGACTATAATAGTTAAAATTACCACCACCATCAAATATAATGAGAAATATTAAATTGGCCAGAAGAACCAAAACAAAGAAAACATTTATACAAAAGAGTAAGCATGAAAACAAATAAAAAAATCATTAAACTTATCATTATTATTGCACAAAAAATAAAAACCATGAAATTATCTTGAAGAATAAAAAAACAAAATTTTAACAAAAGAGAAAAAAAACCCAAATAAATATTATGAGAATAAAAAAATCACTTAATTTGAAGAACAATTAAAAGTAAAAAAAAAGAACAAAGGGAAAAATTTAGAATTATCACCAACATATATTAAAACTTTAAGTTTAAATTGAATAAAAAAATGAAAAAAACAAAAAAAAACTAAAATTAAAATTATAAACACACATAAGTACAGACAAAGAATAAAGATTGTCCAGGAAGGATTAAAAATAATCAAAGGAACTAAAATCATATTTAAAATTAAAAGAATAAGAACCCAAATAAAAAATAAAATATCAGTCAATTTTAATTGGGGGACAAAACTATAATAAATCAAAATGTTGAGATCGAAAAAATTAAATGCATTTAAAAACAAATACAAATAAAATGGATAAGGTCCAATATGAAAAATAGCATAAATGATTAATTTCAATTGGAGGCAAAAATGAAAGAATCAAAACCCGATCACAGGCCACCATCCGCCCTCTTTACGTAGACACACGCCCTACTATGAGGGAGAGGACATGATAGCACATCCATAGACATTACATACAAGAATTTTTACCAGTTGCAGGACACCAAACACGTCGCTCGAGAGGGGCGTAAAACAAATAACAGCAGACATGTCAAGAAGACGTGCCTACAGCTAAACCCCCAAAAAAAAATAAAAAAAATACAGAATTGCCACAACATCCTCAAGACGAGGATAATAACGAAGAAGACACATATTTCAGCTGTTTCATTGTTAACCCAACCATGAAAAACTGAAAATGCCCTCACTATCAATTAATTATTTTTGTCTTATATGAGGGTAAATATGTTAATTTATTGCTCACGGTTAGTTTAAAAAACCAAAAATTAAAAAACCAAAAATACCCTTGACCTTTCTTTGTTTTTTTATCTGCTTCCAGGGGTAAAGACATAGTTTAACCGTTGAAAAAAAAAAGAAAAAGACAAAAACACCCCTAAACAATCAGGTAATGTTAGCCACTTCCATGAAAAAGTTTAAAATACCTCTAAGTCTAAGAGTTAAATTTTATGCACTAAAAGGCAAAATAGTAATCACATTATCACAATATACAATAATCTGTATGAATTGCTAAAATAATTATCTGGTACGCTATAGCTTTTTCGTTGATATTCATGTGTTTGAAAAGAAATCATTTTGTTATGACAAAAATGCCATTCAACCTTCAAATTTTTAAAACTTATTTGTATAAACTGGTATCATGACTCTCAAATAAACTCGTGGGCATCGTTTGTGTTTCTGTGTTTAGATGTTTTAGCTTGGAAAAAATATTAAATTTTGATGTCATTTTTTATGATTTCGATGGGCTGGTAATAAAATTAAAAAAAAAACTAAAATAATAATTTATTTTAAAGTGAAAATCTATTTTAAACTTTACCTTCCACGTCAATCCAAGCAACCCCATACCATGTACAGGTAAATACACGGTGAAGTTTTTATAATGAGTTGGAATCAATAAACCACTGAATTATCATATTATTTTCCATCTATTTATACTTCTATATGTTTTTTTTTAAAATAATATTAAAAAAAACTCGATCCTAAAGCGAGAAAAAAAGGATTTCAAATAAAAATAGTGAATTTTTAGTGTGGAAAAGGGAAAAGAATATTTTAAAAAACAAAAATAGTTTAAAACGTAAGTTTCTTTAGCTTCAGATGCAACCGAGATGGATATCTCTAGTACATAAAACCTGTATCCATGGAGGTTTACGACTATCAATGTCTCTTCTTTTTTTCAAGAGATCTCGAATCCACTTTTTTTACGAGTATCAATATTATTTTGATTTTTGTTATGAATAAATAAGTAAAATATTCATGTCTACGTAATTTATTGACATAAAGGCAGTGAAATTTAATAAGGAAAATGATATTGAAATTTAATGTTAATATATTAAAAAAATCCAAAAATAAAACATTTAAATTGTCTTACAGAGTCTTAGTGGAGGTTCCTGGTGCCGTCACAAAGACAAATGGGTCCCGTTAACCATGTGAAACCCATATGAACTGTAGTCAACAAGAAAGCCCACAAATTGGAGAGGTCATGAATCACATCATAACGCTTTTTGTGTATTTATTTATCTTTTATAACGGTTCCTAAGAACCCAGAAAAGTTCCTTCTCTTGGGTCACCGACTCCACTCTGAATTATCTTTTTTTTTTCTCCTTTCCAGTTCTCCCATGATACCTCAGCCCTGCCTTTTACAACGTTAGAAAACATGTCGCTCAACCCTTTCTATTGCAATTCAGCGAGGAATAATGAAGAAAAAGGAAAGAAAATACCGTCTAACTCCCTCAAAAAATATCACAAATATATCCCTGCTAGACACTAACTCGCATCTTATTACGGCCGAAATACATAAAAATATATTAATTGTATTAGTTTTTTTTTATTATAATATAAATTTGAGAAAAGCAACAAATCTTGTGAGGTCTTATGAAGTCCAAGTTTTTTTTTATATCAAATATATGAATTTTAAATTGATATAAATTTATCTATTTAGTAAGTTTTCAACGAAATCACCAGTATAAAATTATCATCATTAAAAAAGAAAAAAGATTTGAATACTTGAATTATCGAAATTCACTGTATCAGAATTAATTCATTTTATAATTCAATTTAAATTAAATACAACAAACAAAATATAAATTGTGAAAACACCTGCAATAATCAAATAAAATAAAATTAGTTCATTTTCTATCTACAAAAAGAAAAAAAAATATCATTGAAAATTTATCCCTACGTTACCATCATTATCATGACTATAACAATTAAAATTATTATCAATATTACTTCCCAAACAATTAAAATGATTAAATTGCCCCCAAAAATAAAAAAAATATTTTTACAAAAAAAACAATAAAAAAATAATCATTAAAATTATTATTATTATTGCACAAATAATAAAATCATTAAATCATCTGACCCAAAATATAGATAAAAATAAGATAAAACACAAAAAAAGGGAAAAAAAAAGAAATATTAATTTTAAAATGATCACTAATATAAATTAAAATTTCAGGATTGTTTGAATAAAAATAAAACCTCAATAAAAAATAAAATGACAAAAAATTAAAACAAAAACTAAAAGCATGAGTGCATAAATACGAGTAAAAAATAAATATTGTTCAAGAAAGACCGAAAAAACAAAAGGAATTGATAGCAAATAAAAAATTTAAAGATTAAGGGTCGAAATGAAAAATAAAATATATAATTAATTCCAATCGAAGGACAAAATTAAAACAAATAAAAACCTTGTGACTGGAACAAAAAAAGAAAAAAAATACAGTGTAATTTTATTGAAAGATTAAAAGAATAAGGACCGAAATGAAAAGTAACATATATGACTAATTTTGATTGAAGGACAAAATTAAAACTAATTAAAACCTGTATACCAAAAAATTAAAGTAACAAAAAACAAATCAAAACTCAAAAGAATGAAGACTAAAATGAAAACTAATATATATTGTCAGTCGCAATCCACAATAATCTGAGTTTATGTCCATAGTAAAAACACTATAGAAAAGAGGCATGACTATTATATTTTAATTAATATTTCTCATAAATATAATGTAGTTGGTTATCAACACTTTGACTATGTTAAAGAATAGTATAAATGATATCTCGGGACCTCATGTAACAGTTTAAGCTTTTAGATGAAATAATTAATTAATATAGTACCAGAACCTGATTGACCTAACAACCACGAATTTGAATTTCATTACCGTCATTTTATCTAATAAAAATTAAGTATAAATTAATGTAACAAAATATGTGTAAGTTATAAGCCTTTTTTTATTTATTTGAGTACATGTGTTAAAATATAATATAAATTATATAATGTAATCTAATCTAATTCATTTAAGTATTGTACTAGTAGATGGAAATCGTTCATATTTTTTTCCCTCTCTGTTTTTTTTTCATGGAAGTTGTTGTCATTTGGGGAAATTTAAAACATTTAAGTATTGTCCTTCTTCTTGCTGATGTGATTGTTTGTTAGGTTTGCATGCTGGGTGGTTGAAAATTCTGGGTAAAATTCGCTTTCAATCACGTAAATACTTTCAATTTTGTCCTCGTGCAAGTTCTTATATCGGTTTTGTCCTTTAAGTTTAAGAGAGTATCGATTAAGGTTTTTTCTTAATCCATATTTAATGTCGGAATAAGATTGTTATTGAGGTTGCTTTTTGAAAATATTGTTTATTTAAAAATATATCAAAATATATATTTTTTTTTAAAACTTATTTTGACATCAACAAATAAAAATGACATGAAAACACAAAAAAAACTTCTACTTTAAAACAAAAAATAAAATAAAAAATTCTTAATTTTTTTCAAAAATACTTTTTTTTGAAAATACAGTGAAAAACAGAACATTAATAACGGGCTCCATCCAAATTACACGCTTTTTTAGAAAAAAATAAAAAAAAAGAACATCATTTCAGCGGTATAAATTTGTTTGGTGACAAAAATTGTTACTGATCCAATTATCATTTTCTTTTTAAGTTCTAACGATGTCGAGTCGAGAGACCCTAAAACCGAAGCTATCTAAAATTCTTCACTAATTAATTTTCAGCCGTATATCTTGGCAGATTACTTTATCGGCCGTATATACTATAGCATATAGCCAAACAATTTTAATGGTTTTGGAGTTTTGCTGACAGAGCCCTCTCTAAGAAAACAAATAATCGCACTTACACCCTTTTTTTTAGCAGAAAAAAAATAATCTCCTGCCTCCCCAGGCATTGGCAACTGCACATTTTTTTCAGATCAACAGCAGGTGTTCGTGCTATTACCAGAAACTCTAATTCCTGTAGCAACAACCCAGTACAAATCATTACACAGACACTCTATATTCTTTATTTATTATCACACTGTGGTGATTTTTATATTCTTCCAAGAAAAAGAAAAAAAGAAAAGAGAAAGAAGTATATATGATCGAGTGCAGGTGGTTTGATTTCTATTCATTATTACAGTGTAGTGATTTTTATATCCTTCCAGGAAACAAAATGAAATAACTATGATTGCAGGCAGTTTGGTTTTTCTTACATGACTTGTTAATCATTAATGATGTTTTTTATACCCGCGACATTTTTTTAAACGGTAAAATATATATTGTCGATCCAACGAAAATACAACGAAAAAAGACATCCCGAGTAACACACGAAGAGATAGATGGAAGCGGACATGAAGGATTTATTATTTACTTTCGCAAAGTAATTGGGTTTTTTTATCCAAACTTTCTACAAGCTCAGGAAATGGATGTTAGAGTTTTTTTCAAAAAAAATAAAAAATGAAATACCCCATGCATATGGATTTTACTAGAAAACCCCCACAAATATTCCCTCCCTGTTCGGTCCAGGAAACAAACAGGACCCCGTCCATTTTATCTGTGCTTTCGAGATCAAAGATAACAGAGGACAAATTAAAAGGTCGTAGCAATAAGTTTGGCTATTGACCATTTTTGATCGGCGACATTGTTTTCAAACAAACAAGCTGTTGATACCCTTCCTACTCCCACCGGACCATTCTCAATATATATATATATATGTATATACGTATAAGTTTACTAAGTAGTTGAAGGGACATTCATGTGAACAGAGAGAGAGGGGGAGAGAGAGAGAGTAGAAGCCAGAGAGGGAAGCACAATTGCATAGCATGTCGTTTGAATTTAAAAGGTGCAATGATTCAACGATGATAAAAAAAACGTAAGGTGATTGTTTGGGGCCGGGAGGGCACGGCGTTTCAAAATTTGAAATCTCGCACGCAAGGATTAAGGAAGCAACTTTAGGGGCACGTGGGATGGGCAACCAAATCATATCCCAAAGTCCATGTAGCCAGCCACGTACTTTAATAGTTGGCAGAAAATCAAATTATAATAACGGGAGAGAAAAAAGGTGTTAATTAGGTGGAAGCAGGAATCTCTCTCGTATTTGAATGTGGACAAACGAAACAGATCTCTCACTAAGTTACGCCTTTTTTATATTTTGTTATTTAGTTAGCAGCATAAAGCTTACACTTTACTTTGGAAACCCCAATTTACCAGCCTAAACTACGCTTTGCCTCAAAGATCTATCTCAAGCCCCACATCCCCGACCTCATGACGATCGCCTGCTTTTTCTGCTGGAACCACTTCTTCTTTGTTTTTTGTATTTTTAAAATATATTTTTAAGATTATTTTGATGTTGAAAAACATTTTAAAAAATAAGCCACGCTGTTTTTCTTTTCATTCAAGCGCTACTTGAGTGGGTGTGTTTCAAATTCTGGAATGTAACGGCGAGGACTGGTTTTGGTTAATTAACGTCGCCCTCCCAATTCTGGCCTTTTATTTTATGCTTCACTCGATCTTGATTATATTGTAATGGTGTTTTTTTTTTTGGTATAAACCATCCGGTAATCCGGCCACTGCCGACTAATCCGGATTCGAGCCGGGTAGGACCCTTAAGGGCGGCAAAGCTCTTCCAAGCGAGTTTTAAAGCAGCTGCATACCCAAGGCTCGAACTCGAGACCTTGGTTAAGCTGGGACGACCCCCTACCAGTCGACCCACGCCCCCGTTGTAATGGTGTTTAATATTATGTTCCAACCATATTTATTTATTTTTATTTTTCGATCGTTTTAATAGGTTAATGTCAAAAGCAAATTAAAAACAATATGATTTTGCATATTTATAAATGAAAATACTCTAGTCTTGTTATTGAAGAGTCTAGATAGAAACACCTATCAGATTTGAGTGTAGACTGTCGTTTTCAGGCTCAAATTTCTCTTCATTTTGATTTTGCAGACCAGGAAAGCCAAAGGAGGAAGGTGGAGATAGAGGACCGTAGAACCAATTTATATTCAGTAAAGTAAAAAAGTTATAAGAAAATATTTTATGACTTGAGTTTTTTTTAATGATTTTCTTAATACATATTAAAAAAAATAAATGTAAAAATTATTTTATACTTGAATAATCAAATCAAGTATTTTTTTACTTTCTTTATCTCAACCTTCATGAAAGCTAAAATTCAAAGATAAATAAAAGCAAGCCTATTCGTTTCGAGTCCAGAGATTTCTTCAAGTTTCGGCTGCCTAAAGTGAAATTCAAATAAAAGGCTAACTAATAATAATTCCATTTACAATTTAACCTGATAACAAGATAATTCTTTTTAATATATCAGGTAAAAAAGAATGCCGACGTGGCCATTTGTCGGAACTTTGAGTACTCGTATTGACTGAAGGGGCAAAATGTGGGAAATTAATGAGGTCTACGCCGTAACAAAAACGGACTTAGATATTGCTCCGTTTAATTTGTTGCTATTTATGGACGACAAATATCAAGGTTTTGACTTGTGGAATCATGTGCTTAATTTATCTATATATATATATATATATACATGCATTGGATTATATAAATTTTGGATTCAACGCCTCGTCGTGTCTGGTCACTTAAATAACAACGAGCACCTAATTAATTTGGTCTTACAGCATCAAAATCTACATCTTTAATATTGATAAGACCTTCACAGGCATAATTACACTCCCATCACTTGAATGCAACGAGCAATTGTGGTTTGCGGACCCAGATTTCTTCAGAAAGGACCCATCCCCCTTAATAATCGATCGATGAGACGAACGGTGTATATATTTCTTGTCTTCCATCGCCGACGACAATAATCCCGTCAATCAACGCTGCCATCTGCTTGTCCTTCCAAGCCAGATTGCCAGGTTTGATGTATAGCTAAAACAACAGAACTTATCCCTGACTTTCTCTCCTTGTTTTCTGCCGAGCGATGCTGGATGAGTGCATGGCTTCTACGCTCGGAAAAGAGAGCGCAGAACTAAACTGTTCTATTACCCAGAAGTAGCAATTTGCTCCAGCAATAATGACCGAATTATGCATCCGGCCACTTGAAAGTTGAAACTCTAGCATCCATGACGCACACCAGAGTCAGCCAAGAAATCACTGTTTAGCACTGCAAATCTAGACTTTCACGGGAGTCCTTTGATCTGACTACAGTACTTTGCTCAACGAAAACTGTCACTGTAGTTTTTAAATGAGTAAAAGAAGTGAAATATGTTCATCCCATATTAAAAATAAAATACTCTTTTTTATACACAGTTCAACAAAAACTACGTAAAATAATGAAAACAATAGTATCGTACTTGTGTTTCATTAACTGTAAGCTGCACCTTTCCTCAAATTATCGTTTACTTTTTTCTTTTTCCCAAGTAGCATGCAGCCAGTTTCCCATAAATAAACTCTTTAATAAAGAGAGATCGATATTTTTTAATTACTTAAATGAAATCAATGGTGAAAATAAATGCATGTCCTAAAAGGAATAAAGCAGGGGTGCTAGACAAAGAAAGAGCAGTTATAACGAGGATATTGAAGGATGGTGGCGGTGACGTTTTCCGTTGCGAATATCATTATCATAATGAACATCCATAATTAAATAACACCATAATAATTTTTTTTTTTTTGACTTAAAACGCATAACGGCGTTATCAGCTATCGTTTGCTATATATAGGCCTCTAAGTCCCTCACTCTCTTTATTCAAAGCTGCCACCTTCGAGTTCTATCTTGACAACACTCTCTCCACCTCTCTCTCTCTCTCTCTCTATCACTGCAACTGCAAATTTTTAATGGTAGCGTGAAGCAGAAGCTTGGTATATCGGTGTTTGTTTTGATCTCACATTGTTTTTCTAGAGATGGGCAAGAAAGGACAGCAACAACAACAACAACCACAGAAAGATCACAGATACAATGTTAGGGTTGAAGCGGTTCTCGAGCTTCTAAGAAAACAAGCTCCACTCACTGTTAAACAGGTGGGTTTCTGCTATTTCCATTGTTAATTTCTAGCTTCTCTGGTCTTTTAATCAAGGGTGTTTCTTGATTTGCTTTCTTCAAGCTTATCATTTTGCTGTACTTGATCTACGGAGATCTCTTTAGGGATTACTGTAAATTATTATCTCTGATGATATATATGCGACTCTTAATTAATTGACAGGAGAAGTTCTGCAACAATGCTTGTGTGGAGAGGTTTCTAAGAGCAAAAGGTGATAATGTGAAGAAAGCTGCTAAGCACTTAAGGGGTTGCCTTTCCTGGAGAGAGAGTATCGGCACTGGTACTATAAACTCCATTTTCTTTTCTCATCTTCTACTATTCCTTCAAAAAGTTTTCTCTATTTGTCTGCTACTACTCTCTTTTCTACAAGCATATATCTTTTCTTTTTGTTTCGATATACCAGCGGAATCTTGCTTTTTTCTGTTTAATTAGTTGAATATTTGAACGTTAAAGTAAATACCCTTGTCATCATTGATTCCACTTATATTTCAAAATAAAGAATAGAAATTTTGTCATCGTTCAACTTTTTTCTTGTTTCTTACCCCTAATTAATTCCTGGTTTTGAATGCACAGAGAACTTGATAGCCGATGAGTTCTCAGCTGAGCTTGCTGAAGGAGTTGCTTATGTTGCTGGCCATGATGAAGAATCCAGACCTGTTATGGTGATTTTCAACTCCCCATCTCTCTCCCTTTAATAACTCTTTTTTTCTTTTCTTCGAAAAAGAAATAGAAATTAGCTCTTTATTTTTTTGGCACCTTCTTGCAGATTTTTCGAATTAAGCAAGATTACCAAAAGTTCCATTCACAAAAATTGTGAGTATATCTAACTAAAAACAACAAAACATACGTCGCACTTCTTTTTCTTGGTTTTAATTAGGGTAAAATATGAATCTGTTCATTTATTTTATTTCTCTTGTTTGTTTAAGGTTCACTCGATTGCTGGTGTTTACACTGGAGGTGGCGATAGGGACCATGCCAAAAAACGCAGAGCAATTTGTTCTCCTCTTTGATGCAAGTAAGCAGCAGCAACTATACATCAAGCTTTGATTTATTTATTTTTGATCGACGAAACTTTGAAAATTGAGAAGACACTTTTGTTTGAGGTGCACGCTGGTAAAGCAGGCAGCTAAGCTAATTTATGAGACCCCAGGCACTCAGATATGTCGGAGAACCGGCAGGGGTCTGATATACACTCAGACAATGTCCGGGTTGCCCCTTAAGTGTCACATCCATGGTCCATTATTGGTCAGTTTATTAGGGGTACTATCGGGAATTGAAGCTTGTCACGTTATATACTCTCCTAGTAGTGGTCAAATTTGCACTCAGACTTCCTTAAATTTCTTGATCCTCACACAGATGGTGCCCAGGATTCTCCTTTTTTGCATTGCCAAATGCCAGCACCATTATTAAATATAACCCCCGGCAATGCTCAGGCTTTAATATTTGACAGTCCACATTTTCGCTCTTTTTTTTCAACAAACAATAGGACTCCCTCCTACGTGTTAGTGAATTTGCATGTTTTTTTCCCCATATGTACAGGCTTTTTCAGGTCAGCCTCGGCTTTTATGAATTTATTGCTCGCAACTCTGAAAATTGTGGCCGAGTACTACCCCGGCAGGCTCTGCAAGGCTTTTGTAATCGACCCACCGTCTCTCTTCTCTTATTTATGGAAGGTAAAAATTCAAAAAACTTGCCCATGGTGCACGTATTGGCCGAAATATATTGTCCCCCCACCCCCCCCTATCGTTTCCTATTTCAAGTTGAATACTGTTTGATAAGAAAAAAAAGAGGTATACCACTGCCTTAACCTGCTGGATCTGGCAGTAGTATTTGCGCCTTTCTAGTTACATGGGAAACCAAGCCTTAAGTCAAATCTCCTGCAACTTTGAAGTACATGCACGAGCTAGTTTTCACACCTGTTTTTCTACCGTAACTGCGACCCTAATTCACCGTTCATATATATATATATATATATATATATATATATATATATATATATATATAATTGCAACGTTTCAGAATTAATTATTTATATGACCATTCGAACCACTTGATCCTATAACTTATTTGAATAGGAAAAGAACATAAAAAATTTAAATAAAAATGTTAATTTTTAATTTTAGCATTGAGATGGGGTAAGTTAGTAATGAATAATATAGTTAATTAGGAACTTTGGCCTATATTGCTATGTGAATTTGAAAATACAGACTACAATTAGGTGGCCACTAGTTTTGACTACGAGTGACCTTCCTTTAAATTTCCACGAAAGCGTGACTATGCTTTTATGGCTGCAGGGTGCCCGTCCATTTGTTGAGCTTTCAACGGCCACGATGGTGGTAACATCACTGGACTTTGAAGAATCACTGGAGTTCGATGACTTTTCCACCTACCCTCGGGCCTCCTCCCTCCGATTGGATCCTTCGTCTGTCAAATCAACGGCTAAGATCGGATCATGCTCTTCCTCAAGATTTTCCTTCACCGTGTCCCACCATTTTGACTCCCTCAAGCCTTGGCACCTAACCTTGACTGACACGTCATCATCTAATGTAGGACCAGCAAACCTCTCTACTCTGGGCCCGGCCCTTATCTCTCCCCTCAACGCTAGATCCTTTTCTTTTGCATCGCCAATTGCCAGAACCCCACGTGGCAGCATCAACGGTGGGAGCTACAGCTGGCTAGCCAAGAAAAGTCTCTTCCCATCAACCCCATTGCCACAGCGTGTCACCGCGAGTGACCCGATAAAAATCTCTCACCCGCGGACCCCACGCCCCTCGTTCCTCCAATCCCCTGCCTTGTTTTTCAAGAAGGAGTGCCGCGTCAGCAAGTCAGACAAGTCTCGAGAATCGTTCGTGCCATTTTTGAAGTTTTATAGGAGGCCGTACGATGAGATGATTTATAGGTCAAAGATGCGGCCCCCACTCGGGGGCCTGATATCCATTGTCTCCCCCCATATCAAACGGCGCCACATGTCAGTATCTCAACGGTTTTAAACATGGCAATAAAGGAGAAAAAGCAGGGAGAAGACAAGAGTACATAGGCCTACCCCACCACTTCTGCGTTTAACTATCACGTGTCAAAATGTCAATGGCAAATGACACTTGGTACAGATAGTTTGATTAATTATTATTTTTTCAAGTTAACTATGAATGATGCATTGATTGACCCAAGTTAAAAGAAGAGACGACGTGCGAGGTGGGATATCAAATCTTGTGCACCATGTCTAATTTTGAGTTTTGTGGCCTCGCAAATTAATTCTATATCTTACCAAGTCTTGGGAGTTTGGGTGGGCGGGCATGGGAAGGAGATAGCGTGGTCGAAACGTTGAACATTATTGCATTGGTAATTATATGTAACTGTATGGTGAAGTCTTGCAAGTTGGAAACAGAAATAAATATATACTCGATCTACCAAGAAAACCATGCAAGCGTTGAAAAAAAAATCTCTGTTACACTTCAATTCAAACTCTCTCTCTCTCTCTCTCTCTCTCTCTCTATATATATATATATATATATATATATATATATATATATATATATATATATATATGTCGCTAGCTCTCTTGGTTCGTGAAGTTTTGTGGAGAATCTAGGAATGGTTTAAGGGTTGGACTTTGTTTAATTATTATAACGAAGATGGCAAAGTTTGAAAACTTTCATCGGCCATGGATTCTTTACTCTGTATTAGTTGGCGAGTCTGTATTGTTTAATTATAGATGATTGGTTTGAACGATGGCAGAGTTTGCGGTAGGAATGTGTGTCGTGTTTTGTTGCTTGAGAAGTCAAACTCAAAACGGAGCAAATATATAGTTAGATATTGTGGAAGCAGAGAGAAGTCGTGGCAGTGCGTGTGTTGGGAATTGAACTTGGCTTGACTAAGCATAACATGCTCGTGCGTATGTGTATGTTTTGGGATATGGAGTTTGTCATGTAATCTTTGTCGTCGAGGTATCTAGGGTTCTATCTCTTTGCTTAGAGTTGACGTCATTTGGAGCCTTTCTAATTGGATTCTAATTCCCCTTCACTTCTCCCCAATCTGTTCTTGTTTTTAAGCTCGAGATTAGGTTGAGTGTGGACAAATTGTGGGCAGTGTGCTCAGTGGCAGTGTTATGTTTGGAGTTTATTATTTGTCCTCGAGGGATTTCGAAGCGTTCACTGAAGAAGCATGCAGTAGATGCTGGGAAGGACAGGCCAGATATTTTAGCACCCCGTGGTATAATGCGGGATTTTGTTTCTGAGTGGATCATGTGTGTTCAAACACGACGGTCTAAAAATGAATTTAGCACAATGCGTCATTGTGGCCAAAAAGAATTTGGACACGGTCTTTCTCCTTTCCCATGTGGATTTTGGGCAGTATATATAGCTTTTTCTTTTTTCTTTTTATTTTGTGGGGGTGTTTTTTCTACCGCATGTATATAAAGTTGTTGTGGAATGGGGCATTAGCGGCACAAGGAGACGAGGCAAACTTTGAGGTTAATTTCATAAATTGCGGAACTTTGTCTTCGTAGTACAAACCTTATTTTACAATTTTTTGATTTTGTTTTTGCTTAAAATTGTTTTTTTTTTGTGTGTTAATTTTTAATATATAAAATTATTTTAATACATAAAATAGGTACTATCACAATATTAAATACTATCTACACTACTACTGTTCACATTTTTTTAAAAACAATTATCAGTAAATACAAAACCAAGAGTTTGCTAGTAAAAAAATTTAATGTCTGGTACAAACCGGTGAAGGTAGAAAAGTTATCGAGGCATGTAATATTATTATTGTCAAAATCATGAGTTGACTCAAAATAATATATTTTTATAAGTCAATATGTATTTAACATGCAAAATTATACCAAAAACTTAAAAATTAATAAAATCAAACTTGAGTCATGCAAAATCAGTAGAATTGGACCAAGTTTATGAGTTTACTAAATTTAACTTCTAGAATTACCTTTAACTTAATAATTACAAAATAAGTTTTAAAAAGAAATTGTTATTTTTTATACAATATTTACTAATATTAAAAAAAACTCATTAAAACAAAATAATTTAAACCATCTCTATTATTTTGTATATTCTTTTTATCTTTCCACATATAATTATAATTCTAAAATAAAATATGATTAAATTGGATCTTAGCATTGTCTTAAGGGACATTTAGCTATATCTCATCTTATTTTTGACATCATTATATTAAATTATTTATCTTGTTTGGGAAACTATTCCTATTAAAGAAAACCTGTGACAAAAAGATAGCATGAAAATGTTATGTATTTATGTTTTTTATATTTTCTTTGCATTAATTAAAAAAAACTCAATATCTGATGTGTATTTATGAAAAAGATTAGAAAAATAATGAGTTTTCTGGGATCACATTATAAACTTTCTTCTAAAATTTGAGTTTCATTTAATCTAGAGCTTTACTAATTGAAAATATGTTGTAATAGGAATAACTAAATCATCACTAGATTTTCATGTACATTCTATCATTAGGTGATTTCTTTTTTTATTGGAAAGTTTGTTCTAAGATATTTTAATTATTTCTTCATAAAATTAATTTCTTGATTTATATTATCTCTCTCACTTCATTTAAATAGTTTATTGTTTATAATGTTGTTGATTTAAATATTATCAATATATAATTAATTAAATTTATTTACTTATAATTTTATGATCTATGTTCATATTATATTTTCCCGTCTCATGGAAAAGAAAAGTTTTACGACTTCGCGAGTTTATTCATAATTTTGTCCACGCCATGCGCAAATCGACAATTCGAGGGAGGTGATAAGTTATTTTTAGTTTCAGTTGAATTGACTTGTTAAAATAAGATCCCTAATTGTTAGGGTGTTAGTTGCAATAAATCCATAGTTGTCAGGGTGTTAATTGCACAAAATCTTTCATTTCTGTTGCTTTGTAAAGGCTATTTAAAGCCACTTTCTTTAATCGAATAATACACTGATTTCTCTCCAAAGCACAATACCTTACAAATTGGTATCAGAGCTTGCCCTAGCCGAAAGAAGAAAAACACAAGCAGTTGTTCTTCCTTAAGAGATCCAGACATAGAGAGAAAAGAGAGACCATTTGAGCGATCCAAACACAGAGCGAGAAGAAGACAACACAACAGTTGTTTTCTCTTGAGAGATCCAAACACGAGAGAAAAGAGAGAAACACTTGAGAGACCCAAACACAGAGCGAAAAGCGAGATGAGTGAAGAGAAGAGTTTTTTACAACCAGCTATCCCCGCTTTGATGGTCATTATGACCATTGGAGCATGCTCATGGAAAACCTTTTGAGGTCCAAAGGGTATTGGAGCTTGATTGAAACTGGTTACCCAGAACCAGTGGCCAACGTGGTGTTATCTGAAGAACAGCACAAGCAATTGGATGATTTGATGGTGAAGGATCTCAAGGTCAAGAATTACTTGTTCCAGTCCATCGACAGAACAATTCTTGAAAAAATCCTGGAGAAGCGAACCTCAAAACAGATTTGGGATTCCATGAAAAAAAAGTTTGAAGGCAGCGCAAGGGTCAAACGATCCACTCTTCAAGCTTTACGAAGAGATTTTGAAGTTCTGGAAATGAAAGTAAGTGAAACTATTACTGAATATTTTGCTCGTGTTTTGAGTATAGCGAACAAAATGAGGAGTAACGGAGAACAGATGAATGACACTATTATTGTGGAAAAGATCCTTAGAACTTTAATTGAAAAATTCAACTATGTAGTTGTTTCAATTGAAGAATCTAAGGATATTGACACTCTCACCATTGACGAACTGCAAAGTTCGCTCACTGTGCATGAACAAAATTTTTCAAGAAGCCATGGTGAGGAACAGGCATTCAAAGTGACAGTAGGTGATAGATATGGAAGCAGAGGAAAAGGCAGAGGTGATTATAGAGGCAGAGGCAGAGGGAGAGGTCGTCAAGTTTTGAACAAAGCTACCGTTGAATACTACAAGTGCCATCAGCTTGGGCACTTTCAATATGAGTGCCCAGCTTGGGAGAACGAGGCCAATTATGCTCATTTGAATGAGCACGAAGAAATGCTCTTAATGTCATTTGTTGAGATGAGCCAGGCAACTCAAGGAGATCTTTGGTTTCTTGATTCAGGCTGTTCGAATCATATGAGTGGAAACAAGGCTGCATTCTGTGAAATTGATGAGTCATTTCGGGAGACCGTGAAGTTGGGAAACACCAAGATGTCTGTTCTTGGGAGAGGAAGAGTGAGACTATTTCTAAATGGAAATAGTTTTGTCATCACTGAGGTGTTCTATGTTCCAGAACTGAAGAACAGTCTCCTAAGTATTGGGCAATTACAAGAGCGAGGTTTTGAGATTCTGTTCAAGACAGGAAAATGTCATATATATCATCCACAGAAAGGCCTTGTGATACAGTGTGAGATGACAACAAACCGGATGTTCTTATTGCTGGCAAATACTCAGCACACGAAGGAGAAGATTACATGTTTTCAGACAACAACTTCAGACATAGCTCATCTTTGGCACTGCAGGTATGGGCATTTAAGCCATAAAGGCTTAAAATTACTACAAGCTAAAAACATGATCCATGGTCTTCCATAACTACCTGCATCAACCGTGACATGTACTGCCTGCATTCTGGGGAAACAACACAGAAGGCCAATTTCGAGGAAAAGCACATAGAGAGCCACACAACGATTGCAGCTGATACATGCAGACATTTGTGGTCCAATTTCTCCAATCTCTAACAGCAAGAAGAGGTATTCATTGTGCTTTATTGATGATTTCAGTAGAAAAGCATGGATATATTTTTTGAGTGAGAAGTCTGCAGCTTTGAACATGTTTAAATGCTTTAAGAAACATGTTGAGAATGAAACTGGTTTGTCCATTAAATGTTTGCGTACTGATAGAGGGGGGGAATTTAATGGACAAGAGTTTGATGATTTTTGTAAACAACATGGTATTAAGAGACAGTTAACTGCAGCATACACTCCACAACAAAATGGAGTCGCAGAACGGAAAAATAGAACAGTAATGAATTTAGTAAGAAGCATGCTGTCTGAAAAGAAAATCCCAAAGAATTTTTGGCCCGGGGCTGTAAACTGGGCAATATATGTATTGAATAGGAGTCCGACCTTGGCTGTAAAAGACATTACCCCACAGGAAGCATGGTGTGGAGTAAAACCTGTTGTGGAACACTTTAGGGTGTTCGGGTGTCTATCATATGCCTATATTCCTGATGCTAGAAGAACTAAGTTGACTGATAAAAGTCTTCCTTGTATTCTCTTGGGGGTTAGTGATGAATCTAAAGCATATCGACTATATGATCCTATCTCAAAAAGGATTGTAGTCAGTCGAGATGTTATTTTTGAAGAAGAAAAACATTGGGAATGGGATAAAAGTGTTGAAGAACAGGTTTTGATGAATCTGGAATGGGGTGATGATGCTGTATTTGAAGATGATACTGGAAATACTGATTCTGGAGATGATGGAGATGATGCTAATACAGGTGAAGATGCTAAAAATAATGGCATGGGAGATAATGCTGATGTTAGTGATGCTGCTAATGAAGCAGACGACACTGGAAATGAGGGGTCAACAACTGGAAATGAGGGGTCAACAGCTAATAATGGAGCAGACAGTATTGGCAATGAGAGGTCAACTACAGAAACAAATGGCAGTGAAGGAAGAAGACCTCATCGAACCCCATCATACTTGAATGACTATGTCACTGGAGAGGCCTTCTCTGATGAGGATTTTGAAGCTAATTTGGCTCAAGTTGTATGTGCAGATCCAACCAGTTTTGAAGAGGCTCAACTAAGTCCTAAATGGCGATTGGCAATGGATGCTGAGATGGAGTCAATCGAGAGGAATGAAACATGGAATCTAACTGAGCTGCCCGCAGGTGCCAAGAAAATTGGGGTTAAGTGGATCTATAAGACCAAATTCAATGAATTTGGAGGGGTAGACAAATACAAAGCAAGGCTGGTAGCTAAGGGCTATTCCCAGCAACAAGGAGTGGACTATACTGAGGTTTTTGCTCCCGTAGCTAGAATGGACACAGTTCGCATGATCATTGCTTTGGCAGCCCAGCGAGGATGGAAGATTTTCCAACTAGACGTAAAATCTGCTTTTCTTCATGGAACATTAAGTGAGGATGTCTATGTAGAGCAGCCAAAGGAGTATGAGCAGAAAGGGAATGAGCACAAAGTGTATAAATTGCAGAAGGCCTTATATGGACTAAAACAAGCTCCAAGAGCTTGGTTTAGTAGAATTGAAGCACACTTTGTCGGTGAAGGATTTCAGAGATGTCACTAGTGAACAAACATTGTTTGTTAAAACCAGCAGTAAAGGTACGATTCTCATTGTAAGTATTTATGTGGATGACTTGATATATACTGGTGATGATGATATTATGATGAGTAGATTTAAAGAATCCATGTTAAGGGAATTTGATATGTCTGATTTGGGAGGTATGAGATTTTTTCTTGGTATAGAAGTCTTGCAAACTGTTGATGGCATATATATTTACCAAAAGAAATATGCAATGGATGTTCTAAAACGGTTCAACATGGAAAATAGCAATGTTGTGGGTAGTCCAATTGTACCAGGTTCAAAGTTGCATAGTGATGAAGGAGGAGTCAGAATCAATGAAACTTATTTCAAGCAGATAGTTGGCAGCCTTATGTACCTCACCACAACCAGACCTGATATTATGTTCAGTGTAAGCTTAATCAGTCGTTACATGTCTAAGCCTACTGAACTACACCTGCAAGCTGCCAAGAGAACACTGAGGTATCTAAAAGGGACAGTGAATTATGGGATATTCTACAAGAGGGGAGAAGATGAAGAACTCCTTGCATTCACTGATAGTGATTATGCAGGAGATATTGAGGATAGAAAAAGCACCTCTGGATATGTGTTTTTGATGAACTTAGGAGCTGTTGCATGGTCATCAAGGAAGCAACCATTGGTCACGTTATCAACCACTGAGGCTGAGTTTGTGGCAGCTGCAAATTGTGCATGTCAGACTATATGGATGAGAAGGATACTAGAGAAAATTGGCTATCAGCAGGAAGGAAGCACTGTAATCATGAGTGACAGCAGCTCTGCCATTAAAATTTCAAAAAATCCAGTCATGCATGGTAGAAGCAAGCATATAGATGTGAGGTTCCACTTTCTACGGGACTTGGTTAAAGATGGTGTTATTGAGCTGGAATTCTGTGGCACAAAGGAACAAGTAGCTGATGTGATGACTAAGCCACTAAAGTTAGATCAGTTTCAGAAATTGCGACAGATGCTGGGAGTATGTGAGGTTTCAGATAAACTAAATACTTAAAAGCATTTAGTTTAAGAGAGGGAATGATAAGTTATTTTTAGTTTCAGTTGAATTGACTTGTTAAAATAAGATCCCTAATTGTTAGGGTGTTAGTTGCAATAAATCCCTAGTTGTCAGGGTGTTAATTGCACAAAATCTTTCATTTCTGTTGCTTTGTAAAGGCTATTTAAAGCCACTTTCTTTAATAGAATAATACACTGATTTCTCTTCAAAGCACAATACCTTTCAGGAAGATAGGAGCTTTCTAGAACTTTACCCCCGACCGCAGTCGTAACTTTAGATATAATCCATGTTTGCCTTCCTTACTGAATTGTAGAGATTAACAATAGCTTGCAGTACAAGAGATTGAACAACACCAGCAACCGCCTCATTGCCGACACAAATATATCGGAACCGAACACCCTTGAGAACATAAGTAAGTACGTGGTCTCGAAACCATTTGTTTGTAGCTTCCTGGCTAGATGCCACGTGGGCAATTGCTTCATCTGGAACCCCAATTAATGGTTACAGTCAAGTTGGTTCCATTTAGATTGGCATCATAGACCCGGACTAATTCATGTCCACGGTGAGCAAATCAATTACTCTTTTAGGGTATGGGAGACTATCTCCGTTTCTTCCATAAATAATCCCAGCATCCCCGCCTGAAAATTGTCCACATGAAGCAAATTAATACGGTGATGTAACGAAATTACAGATAAATATGTCTTAAATTCAGAGCTTTTAAGTTACAGATATATATTCTTTTATAGTAAAGATCGAAGCATTACGGCTAGAAAAGAGGGTTTATATAAGTTCAAACAAACCATTCATACAAGAAAAGAAGAAGCAGAAGAAGTTGTTCAAACAAACCTTTTCAAAAACATAGCTGCCTGGTCAAACGCTTTGACTTTCGAATGATTGAATGTTTGCCATTTTTTCAAACGATCATAATTTCTTGCCAAATGTAAACAGCAGCATGTGACAGATTCCGATGAGAAAACAATCAAAATGAGGCGCTATCTGCGATGAATACATCAGCTGTCAGCCATGACTTTGCTAATTCTGAAGCAGATCAGATAGTATTACACTACCTAAATGTTGGATTGAGGTAACTACTGAAAGCGCTCTGTTATTTACTCCAGTGATTTCTTTTATGACAAATGAAATTAAGTGAATTGAAAGTATACAAACCCAGTTGGAGTCTGCAATCCATGCAGACAGTTAGGAGACTAATTATGAACAATGATGATGGCTTCAAACTATTAATCTATACTTTTCTAGGCCTTGTTGCAATTAAAAACATATATTTATACTGCTAATTCTAGAATCAAACACCAGGCAAGTAATGAAAATATGACAGTGACTTCAATAATACTAATAAGGGAACTTATGTTTATTGAGGAAAATCTTTTGCTGACAACCATTGCCTAGCAAGTTTAGGTGCTCTCAAAATTTTGGGAAAAAAAACTCCTAGGAGAAATTGTAGTTGTTGATTGTTTGGTCCTCTTCGTTGAGGATGGTCCTTTATAATCCACTTTCCCTGTAATGCTCCATGCTGCCTTGTAATTTCCACCTCTCGAGCTCCATCATCGCCACCTTCTTGCTATTCTCACGACTCCACTGTCAACCTCTTTTCTAGTGGACAGGGCTTCTCTCCATTTAAAATTTTACATATCAATCCATTAGCAAATAATTTTATTTTGGAAAAATTATTTGAATTTTGTGAACAGGCCCATTAGAACAACTCGTATTGGTCTGTTGTGGGTCGTCCAATTTATGCCCTGCTGCTCTATTTCTCTTGACCTCACCCTCACAGAGTATAATGGCAATGTTGATATAGCTCAGAACATATAAACAATGATCAAATTGATACTTCTAGCTGTATCTCCAAATCATTCTCCCTTCTAAACTCGTTGATTCAATATGTCGCGGCTAGATTTTCTCTCTTTAACGGTCTGAATCATTCATGCCTCACACTATATTTTAAAAGTGTTTAATGTTTTTATATCATTATCAAAAATAATTTTTTTAAAATAAAATATTATTATAATATATTTCTAAATAAACCACGATATCGTAACTATACATAAAAGCGAAACTATACATGTATTATTTTATTCCTCGCAGCAAGTTCACTTTTGTAAAACGCAGACAACTTTTCATTCCGACACTGTTATCTTCCTAAACTGACTCGGTCTAGAGTCACCCTCGCCTTCACATCTTCTTCTGCACGGTAACTAGATCAAGAGTCGTCCCATAAGTCCTGTTCAGGGCTTCAACACACCAACCATGCCCATCATCAATTGTAGGCATCCTGACTTCCATAAACGGTGGCTGATCAGTCCCTGGCATCACCACTCCAGCAAAAACTCTGAGCACATTTGAGGCATCAATGTCCATGCACACATTTATCTCTGGAATTCCTTTGGGTGCTGCTGGAATTCCCACGATCTTGAAATAGCCCAGAAGATGATTCTCTTCCACCTTTGTCCCCTCACCTTCATAGACAAGGATTAGAGCCTGAGTTTGATTATCATGGGTGGTTGTGAATAATAACTCTTTCCTTGATGGAATTGTGGTATTTCTAGGTATGATTGGGACAAAGCTGTTCCCATCTGCTCTAATCCCAATGCCAAGTGGGGTAACTTGGATTGTTAACAGATCCAAACTTCCAAAGGGGTCTGTGATTCCTGATGCAACGGCTCCTTCTAGTGCTGCCCCACAGACTGCAGCTTCCAGTGGATTTATTTCTTTATAAAGTTCCTCTCTTTTGCATACAGCCATGACAGCGTTTCTTATCTTTGGGATATAAGAACACCCGCCTACAAGTATAACATCAGTCAAATCCTCTATGTCTACCTTTGAGTCACGCAAGCACTGTGTTACGAGGCTCTCACACTTTTCGAACACTTCACGGTTCACTTGCTCAAATTCTTCCCTGGTGACTGCCTTATATATTTTGAATCCATTTCCCAAGTCAACATCCACCTGAACACTGCTCTGCGAGGAGAGCCGATGGATTGCATCCTCGGTTGCTACTCGAAGTAACCCCAACAATTTGATCTCGTTGATTCTGTGGTTCAGAAAAAGGCCCTCTGAATTTGGCAAGAGATACTGCATCATGTTCTGCAGTATGTCTTCTCCTCCAATAGCAGCTCCTGCTAAAGCCTTAATCTGTGAAACACCTCCAGCAGTGGCAGTAACAGCTACATCACAATACCCCGCACCCATGTTAAATATAAGGGCATTCTTCTCACTTCCACTTCCCATATTCTCATGCACAGTCTGTTGCTGCTGCTGTGCGTATAACAATGCTACGGCCGTCGGCTCAGGCATCAACCGGAGGATGTGAAGACCAGCCATGGCACAAGCACGTTCAATCCGTGTCAATTGAAACCTACTAAATGACACTGGAATGGTTAGCACAACATTTCTTATGGGCTTCTTCAACTGAAGCTCAGCCATGACTCGAAGTTCAACCAGAAATATTGCAAGGACTTCTTCAGGCGTGGTGGATCTCCAAGCATTGTTCACTAGAGCAGCAATAAAGGGGCGAACACCAATATCCAAAGTTTGAACCAAAAATGGAAGCTTTTTGCTTGCATGAACTACAGGATCAGTATCCACTCTACCAATCAGTCGTTTCATGTTGAAAATTGCAACTCCAGAAAATATTTCACATTCATGGGGGATCTGATTGCTGACTCCACCTGAAGGGACTTCGTCCTTGAAGGTAACATAGGATCGCATCAACTTTTGGTTTCTGGTGTTCTTTAGGAGCTCTACCTGGGAGCCATTCCAGACTGCAATACTGCACTGTGAAGTCCCAATGTCAATTCCAATTGCAATTTCTGCAAAAGCCGATGAAGATTTCTCCTCCCCAGTGGTTTCACTATCAGAAGCCACAGTGTATTGTGGTTCATCCATTCCTGTATTTTGACGAAGAAATAAGGAAGTTGTTGCTTGTCAAAAACTCGAAACAGATAAACAATCATCAATGCAGTACACACACGCACACACATGCATGCATACACACACACACATACATAGCGTGTGCCCACGCAAGACAAGGATGCTAAGGCAAAATGCCAAAACATTGAGCTTTGGACGCGACTTAATATTTCTGTACAAAAGCAAGTTGATATCACATCCAACAAAATCATCCACAAAGACTTCCTGTATTTTTGGTCTATTTTCTGAGCAATAGGCGAGTCACAACACTTTTTTTTAATATTTCACGTTAGTTTCATTAGCTTTTCCCACCAATTTTAACAAACATAAAATAGATGAGGGTGTCTTGAAAAGCCTTGTCTACCTGATCCAAGTTCAAGTTACATAGAATGAAGGAATTTAGGCTCTAGAAACCAGATAAATAAACAAAAAAATCTTGCCAGACATGAAAATAGTTCTTAAATGAATCATTTTGTGTGGGGAACCTTTAGTAGGGTAAGAGTTTGCTTCGCACTTAGTGCATGTGCTCACAATGCAGACATTGTACAGCAAAACGATATTGTACGAGATCAAGCAAAGTGGTAGCGTGGGTGTATTATTATTCCAATAAATGATTCCTGTCACCAATAAAAATAATGTATGTTAAGCCCAAAATAATGTATGTTAAGCCCAATAAATGATTCCTGTCACCAATCCATTGATTTTTGACGGGTAAAATTGCAAACCCGAAAAAAAACTGAGCTTTTCCTAGCTAGTGGGTTATTATGAACAATTCAAATTTGAAACTGAAAAAATTATTTCAAGCTTTCAGAAATGTAAAAATAAAATACAGTTCGCGTGGATTTGGTATTTCAACAAACACCTCTAAGGCACTCTTCATCTAATTAAGTAAATAGACAGGAAACGATGAAACACCTAAAACCCATCCTTAAAATGATTTCAAAAAATTTCAATATCCCTTGATAGTTGAACCTTGATTGTAGAAGAAGCATGGGCTTGAACCGATTTAAGAGCAGAGAAATTCCCACGAGAAGTCATATTTGCTACGATAAACAAAAGCAAGCCAAACCCGGTGGCCATTTACTTCAAGGACATATAGGCTGATTCGGTACGTTAAATTTAATAAAACAAAAATTAAGAGAGCAAGTACGATCACTAGTTACTTGATGACAGTTTCAGGAAGCTAATAAAACAAGAAACGTAGATTAGAACAGAGCAAAAAAGAAGAAGATAATTAGTTGGAGAGATGCTAACCTGACGAGCTTTTCTTGATAGAGAATTAATGAAAGCGCAGGAACGTCACAAAGAAAATGAGAAATGAGAGGCTGTTGTTTGATATTGATAGTAGAGGATACAGAGGTGAAGAGAAGCGGTTCATAAGTAAAGGGGAAGACAAGTAAGAGAAGAACAATTTAGAAGAGACCAGAAGGATACCATTCGGTGATGCAATGAGAGGGCATGCAAAGGTGGTGAGGTGTCTCCCTCATGTTCTAGATTTTCCCAGATGGACTAGAAGCTTTCGAGCCAGATGAGGGGTTTTTTGAAATGTTTTTTATTTTTTTTTAAAAAGAAACTGTAATTTGGATTTATAAATTTTGCTGAATAATTGTGTAAGGCTCGTCTAATTTCTAGCTCGATGCTAGCAAAGAAACTGTAAATCGGATTGCTTTATCTTTTGCTAGACGTTAAATTCAACAAATTGGGCTATATTGCAAGGCTTTTGATGAGAAGGACTAAATTCAATAATTCAAGAAATGATGAGGACCGGTCAATAGACAAACAAAATTATAAATGTTAGACGTTTTGATCGTTTCGTATATGGTTTTGTATCTTTGAGTGTATATGTTTCAGTCTTAAGACTTTATTTCTTTGCATTTTAGCCCGTGAATGCTGTAAGAAGTAAATCTTGGACCTTTAAGTCTCCATGGAAGTTTAATTTGATCCTTAAACTTTTTTGTTTTCATATTGTTTTTTGTCCTTGCAGCTTTAGATGTTTAGCTTTTGATTCTACAACTTCATATTTCTCATGTTTTAAATCCTTGAATGTTAAGAGATGAGAGATAGAAGGCATGAAAAAAGAGGGGAAAGAGATCTTGGCTGACCATATCTAAAAAATATATAATTTTAGTGTTAATGAGTTTATCCTAGATACAGTTTTGCTTTTTAACCATGTTAGAAAAAATAGATCAAGATTTGTAGATATTTTATATTAGTTAAAATGTGTTTTAAGGTTGAAAATAAAATTATTGAGATTTATAAGATTTTTCTTTTCCTTGTTTAGATAAAAAAACAAGTTGAAATTTGTATTTTGAGATATAAAATCCAGACATTGGTTTTCCAGTTATCTTAGGCGAGTAAAATATATTTAGTAGAACATGTCATCCACTTTATTTAAAAAAAAAACTTTAATAGATTGGTTTTCTATTTTTTTTTGGAAAATAAAACTAGGTGCATCTAGGATTTTTCTTTTCTTTTAGATGAGACAGAATCCTATGTGGCATTGTGTTTCAAAAATATTTTTTTTAAAAATAAAAAAAAAAATTAATTTTATTTTTTTCTTTAATTGTTTTTTGTGATTTTAGATCATTTTTATGTATTAATGTCAACAATGACTTTTAAAAAATAATAAAAATATCATTTTAATAAATTTTTAAATAAAAAATACTTTAAAAAATAATTTCAACTACACTCTCAAACAAGCACCGATATTTTTATAAGAGCATGGCGCATAGCCTTGACCTTGCAAGTCCATAGCCTGGACCATTATTTGAAGCTCAGTCGTAGATGAACTTCATCCACTAGGCTCTAAATTGTTTTTATATATTTAAAAATAAAACTCTCTTTATATTAATATTTATAATGATATTTAAAAAAATCATGATTATTTTTTAAAATAAAATTATAACTTCTTATAATAATATTCTTAATTATCTTGTGAATAATTATATATGAATTTATTTTTTTAATAAATAATGTACATGAATATTTAATAAGCATAATATTTTTATTTATTTTGAGTTTCTATATAATTTTCAAGGGTTAATTTTTATATTTTTTTTCTAACAAGCACAAAAAATTATCAAAAATGAGTTTTTATTATCAAGCATGAAACAACAACGATTTGGCTTGTAGTTGAGTAAGCTGATATGTAATAGAGATAATAAATATAGATAATCAATTACTTGATAAGATTAATTAACATTATTCAAATATTAGCTGACATCCTTAGATAAAAGAATCAGATTGTAATCTTTCTAGTTTATAGGATCTTCAACAACCCTCGGATATGTATTTATAAGATTGTTTAATTAATAAAGAAGGTGTGATGTGAATTCTATTATGGTATCAAAGCAAAACCAGAGATAATAATTTTTCTCTCAAATCCTCTCTCTCAAAACTAGAGATACAATGGCTGCCTCTTTCTCCTTCTTGCATATCAATGATTCTTACACCAATCTTATCAATATCAATGTTGTTGCACAAACACCTCTCAAACTCACTTCAACAAACTATCTTCATGGAAACTACAATTCCACACTCTTTTCATTAGGCTACATAGATGGCTCCAAGCCATGTCCCTCAACTACTTTACCCATAATGATGCCACCACTTCCAACCCCGATCACACCCTATGGATCTGACAGGATCAACTAATTTTTAATGCCATTGTTGTCTCCCTTTCCATCATTCCATTTATTGCACAAGCCATAACAACCCGAGAAGCTTGGACTATCCTCGCCACCACTTATGCCATGCCTTCTCGTGTGGCATCAAACAAACTAAAGGCTAACTTAAAATGATCACCAAAAATTTGCGAGTGTCACCTCATTTCTCCAATCCATCAAAGCCAAAACCGATGAGGTTGCTCTTCTTGGAGCACCATTAGATGTATAAGATCTCATTGACAGAATACTTGATGGCCTTGGTGATGAATACAAAGAACTTACATGACCTATTCTAGCAAGAGACATGTTTATCACCTTTGAAGAACTCCATGAAAAATTAATGAATTTTGAGCCTTTAATGATCACCCTACAACCAGACCTTCTTCAATTTCCTGCCACTACTAATCCCACAAGCAAATCACCTTGGCGCTCGTTTGTGAGGCACCCTCCTACAATCACCAAAACAAATACCCTTCATCAATTGACATCCAAATCACCCCTCCAAGTCCTCTCCATCATAATCGTACTTAGGGTATTGCCAAATTTATAGGATCTAAGGACATACAACGAAACAATGTCCCTTCAGCTCGTTCCAATTCGCTCATCAAAGAGTCAAATTCTTGCTTTGAACAATCCCTCCACCACTCCATAGCAACCATATGCTAATTACGCCTCCAATAATCCCAACCATACCTCTTGGCTCCTGGACAGTGGCGCACCTCACCATGTTACTGCTGATCTGCATAATCTCTCCATCATACTCTCTACACCGGCTTTGGTGACATTATTATTGGTGATGGCTCGGACCTCCCTATTATTTATACTGGTTCTTCTTCTCTTAAAACACCCCACTGCACTTTTCACTTGAATAATGTTCTTTGTGTGCCTGTTGTGCAGAAAAATCTAATTTCAATTTCTCAATTTTATACATCCAATAATGTATCCATCGAATTCTTACCCACTACTTTTCTTGTCAATGATCTTCACACGGGACAACACTTCTAAAGGGCACCACTAAAGATGACATTTAGGAGTGGCTGATATCTCCTTTATTACTTGTATTTTCCAGCTTCAAAACCAATTTATCCGAGTGGCATCAAAGATTACGACAACCCACTTTCAACATTCTCAAACAAATTGTTTCCAATAATAACCTCTATGTCTCTTCTTCGGTCTCAAATCATTTTTATTGTTATGCATGTTTACGTAATAAAAGCCATAAATTGTCCTTTTCTCAATCAATTGTCATCTCTTTTTATCCTCTTGAAATCATATTTTCTGATGTTTGGACCTCTCTAATATATCGACCAATGGATTTAAATATTATATTACTTTTTTGGACCATTTCACTCATTATATCTGATTTTATCAACTTAAACTCAAGTTAGAAGTCAAAAATATTTTTATTCAATTTAAAGCTATAATGGAGAAATACTTTGATCACACTGCAAAGACTATTTCCCAATTTCCGATGCGCTTGAGTATACCCCCAAGTATTGGGAATGGACAGAGGATATTTTGAAACATTACGAGCCAATCCTCGAGCGGGCACATATCCAAGACACTGTTTTTGCATCCCTTTTTACATATGACTGGCAGATGAATGTCATCCTTTCTTTTTATAACCATTGGAATCCTGCTACCAATACACTATCTACTCCGAATGGCGAGGAGTCTATATCTCTTTGGGAGCTAAAATCATATAGCGGCCTTCCCATTTTTGGCACTTTTTATGATGAAGTCATCCCTTCTGCTGATGAACTTAATGAAGCTGACAAGAAAGGACGTTCTTTTCTTCCAAAGAGCTGCAAGTACCTATTCATCGCTTTTCATAAAGAATGTCAGACTATTGATGGTGACCATGTAATGACCCTTCAAGATTGGGTAGATTTCTGGTTTCGAGATGACTTGAGATACAAGGTACCTTTTTCCGTGGGCAAGTCCAGCAGCTCCAACAAGGCTAACTATCCTTCTGGCTCAATTGATAAGTTTCGTGTTCGCTCCAGCAGATTCCTTCATCCTTTTAAGGAGCTTAATGTCCCTTCTCATATTCAGGATGAAGTTTATTTAGCGGCTTTTCTTTCATGTTGGATATGCAAATTTGTATTTCCTAGCAAGGATGTTGGTTTCATTCGTCCTAGTACTTTCAAAGTAGCATCCATGATGGCAGCTGGAAGGCAATTCTCCCTTGCGATACCAGTTCTAGCAAGTATCTTCAAAGGTCTAAAGGAAGTTCAATCTGCATTAAGTGTGGCCGCACGAGACATCCCTTTTCCTATTCATTTTCTTAGCGGTTGGCTTGCAGAAAAATTTGGCACTCATCAAACAACAATTAGCCCTACCCAGTTAGCTGGGATGACAAAATATGCCGGCGTGGGGTTGGCAAAACATTTCACTGAATCTCAAGCTCATGCTCTTTTCAAAGATCCTAAGAGAGTCATATTTCCTGCGTTACTTCCCCTGACTAAAGTTGGGGTCTTATATGATGATGGCAACTTGTCAATCCTCGAGAGTGACTACTTTATGTGTATTCGATCCGGCTATTTGACTCTTCGTTATGATGATACTTATATTATTGAGTCTTACTGTCCTGATAGATTCAGTAGACAATTTGGGTTTTGCCAAAATATTCCCCGTGACTTTGGAGGGAGAACTGGAGTCCCAACCTTGGAGGATGTATTGCAGCTTTGGCTCAGCTTTACCAAACTCAAAACTCATTCCCGGTGCGAGCTTCCGTTGCCCCCAAATGATAAGCTTCCTTTGGTAACTAAACGTTACATGGATTGGTGGACTCCGAGGTGGTCCAAAGTTTGCTCTCTACAGATGAAGATCATTCTTAAAAGTCCTGCTAATGCTGCCATAGTATCGCGAAGGCCAAAAGAAAAGAAGAATGACCCTCTCTTAACCAAAAGGAAACGCTCTTCTCCTACCTATAAAAGAGACAAGCGGGTAGTTGATGTTGATTCAGGCAGGGAGGATAGTACTCGAACATCTGCCCACATAAATAGGACACCACTTGTGATTCCTAGTGTAAAGAGAGTGAGTACTTCAAAAGATCATCTTAATAAGAAATCTTCTAACTCCTCAGGGGCAAAGGAAAGGAGTGCGCAATCCTTTTCTCCACAATCGGTAAATAAGTACTCACCTCCCTTTTTTTATGTGCCTTATTAATTCTCTCTTTTTTTTTATTGAGATGCTCATAAGGATATGCATGTAGCAGGAGGAGGAAGATGATGTTGAAGCAATCTTAAATGTGGAGGACAGTGAGCATGAAAACAGTGATCATCATTGGAAACGTTTAAAACGTACCAAGAAAAAATTCAATCCTTGCAGCTCGGGTTTTCTTCATGGAGTCCCTAGTGCATCCATCATGCCAGACAATATTGATGAACTGGTTTGACACTTTCCTTCCTTTTTTTTTTTTTTGTTATTTGTCACATATTAACCCTTCTTTTTTTTCATAGCTTGGTCAACAAGACTTGGGGAATGACTTTGATATGTATATTGGGCCAGAAATGAGTGTTGCTTCTGTTGCTAGCCCAAACCCTTTCAATATTTTAGCTGCTGGGATTGGAAACTCTCAACCTTCATTCAGTTTACCACCTGAGCAGCCTAATCCACCTCAACTGATCTTTAATGTAGCGACCAACTTGCATAATCTTGGACCTACTACTGCCTTTGAGCCTTCGGGGAATCACTAGGTATTGTCGTTTGATGACATAATAGGAGAGATAAGATCTGAATTTGCTATCAAGTGTTGGGAGAGCGTCAGAAATAAGATTGCTCGCACACCGATCCATTATATTCCTAATTTGGCTGGTGAAGTTGAGAAGATCCTCCTCTCCATTGAAGATATAAAGGTTGATTGCTCTTCTATTAGAAGAATGGTGACCGAGGTGATTGAGGATGCTAAAAAGTTTATTCACTTAGAGTCTTCATTATCTCCTATGATGACATCAGAGCAACGAGCCTTAGATGTTGAAAAGCTTGAAGTGCAACTTAAAAATTCAGAAGCTTTTGAAGAGGAGGCATCTACATCCATTTCTATTACTCATGCTGAGATAACAAAAATAACAGGACAATTGATGGAGTTGCAGAGCAAGAAGACTGAGTTAGAGTCATCTCTCAAGGCATGTGATGAAAAGCTTTCTGAGAGAAAGATCATCACCTCTGGCATTCGAGCAGAAATCACCACACTATCCTCTTCCCCTGTGATAAGTGAAGCTGACGCAGGCATTCTTCAAAAATTAAAAGGATTGTTGGAGACCAAACAAAAGGAGATGGAAGGACATAATTGGAAACCATAATATGATAATGGTTTATTATGCTTTGGATTTTTTTGTTTTTGTTTTGGTAACATCGGCTTATGACTTTCTGTTGAGGCTACATACTTTATGTAATAGAACTCTTCTTTCTATTAATAAAGTCTATATTTTGTCTTCGCTTGTGTCTTGTTACCTAGATTTCCATGTTACGATCTGTCTTGAGGTTTATTTGTCTTTCCTCTCCACGTGAACGATCATATTGGTTCAAACAACTTTAAAGGATAGTGTGACTGTACTTAGAATCATTTCTAAGTTGCCTACGTACCTTTATGGATAAAGGATCAAGTCACAACGTAGTTCAAAAGCCTCTTTTTTTTTTATGGCATGACTGTACTTGGAATTAATTCCAAGTTGCCTACGTACCTTTGTGGATAAAAGGATCAAGTCATAACGTAGTTCACTTTTTGTGCCTTTCACAGTTTTAGCTCGTCGCGGGCCGGGGAGCTACATCAGATTTCAAGCATAGTATCTTTTTCAAGAATTTGCCATTGATAGGCCCAATCCTCAATCCATTCTCATCAACAATCTTGTAAGCTCCATTGGTGTAGACTTCTTGAACCACATAAGGGTCGTCCCCATTTGGAGAGGAACTTGCTACCCATGCGTTTTGACATGATTATCGGTCGTCTTACTCGCCAAGACAAGATCCCCTTCTTGAAAGGGCGTGGTCGCACCTTCTTGTTGAAAGCTCTACAAAGTCGGGTGCTTGATAACATTCTAGTCGTTGTTGTGCCTCAAGGCGTTTTTCATCTAAAGCTTCAAGTTCTTCAAAGGCGTAGGGCTGAACATTGTCTTCATTGGAAAGCCCTTCTTGGATCGCAATTCTTAAGGATGGAATTTGACATTCTAGTGGAAGAACAGCTTCAACCCCATATACCAGGGAGTATGGAGTAGCTTGAGTTGGTGTTCGGAATGTAGTACGATAAGCCCATAGCGCCTCACCAATTCTCTCATGCCAGTCCTTCTTCGAGCGATTCACCACCTTCTTGAGAATATTGCATAAAGTCTTGTTGAAAGCTTCCGCCAAACCATTAGCCGGAGCATTGTACATAGAAGAGTTATGTTGTTTGAAACTGAACTGTGCACACAACTTGTTCATGGCTGTATTGTAGAATTCCCTTCCATTATTGGTTATGATGTATCTTGGTACCCCATAGCGGTAAATGATGTTTGTTCGGGATGAAGCTTACAAGCTGTCTCTTTCTTGACCTCTCTTAATGCTGCAGCTTACGCCCACTTGGAGAAGTAATCTATTGCAGCCAATATGTAAAGATGCCCCCCGGAGCTTTTCGGCAATGGTCCTACCACATCAAGTCCCCAAGCATCAAAGGGCCAAGAGGCAACTGTTGGATGTAAAGGTTCGGGTGGCTGGTGGATCAAATTAGCATGCAATTGACAACTTTGACATTTTCTAGCATAGTCTATGCAATCCTTCACCATTGTTGGCCAGTAATATCCCATTCTTTTGATCCGGAAGTGAAGTTTAGGGCCTGATTGGTGTGCTCCACAAATCCCACGAGTGAGTTTCTTTGAGTGCTTTTGTTGCTTCTTCTTCTCAGAGACAGCATAAAAAGATTCCCTCAAAAAGAGCGTCGATAAAGAGTGCCTTGGAAGTATATGAAGCGAAGCTCTTCAGCCTAACCTCTGTCTTATGGCGTGAAAGTCGTTAGGTAGTTTTCCATGTCTCAAATAATCGATAAGCGGTGGCCTGGATCTTCTCTTTCAATCTCGTGAGGCGAAACTACGCCCACTTGTTCTTTCTCTTCTATGTCGTGGCTTAGTGGTGGAGCGACCCATCTTTGACATACTGAGGGACATTTATCTCCTCACTGCATGATGCTAGTGTTGGCGCTAAATTTGCCAAGGCATCGGCTTGTTTATTCTCTTTTACGTGGTACATGTTCTAAAGTGACACAATCAAGTGATGTTATCGGTTTAAGTGCGTACTTGTGATATGGGATGAATTACGGCTTCTTGACTTCATATAGTGAGAGGAGTTGTCCGATGACTAATTGAGAATCACCAAAAAACTTTAAAGGCGAGACATTTTTTATATTCATTGCCATTTCCAACCCAAGAATCAAAGCTTGATATTCAGCCATGTTATTAGAACAACAATTGGTAAGTGAAAGGAGAAAGGCAAGACCTCCCCTTCCGGGTGTGATGAATATAACCCCCAAAGACCGGCTCCATCTTGTCGTGTCTGCGCCATCAAAGAACATTTTCCATGGTTCCGACAGTTCAATAAACGAGAACATCCTCATCGGTAGGGTCTTGGGAGAACTTCCATTCATCGGGGAATAGGATGATCGACTAGAAAATCAGCTAGTGCTTGCCCTTTGATAGCTTTTTGTGGGACGTAGACAATTTCAAATTCTTGAAGCAATAAAGCCCATTTTGCCAATCTTCCTGATAATACTGGTCTTGAGATGATGTACTTGAGGGGGTCGGCCCGGGAGATTAATCTTACGGAATGCGCTTGGAGGTAATGCCTTAACTTCTTGATTGCAAACATCAATGCTAGACATGTCTTCTCTATTGGAGAATAATTCAGTTCAGCCCCATTTAATGTCCTACTAAGGTAGTAGAGAGCACTTTCCTTGCCTTCATCATTTTGTTGTGCCAACAATACTCCTAAGGAACGTATTTGAGCCGCAATATAGAGGATAAGTGGGCGTCCCTGTACCGGTGCTCGAAGGACAGGTGGGTTCAACAAGTATTCTTTTATCTTGTTGAAAGCATTAGTGCAAGCTTTATCCCAATAGAATGATGTATCCTTCTTCATTAAGTGGGTGAATGGCTGACATCGACCTGCTAAGTTAGAAATAAATCTCCGTATATCGGCCAATTTTCCTTGGAGACTCTTCAACTCATGGATATTTCTTGGCTCCGGCATTTTTAGAATGGCCTCGATCTTAGACTGATCAATCTCAATTCCTCGATGTCGAACTATAAACCCTAGGAATTTGCCTGAGGATACACCAAATGCACATTTCAATGGGTTCATTTTTAGTTGGAATCGACGTAACCGTTTAAACACCAAACGAAGATCCTGCAAATGATTTTCTTTTTCTTTTGATTTCACCACGAGATCATCAACATAGCATTCAACATGTTGGTGAAGCATATCGTCAAAAATCTTCTGCATCGCCCTTTGATAAGTGGCACCTGCATTCTTTAAGCCAAACGGCATAACTTTATAACAATATATCCCTTTTGGAGTTCGGAAAGCCGTCTTCTCCTCATCTGCGGGTGCCATTCGAATTTGATTATAACCAGATGAACCGTCCATGAAGGTTAATCTCCCATGACCCGTGGTAGCATCTACCATGATCTCAGTAATAGGAAGTGGAAAATCATCTTTGGGACAAGCATTGTTAAGGTCTCGAAAATCCACACAAACACGCATTTGGCCATTCTTCTTTTTTTACTGGCACAATATTTGAAATCCACGTAGGATACTTGACCTCACGAATGAACCCTGCTTGGATAAGTTTATTGACTTCAGCCTCAATTTGTGACACGAGTTCAGGACGAAAGCGACGCTGAGTTTGTTTTATAGGTCTAGCCCCATGTTTCACTGCTAGTTGGTGGACAGCAACTCTTGGGTCTAAACCTGGCATTTCATCATAGGACCAAGCAAAGATATCTCGATATTCCATCAGAAGTTCCATATAATTCGCTTCCTCTTCAGGTGATAAGTTTGCGTTGATGAAGGTTGGTCGTGGGTTTTCATCAGTTCCTAAGTTAACCTCTTTAAGTTCATCCATTGTAGGCTTATTTTCTGATTCAAGGGAAGATGGAGCTTCTTCAACATCTTCTTCGACGACAAACTTATCATTATCATCTTCTTCAATAGTGATGTGATTTGAAGTGAGACACGTTATTTCATCTTCTTCTTCTTCATCAGAGGGGTTTGTTATCACTATTGTGCGTGTTTTTCCTTTCAATGTCTCTTCAGCACTCACCACCCATTCACATTGCCTCTTCATGCGTGAAGGTATTTTGCTACGAAGAACCTTTGAATCACCCATCAAACCTGTTTCTTTTGACGTGGATTGTCCAAGTCTTGCAAAAACTGATGCGCGTTTTAGCACCCTTTTATTTTGGGTTTCAATCCTAGTAAAAACAGGAACCCGATTTGTAGTTCCACCAAGACGATCCCAGACTGAAACTCTAAGAGGTGTCGGTTGACTTTGTTGTTTGTCCTTCACTTCTTCCACATTTATGTATCGTGAGGCTTCTTTATTAATATGAAAATACAGTGGTGTGGAAGACTCATATCCAAGACCAGCCCTTAAAGTTTTGCCAGAAGTTTTCTTCTCTCTCCATGCCTTGCTAGTCCTTGCAAGAACTTGTTTACCTTCAAGTTGAGTCATATTACCATCCTTTGATATCTTGTTGATGTCTTCCTGACTATAGCCAGCCCTGGCTAAAAGCTTGTAAGCATTGGGATCAAAACCATTTGACCGTTTATCAGGAAGTCCTTTAAAATCTATCACCACCGACTCAGTTTGATGAACAAATCCTTTTAGTAAAGGTTTTGAAACCTTGTTCAAGGTGAGATTAGTAGCTGGCAAGGTCAAGTTTTCAAGCTCTGTACTGATCTTTTCTTCATCTTTTGCAAAAGAAGACTGACCCTCTTTTCTTGCTGATACGGGAATATATCGGAGTGCCGCGGCTTTACGTGGTGGTTTATTGTCAACAAAGTTTTCTACCACCTTTTCTTTTCCTTTATTCTTTGTTGGCTGAGACACCCCTTCATTTGCAGATGACTTATGTTCTTTTGAGCTCTTAGAGTCAATTATTCCCTCTCCCAAGTGGTCAGGTGGTGATTGTGATTCTTCCATCATATTTGACTTGAAATAGAATTTTGCGTCTGCAAAGTGAGCTTCAGCTATGGTGAAGGGATCGGTGTCTGCCATTATCTTTCTTACTTGTCCATCTCGGCAATACTTAAAACATTGGTGGAGTGTTGAGGAGATGATACCATTTTCATGTATCCATGGTCGCCCAAGCAACATATTGTAGGTAGTTTTGGCATCTATGACATGGAAAAGTGCATTGGATTCCATATCTTCTATGTGCATCGTAAGCCTTATCTTTCCTATAGCATTTTGCCTTCCTTGATTGAAACCTTGAATCATCAAATGACTTGGGAAGAGTTCATCCATAGGAATCCCTAGCTCTCTCATGGTCTTAAGAGGTAGTATATTTACCGCCGAGCCATCATCCACCAAGATGCGATTTACTATCTTTTCATCAACATATCCTTTAATGAAAAGAGGTCGGTTATGGAGTTTTGATCCAAGCAACAAGTCCTCATCGTTAAAGGATATCTGTGTTGTGCATACACCGTGAGATAAGTTCGAAGAGTCATCATGATCAATAGGGGTTTTCTCTTCATCAACCTGATAGCAAGCAACAGGTATATTTTCAATTCTTTTCATTTCTGTTGGCATGTACTTATTCAGTGTAACAGGCTTTCTTATACTTTGAGCTGAAAAACCCTCCTTTCTAACTGGTATGGATTTTTGTTGAGTCTTTCGGCGTATCGGCTCACTAATCGGCTTCCTCACCATTGAGATCCTCATTCTTGTTGGCTTTGTCATTTGTATGTGCTTCCTCCTTCCTCTTCTACGCGTGACTAAAGTCCATCCTTCATCATCATAATTTTCAGACCATTCAGGCTTCAAGTCGTCAACTTGAGGTGTGAGGGTTATACATGGAGTTTGACTTGAGGATACAGTGAAGCTCATCGGGAAAATGGGATCAAGTCTTATAGGTTCACAGGAACCGAAACTTATTTTAGAGAGTGATTGACATGGTCCTGACTTGACCGTGGTTGTGATATTAGAGGCTGCTACTTCATCATCAAAAACGATATCTCCATTCTCGTGTAGCCTCATGATCTTGTCTTTCAGCACAAAACACTTCTCTACGGGATGACTGATTAAGCGATGATATTTGCAATAATTCGGATTATCTACTTGGTTTGCTTCTTCAGGGCGTTTCACCTCCGGCAACTCAATGATATTTGCCTCAAGCAGATCATCCAGCATCCTAGATATGTCTGAGTCAGGGAATGGATACACTTTTTCCTGTCGCTCTTTCAATGATGGTTTCTTTCTTTCACCCCTTTGAAAGGTAGTCGGCGTTGCATGATCATTCCTCTTAACTCCAGTTGGTACCCTTACAGCAGTCGAGTTAACTACTAGCGATTGCTTTCCCTCGACCTTCAGAGTGCTCTTTCCGAATCTATGACCTTCAGGCTTATTTCTTTTAGGCTCTTGCATAGGTAACGATGAACTTTCAGCCGCCGCAATGCTAAGTTCCATATCATGTGCACGAGTAGCCAATTCTTCAAAAGACTTTGGTTTGATGCCTTGTAGGATATATCGTAGTCCCCAATGCATCCCTTGAATACACATGTCTAGCGCAGAAGTCTCGGTGAGTCGATCTCTACAGTTGAGGCTGAGGTTTCTCCACCGATGAATGTAGTCGATGACAGGCTCTTCCTTCCACTGACGTGCATTAGTGAGTTCAATCATGCTAACCACACGACGAGTGCTGTAAAAGCGGTTAAGAAACTCACGCTCCAACTGCTCCCAAGTATCAATCGAGCAAGACTCCAAGTCAGTGTACCAGTCAAATGCATTACCTTTCAAGGAACGGACAAACTGTTTTACCATGAGATCACCATTAGTCCCGGCATTGTTGCAAGTCTCCACAAAGTGAGCTATATGTTGTCGAGGATTTCCCTTGCCATCGAACTGCTGAAACTTTGGTGGTTGGTAACTTAGAGGCATCTTTAATAGGTCGATTCTTTGGGTGTACGGCTTCACATACGAATATGAGGGTTGAATCGAGCTTTCCACTTGGTCTGTGATGGCTTCCTTGATGAGTTCTTTTAGTTGATTTGTGGTGAAGATGCCATCAGTAATACCACGTATATTCTCCACAGCTCCGATTGCAGACTCCTCAATGACATCTAGTTGATTTACTTGAAAAGCCTTGTTAGTTGAGGTTTGGCCTCTTTCGTTCAAGCTCTCAAGTTTGTTCATCAACTTTGTTATTTACAGGATGAAGTTTATTTAGTAGCATTTCCGTCACGTTTATGATAGTCTAATGATGGCAGATCAGCTAGAAAAGTTGTTGAATGTGGAAAGGAGGACTGAAGTTGTAAAACTGATTGAGGCGAACCGTCGTGACCATGAAGTTCATAGGAAGCCTCTGATGACCAGGAAGTCAAATGCTTGATGCTTTCGGAAGGCAGCTTCTTAGCAAAGGGACCAATGGCGGGTTCATATACGCGAAGGCTTGTCCGACGATACTTCTCCTCAATTACTAAGAATCTTTTAGTGGAAGAAGAAGAATTCTTGAAAAGCACCATCTAAAAAAAAAAAAAAGAAAGACATATAAAAATGCAGGGATTAGAAGCATATTTAAAAGGAGAGGGACAAAATTATAAATCCCATGATATTTATATGTCCTAAAAAAAAAAATCTAATGAAAAAGAGGGAGAGAATAAGAACTTACCTTGATGAAGAGCCAAAGAACAGTAATGCTCCAATGTTAAAGAATTTTGTGACTTGCTAAAATTGATGATGCGGGAAAGACAGCAACCGTGACTCTTAAGAAACAACTCGGCAAAGCTCGTGAAGTATTATGGCAAGAAAATTCAAATCACCCAAAGAAAACTGCGGCCCTGCAATAAGAATAGATGTTGTTTAATTGAAGCAAATAGGCTCACCAATAACACAATCAGGCTTAGCACCTGTCAACAATATGCTTTCCTTCAACATTGAAAGGCTACAGGAAGAATTTATAAAGCTAGGCGCACGAACAATGTCGATTCCTGATATGAGAAATTAAAAAAATATATATATTTTCAAGGATTTGCCATTGACAAGTTTCTGGAAGCGGCAGACTTGATAAGTTTGAATTTTAAATTCTTGCTCAGAATGACAATACTTGACATAAGGCTCTCTGAAAGAAGAGATACTTAAAATTATGTTGGGTGTTTGGAATCAATTGCTGGATCATAGTGCCATCCACACGGTTCTTCAAGACTCGATTCAACTTCACAAGTTAGACATTAAAGAGCAAGTTTACATGCTGATCTCCATCTAATCGTCCCTTCCAGCATTTTCTTTGCTTTGTCTACATTCCAGTTCCTAGCATCCAGATATATTCTGAAGCACCCGTCGGTGCAATATTTTAAACTGCGTCTAGAGAGCGGTCCAATAGCAGCCTTGAGCTCATTGATCTTAGATTCATGCTGCACTGAATCGTTTTCCTGATCGTGGCTGGTATTATTTCGCCAGCGAAACGTGGTGACAAGTATCAGTATAATCTGCAGTTGTATTCAACTTTAAAGGTGAACTGATAACGTGTCAAGTGAAGGGGAGATATGTAGACACAATTTAAAGGTCCTCACATCCTCACGCAGATCAGCCATAAAGAATATCAGGAAAAGTCTGAGTAGCAAGATCATTTCCGCTGTACTTGTCGATTGGTTCGGCATAGCAAGCTCGGATGTGTTTGTCAAAAAGTAGGATGGCTTTGCCATATTCATCAGGATGCTTAGTACGAGCTGGTGTTCGGGCAAGGAAAGACAGCATGTAGTGCAATTTGTGAACTTCCGTAGCCACCACACTCTGCTCTCCATGATGAAGAGGTCCGATAGAGATGATGTGAGGACCATATGCATCGTGAGTCACGGCCAGAAGGATATCATAAGTCTGAGACGGTAGAGCTGCTTTGGCGCTGATGTCTGGACGCCAAGGATGTTTAGAAAATACTGGTGACAAGGATGTTAAATCCCTTGCAACAACTTCGGCCATGAATAAACCTGATGAGCAAGAAATTTGCGGTTTTGGACCACTGATTTGAAGATCATGCAAACTCACACGTGAAGTTTGAGAAAATACATGAGTGGAATCAGTTCACAAGCTGAAGCAACAAAGACAAAATTCTGCTTCCACGTGTTTGTAAACACAATGGACATCCAAGATTGAAAGTTTTGGCAATACGGGTAACAGCAAGGAAAAGTAATAAATGGAATCTGCATAATTTATGTGTATTCGATTTGAAAAGATTCTGGCAAGATAAATAAGCTATCTAGCAAAAGCAAGTAAATAGTCCATCAAGCATGCTTAAAATAGCGATAAATTAAATGTTTCAAATAGAAACCTTTAAAAGAAGACTGCTGGCAAGCATGTCCACATCAAATTGTTCCTCCACAGGTTGCAGTCATGACTTTGAAGGCAATGGTCCGTAAGGCCACTCCAGTCGAAAAAATTCTTCCTACAGTCGGGAAAGAAAGAAAAAAAAAAAATGAACTTCAGTTATTAAGAGCATAACAAAAACAGTAGATATGCGGGGTAAAAAATTGCTTACCAGGCTATCACCAATCTCACGTCTGGTCACGAGAAAGACTCCTTTGCTTCGAAACCTTCAGTGATGAGCAACATGAAGGCTGCGTGGTGGGTAAAAAAAAAAGGGGGGGCAATATAATGTTCTTTTATAGCCTCCTAATGACTCTTTCCTAATCTAAAACAAATCTTTTCTTATTCTGTGAGAGCAAAGTTGGCTTCCAGTACAGGAAATTGTTTGTTATTCCCTTTCTTGATAAGTCATTCACGGTGGACAATTCATTTAATCTCGAAAAAAAGGGTCAAATAAGCTAAGTCAAGCTGTCAGCCATAGGAAGATCTTTTATTACTCTTAGCAGCTAATTCACTCTAAGCAATTCACTTAGAAAAGAAAGTCAATTCAAGAGCAATTTACGTGAAATGTTATTTTGTTCTTTGAACATTCTTCCAGGGAAAGGTTGAAATTAATTAAGAATGGAGGGCACGGTTCCCAAAGCAGAGAGAAAAGGGAGTTGCAACTTTCATAATTCATAACTTGTTGACCGCTACTTGGAATCACAAACAGATTGCGTTATTGGATTCAGAATAACGAGATCTTTAAAACAAGATGTTACAGTGACCGTTTTCAGTGAGAAGAAAAATTCATGCAGCCCGGTCAAAGTGTGGGTTGTTATTCGGGCATAAAGATAATTTTTGTTTGGTCCGGCATATGCAGCAGTTTCAAATGAACAATTGGACCTGAATATTCTATCATTTGATCTGATAAATCTCAATCAAGATCGATCCATAAATTTTCAATTTTTGATTATCATATTTTATTTTCACAATAAGATTTATATGCTTGTTGTAAAAATCTAATATGATCAAATCAAATTTTAGTCGGAAATATAAAACCCTCACAACCATATTTTTCGAGACATGCCCACTTGTTCCAAAAAGTAAGTGAACTTGTCTCGAGGGGGCATATGTAGAAACACAAATTTTCTACCAATCAAATTTCACCATGTGTTATTTTATTCTTTATTTTAAAGAATAAAATAAAATTGAAATAAATGACATGGAAAACAAATGAGCCTTCAAATATTTCTTGGCCAATGAAAAGTTGACATTTGAAATGAGATATTCAAGATATCTCGTCATAAAGGCAAGATTTCGTCAATAAAGACAGACATAAAGGCAAGATTTCGTCAATAAAGACGGACATAAATGCAAGATCCTGTCAATAAAGACCAACCAATAAAATTACGCCACGTGGCATTGGAAAAGACCTGAGAGCCCCTACAGATCTCTATAAATAGAGGGCCTCAACCTAAAGGCAAGGGGTTGGAATGCTAGAAGGATACAAAATTTTCTTCAAGACAAACTCTTCAAGCAAGGAAGCTCTCTCTCAAAGAGTTCTCAAGCCTCCACCACAAACTCTTCAAGCAAGGAAGCTCTCTCTCAAAGAGTTCTCAAGCCTCCTTCATCTACGTTTGAAGTCTACAAGGAACAAAGCTCTATTGGATCAAGCCAAAACGCCCCATAAGAGTTCTTCGACAACACTTTGAAGACGAATCAAGGTACTCTTCAAAGCATCAAATCACCATATCTCGCTTCGCAATACACGCCCAAATTCGCGTTCTTGCAAAGCACAAATCTTGGCTTGATTACTCAAATAAATCAAGTCACCATACATCAAATCCAAGGGAAGAATCAGAGGATTGTCATATTCTTTTGATAGAATATATTACATAGAGATTGTACCCATTCATATATTTAATAAAATCATATATTTGTACACGTGTGCTTGTTTAATTTCAGGTGAACAAAATTGTGTCTACACACACCATTAAAACACTCTATTCAGACAATGGTAGTGAATATTGCTCTTCACCACTTTTTAACGACACAAGGTATTTCTCATTTTACTACACTACCTCATATTCCTGAAAACAATGGCTTTTTAGAATGCAAACATCTTTATATTGTTAAAATTGGCTTAACATTATTATCTCATGCATCTCTTCCTTTAACCTTTTGGTTTTATGCCTTTGCCAAAGTGATTTACCTCATCAATTGAATGCCATCACCCATCTTGCATCTTTCCTCTCCATATAATTTTTTTTGTAACCTGTCCTCATTACTCCAGACTCAAAAATTTTCCTATTTATGCCATTCTTGACTTCGACTGTATACATCCCACAAACTCGAAACCAAATCAAAATCTTGTGTTTTCCTAGGATACTCTTTAACTCAAAGTGCCAACTACTGCCTTGATCCATCCACTTCCCAAATTTATGTCTCTAGGCCTGTTAGATTTGTTGAGTTTGTCTTTCCATTTTGTAATTTTTCCTCTCCCCCCTCTAATCCTCCATTCGATCCCATAGCCAATTGGATTCCACCATCGCTTTCAATCCCTACCGTGCCTTTGGTACCACCACTCATTATGTCATCTACAATGGTTGCTCAACACCAAACCCCTAGTGTAGTTTCACCGCCATTGAAACAACCTGCCTTATTACCTCCATCCACATCACGTGAATCCTCTCATACCATTGTCCAACATCCGTCACCATCTATCAACTCCACTTTATGACCTTAACCCACTCACATCATGACCACTAGAGCTAAAAATAACATTTATAAATATGTCACCAAACTGAACCTTCACACCCGATTAATCAAAGGTGATGATCATGAACCAAACACCTTGACCTGAGCACTCTAAAACCATAAATGGCATCGAGCCATGTCTGAGGAAGGATGCTTTATTAAACATTGGCACCCGGGTTCTTATTCCTTTAGATAGCAATCATAACTTGGTTGACTGTAAGTGGATTTTTCGAACCAAACACAAATCTAATGGTTTTGTTGACAGGTTCAAGGATGGATTGGTTGTCAAAGGCTTCCACTAACGACCAACCATAGACTATCAAGACACCTTCAATCCTTTTGTAAAACCAGTCATTGTCCCTATTGTTCTAAGTATAGTTACAATCTGAATCTTTTATCTAAGGATGTAAGCTAATATTTGAATAATGCTAGCTAAGTTTATCAAGTGACTAAGTATCTATATTATTATCTCTATTATGCCCTTCAAGACGGAGTTCAAGAGACACAAAGCTTGTGTCTTAGGTGAAGAAACTGTTGTCATGGTAGTGGCTTGGTAAGAGCATCGACACTATGATATTCCGATGCAATATGAGCTACACGAAGAGCTCTATTTTGAACTTGATCTCTGATAAATGAAAATTGATGACAGCATGCTCTATACAAGAATGAAAGATTGGATTGGAACAGAGTTGAGTTGCCCCTATATTATCACAGCAAATAAAAGGCCAGTTGGAAAGCAAAACCCCAAGATCTTATAAGAGATAACAAATGAAATTAAGTTCAACAACTGTATTGGCAATGAAGTGACACTCAATTTCATTGGATGATCTTGCAATAGTCCGTTGCTTTTTAGAACTCTTAGAGATTGGATTTGGACCAGAATAAATAATGTAAGCACTAATTGAGCATATAGTATTCTCATCTCCCGCCTAATCAGCATTAGAGAAGGCTTGTAAACAGAGAGAAGTGTCCGAGAAAGCATGCAAACTAAGAGTAAAGTGTTTATAGATTTGTAAGCCATCATTAATAGTGCCAACAAGATAATGTAGTAATCTCTTGATGAAGGACCAATGTTTAGTGGTGGGGCAGTGCATGTATTGAGACAATTTGTTGATGACAAAGACGATGTATGGTCTGGTGATCAGCAAATATTGAAGGTTGTCAACGACTTGACAATACTCAATTGGATTAGATAAAGGAGAGCCTGAGGTTACCATGAGAGTGGGACTGGTTGGTATGGGAGTAAGAACAGTCTTTGCATCTTGTATCTTGGTTTGAATGAGGAGATCCATGCAATATCTCTTTTGCGAAAGTAACAAGCCATTATAGTTGGTGATAACTTTGATGACAAAAAAGTAAGTTCCAAGATCTTTGTTGTAGAATTGTTGAGCATTTCAATGAAATGATTAACAGAGGCATCATTGTTTCCTATGAGAATTATATAATCAACATATACAAGGAGATACATAGTGTGACCATTATCATGAAGAACAAAGAGTGAAGTATCAACATAAGAATTTTGAAAGCCAAAGTGCAAAAAAAAGTTTTTGAGTTAATGGTACCATGCTCGTGGGTTTGTTTCAATCCATAGATTGTTTTGTTAAGCTTGCAAACATAAGAGGGGTTGTCTTTATCAACAAATCCCGATAGATGTGACATGAATACATACTCTGAAAAATGTCCTTGAAGAAATGCATTGTTGACATCAAGTTGCCATAAGGACCAACCAATGTTAACTTAGTTTGTAGGATCTTCAAAAATCCTTGGATATATATTTATAAGATTGTTTAATTAATAAAGAAGGTGTGATGTGAATTCTATTAATATATTAGTGGTTAATCCAAATAAGAGGACCGATATGGGGAGCTACCGTTTGATCTTAGAGTATTTTACTTGTCTCATCTTATCAGACGATGATTATTCATAAATTAAAGGAGCCTTCACCAAGTATACTGTGTGGATTACACCATAAAACAAGTCTAAAAAATGGGCTGGAGGCCCTATGCTGATCACTGGGGGAACAGTATCCTAGCAAGAAGAAGTCTCAATTACTGCAATATTAGTACAATGCCAATAATCTTGATTGTTTCTCCTTAACATCAAAATCATATCAATTATTTCTTGTTCATGTAGGAATAGAAGGGATAAAGCATAAGAACATCGTGTTATGGTACACGTTGGGATTGCACCACATATCATTCCAAGAAGATTTTATGACAACAATAAGTGGTGGATTTGAGTTCCGACCAACTCATTTTTTGAGAGCAATCTGATTCTCAAAGTTAAACTATCTTTGCCCGTCTATTGGTTCAATTGCTCAAGAAAGTATGTATGATTGGTCTAAATCAATGGATTTTCTTGGTTAAAAAACAATCAAGAACACCATCCTTTGTTTTTTTCTCAATAAAATAAAATAAAAACCCTTCTTCCTAATCATTTCATCAAATCTATGTGATATCATGATTTATGCCCACAACAAATTAAAATTTTGTTTTATTTTCATGTCCTTTTCGATACTGCAAAATAATATGACAAATCACATATTTGTGTCACCAGTCTAGGGCATGAAATACAAAAATATTTTCAAACTATATTATGACACTAGCCAATGCCCTCGCGCCTCGTCACAGGTGGCAACATATTTTTTTCTACGTAAAAAATATTAATTCTGTGTATTTTTTTTTATAAAATAAATTTAGCTAAAATGATAAATCTGTGTAGAATTCTTGTCAAGTGCAAGCTTTTTATAAAATATATGAATTTCAAATCGATATAAATTGATCTGTTTAGTAGTTTTCAATGAAATAACCAGCATAAATTTATCATTATCATTAAAAAAGCAAAGAGATTTGGATATCTGAATTATTAAATTCAGTACATTAAGATTATTTCATTTTATAATTCAATTTAAATCAAACAAAAACAAAATATAAATTGTGAAAATACCTACAATAATCAAATAACAAAAATAAGTAGTTAATTTTCTATCCATAAAAAGACAAAAACATAAATTGAAAATCCATCCTTACGTTATTGTCATTATCATTGCTATAATAGTTAAAATAATTATCAATATTACTATCAAAACAATTAAAATCATTAAATTCCTCTGAAAATCATAAAAAAAACAAAAGATTTTTATAAAAAAATAATAATAATACTAATCACTAAAATTATCATTGTTATTGCACAAATAATAAAATAATAAAAATCATTTGATCCAAAGAACAAATAAAAATAACATAAAAAAATGAATAAAAGGAAAAATAGAGCAATATTAATTTTAAAATGATAACCAACATAAATTAAAATTTCAGGATTGAACCGATTAAAAATAAAACCCCAATAAAAAAAAAAGACAAAAACTAAAAGCATAGATGCATAAATACGAATAAAAAATAAACAAAGAAATTAATATCAAATAAAATATTCAAAGAATAAGGACCGAAATGAAAAATAAAATATATAATTAATTCCAATTGAAGGATAAAATTGAAACAAATAAAAACCTTGGGACCAAAATAAATAATGACATTTCTAAAGGTAATTGTTGTGTAATTTTACCAAAAAAAAATAAGAGGATTGAAATGAAAATAGCATATATGACCATTTCAATTGGAGGATCAAATTAAAACAAATCAAAACTTCCGTACCGAAAACATTAAAGGAACCAAAAAGAAATCAAAAATCAAAATAATAAGGATTGAAATAAAAACCTCCATACATAATCAATTTTAATTGAAGGGCACAATTAAAAACAATCAAACTTTCAATTAAATAAATCAGGAATAAAACCGAAATCAAAACCTCATGGACTAAAGTAAACATCCTACATACATCAGGGATTTGGATATAAGTTGCGGTGGCAGGAGAGAGAAAACAAATAAACGACACAAAATTGCTCCCTTGCGTTTACCCGAACACTATTGACCGAAACACATCGCGACGATAGACAAAGGACAGGGTGGCGCATCGCATGACACAATGGAAGTGAATTTTTGATCACCTGAAAGCTCCGCACATGCCGCCCTAAGGGCGCGTTCGCGTGAAACACTGGGGGCACGTCAGAACGACGGACTTGTAGTGTCTTAGAAAATTTTTTTGGCTAATTACCTACACACCCTTGCACATACTGATATTCATGAAAAAACTTGTGGGGAAAATACGACTCTACCCCCAGATATTGTACGTTTTTTTGTCGTTTTTGGGTGTTATTTGCGTCGTTTTATTATGCAATAAATCCAGAAAGGTCATCCATGTCCCCTCGAAAATGCGAAAATGCCCTGGGTCCCGATGATTAAATTTTTTTGGCCCCAGGGTAAAATGATAATTTTACTGTAGCAATGAATAGTGAACTAAGTCAGTGTGAACAGTAAAGAATCTACAGGAAAAGGATCATGTGGTTTATTGTTTAATTAGTTTGGTTGAGGGATTTTCAATTATGTTAACAATGTGACAACTAAAAAGATATCATGGATTGTTCCCACGAAACCAGGCCTCTGCACTCATCAAATGATTTTGCTAAAATATAAAAAATAAAATAGAATTATAAACACTATTTTCTGTTAAGTTTTTGAACTTTTCATCTAATTTAATCTGATGCTAAATACAAAAAACCTATTTTTCCAGATAAAATTCCCTCAAAAATCTCAATAAATAGTTTAAATATTAAAACACTTTCACTGTAACGTTTCCGTATTGTAGAAAAACAACTCATGTTAATGGAAATCAAGGATGAAGATCAATGCAGTAACAACAACAACAAAAATAAAGATCAATACAGTAACGGCAACAACAATGAATTAATTAAATGCAGTGACAACAGAAACAATACAAATAGAAAAGAAGCAAACATGCAGATAACGACAACAGTCATTAAAAGGAGAGAATTAAATTGCAGATTTGAATCTACAATTAACTTTGTAAATCACCAATTGAAGAAGAGCTGATCCTGTACATTAAACAATAAGTTACGTTAGAATTCTGAATTAAATGTAGCCTGTGTATATATATTGCAGCATGTAAAAGATATAAATATGTTTCTTCATCTCTGTTATCCAGTATTTTCATTATTCTATACGTATACTACAATGCGTCATTTATAGTTTCATTTTATACTTCACTTTGTCAATATAACTTTGAATTCATTTATAAACATTAGTTTATTTCAAGGATAAAATTAATTTGCTACAGGTTTTCCATTGTACATTTGATATTAAAATTTAATGACAAAATTTCCATTTTATTTAACATATCAACTAAAAATCAAAGCAAAGTCTTTTATTCAGTTCCCCGTAGAATATTCTATGGAAAGGCTCCGAAATCGACTACATAGAACAACAAAACTCTGTAAGCCTTCCCTGGGTCTGATATTCTTTCTCCTCTCTGCACCATAGTTGTTAATTTCGTTCCGTTTAAAAAACTGAGACAAAACGGCATCGTTTTCATCTCGGTTTTAATTCCGGTCCGTTCCAGAAATTCCGGCCGGAACGCCTCGGTTCCGTTCCGGGCATGCCGTTCCGAGTTCAAATTATTTAATTTTTCAACTCTTACATATCCAAATTCAATGGATATCACCGGCTTTAATCATATGCCCAATCCAAATATTTATATTTATACACAAAATTCTTTACCTCCTTAGTTATTTATCCAATGTGGGATAAATTTACTAAGACAAGTTTTAAACCTTGTCTTGGCTGATTGGCAAAAGATGCAGATTGAAGAGTGTTTAAAATGAGCAAACTATATGTGTAAAGGCTATTTACTCGATGTGGGATACTGAAAGAGCATTTAAAGTGAATACATTATATGCATAAAGGTTATTTGTCCGATGTGGGACAAATTGCATTGTCCCACATCGGACAAATTGTATATATATATATATATATATATATATATATATATATATATATATATATATATATATATATATATAAATTGTTGTGTTGATTTTATAAAAAATAAAAATTATATTTTTAATTTATTTTTAAAAATTATTTTTAACACCAACACAAAAAAAATAATTTAAAATAAAAAATACTTCACTATTTTAAAAATAAAACACTTTGAAATATAAACTAAGAGTCTATTTGAGAATGTAATTGATGTCGATTTTGAAAATGATTTTTGTTCAAAAATACATCAAAATAATATATATTTTTTATTTTTTAAAAATTATTTTTGACATCTATACATCAAAATAATTTAAAAACATCAAAATATTTTAAATAAAAAAGAATTCAAATTTTAATTATGCTTGTTAAATTAATATTTTATTTTTTTCATATATATATATATATATGAACAGTATGACACCGAAACGGCGCGCCGGAACACTCCGAAACTGGAACATTTCATTCCAATGAAAAAACCGGAACGGTATTAACAACTATGCTCTGCACTCTCCGTTATTCCATTTGAGTAAAACCAAAGTTCAATCCACAGTCCATAACTCCTACCCCAAGTCAAGCTACAGCACAGGCCTTCACTACGTAGGCCATGAAGAACCAACCGAACCTGCCATTCTTTTATGGCTGAAAGAGCTGCGACCAAACCCACAAGCATTTATCATACCAAACCACAGTTCAATCATTGTTGACGTCAGTCCACAGGATTATTTCTGATAAAGTCTATGGTGGTTGTGGCTACCCTTTGCTCACTTTTAAGGGGCAAGAAGCTGCCAACGCGTTGCTGTTTAATTCGAAACAGATGGCTCAAGCTGGAAGAGGTGGGGTGTGAAAGTTGTGGATTCAAAAGGGGTGTCAAGGTCGTGCGTGGATATTAAGATGGGAATGTGAATTTGTATACGAGACGAGTTTAGTGAATTACTGTGACCGATGATCTTGAGGAAATGAAGATCAAAGGGTTGAAATAGATCAACTGTGCCGTTCCAAAGTCTGACGGGACTGACAACAGTGGATCAATGCAATAGCCGCGTTTTGGGCAAGATTTGAGCAGATTCTTGATGGCGCAATCCGATGGACCAAGATTCACAATTGAAGGACACGGGGTTAGGCCAGAAATTCTTTTTTGTATTAGTTCCATGATCATATTCAGACGCCGCCACTTGATTTGAAAGATTTTGCTGATAGGAAATCTTATCATACTGCATGTTGATGAGACCCAACTTTGAAAACGGGAATATTAATACTGAATATACATATGGACTAGTCATGAAAACCATTCTCCGTGAAAAATATTTATTTTTAGTTTTTAGTGAGAAAATCAAAATGATCATGTTTGAGAAAAAAATCAAAAATAAATTAAAAAACCATACACGTATCTAACTAATAAATCATTGAAGCATGTAGGGACTGACTGTCCAGAAATGGGTATGGTCTATGTGCAGCGCTAATTGCATTGCGTTAAAGCTAGGTTTGATTCTAACAGAAAGCTACCCTTAACACATACGGGGAGCTTCATTGGCTACCGTTCATTCTCAGGGCCATCCATGGCCCCCCTCTTTATATCAGATGATAATTATCATTCACAAATTCGGGGAGCCTTCACCAACGATTATCTGTGGATTACCCCGAATAACAAGATTGAAAAATGGCTGGACATTTTGCTGACCAGAGCCAAGGAGATGATACCCTCGCAAGCTGGAGTCTAATGTAACCAATAATATTGATTTGTTGACCTGAACGTGATAGCTGTTCGTTCTGACACCTTGCTGGGCCAACTATTCCTGTTAATGCTGGCACAGGGGGGTAGAAAACAATGATAACACTGTGCCGTGTTACGCAATGGGAGTTCACCACTTGCCATATTATCATATGACAATACTTAGCGGTGGATTTGAGCTCTGGCCCGCTAGCTTTTTCGAAAGCAATCCGGTACTCAAAGCAAGCCACCCTAACCTGTCAACTGGTCCAACTGTTCTAGAACATTAGAAACGTTCACTTCCAGTTGATTTTCGTTGAAGAACCATGAAAAACATCAATGAGGCCTTTTCCCTTCTTTCGAAAACTTGTCCTTGAAAACTTTACCCAACAATTTAAGAAATTTGAAGTTCTGCAGTTAAATGTCTGGCCGCAAAATTTTAAAAAACATTTGGATAGAACTGTGACGATGTGGGATCCTCCATTTCAGTTCTATGTTAAAATAATATTGAAAAAACAATGGCTAGCATATAGCAAGCTTACAAAATACATCATTACACCATGTGAGATGTGTAGTTCTGGCCTGCTGAGAAAGTAGTATTCTAGAGTATTAAACAGCCAAATTCAGCAAATCTTCCAAATTCCAACTCAATTTCTGCTTTGAGACTCAATGTGTGTTCACGTTTCAATTTAGCACATGGGATCTAGCTTGGTGGTTGATTTTAATAGAGATTTTGCTTCCTTGAGGCGACTTGTAAAGTTGAAACCTGAAGCATTTGACTGGATTACGAAAAGTAAATGAAGGGATGTCATCATACTCTTCACGATTCAAAAGCAAAGCGAGTCAATTATTCTTGCTCTCAATGCAAGGAAAGGACTTGTGCAAATTGCAGTACTCTGATTCTGTGTTCCCCTATTACAAAGTAAGATCAACAGAATGTAAAACGGAGGCAATCTTTTTTTATATAATATAGAAATTTCCAAATGTAGCCTTTTCACGGAAGGGGTGGTGAAATAAATCGGGTCATGTCTCCTGTAGTATGGTGCTAAACAGTGAATTGTCTGGTGCTTCATTTGTTGAAGCAGCATTCATCATGGCTATGAACTTGCTACCTCTAGTTTTTACCCTACAATTCTGCCTGGTAGCTAGCCTTTATCATCCCTTAGATCCTCTAAGTCCAAATGAAATTGATCGGATAAGGCTCATTATTCAAAATTCTAGCCTTGGCAATCTTCCTAATCTAACCTTTCATTTTGTTGATCTTGAAGAGCCAGAAAAACGAGACGTGCTCAAGTGGCTATCTTCGTCTGAACAAAATAAGTCCACTCCTCCTCGTCGTGCCAAGGTGGTTGTTCGAGCTAGAAGGGAGACTCGTGAGCTCATTGTTGACTTTGCCACAGGCACTATCATATCGGACCGTCTCTACTCCGGCCATGGATACCCTCCTCTCACTTTTATTGAGCTTTTCCGAGCTAGCAAATTGCCACTGAAGTATCCCAAATTCATCGAGTCGATTATGAAAAGGGGCTTAAATTCTTCCCAAGTTTCTTGCGTCCCGTTCACCGTTGGTTGGTATGGACAAAATGTCACCAAACGAGCACTCAGAATTGCATGCTTTTACCGAGGACGATCAGTTAATGTGTTTGCGAGGCCTATCGAGGGAATAAGCATGCTAGTTGATGTTGATTCCATGCAAATTACTATGTATACTGATAGGCTCAAGGCCCCTCTACCTAAGGCTGAAGGGACAGATTTCCGATCAAAGAAGCAGCCTCAATCCATCGCATACGATGTATCGGATAGCGGGTTCGCCGTTGATGGTCACCGGGTCAGATGGGCAAACTGGGATTTTCATGTGGCATTCGATGCTCGGGCAGGAATTACTATATCAACAGCCTCGATATTTGATGCACAAGTAAAGAGATTCCGTCGAGTACTATACAAAGGTCATGTATCGGAGACGTTTGTTCCATACATGGATCCGACTAATGATTGGTATTTTCGGACTTTCATGGACATAGGAGAATTCGGGTTCGGCCGATCTGCCGACACCCTCCAGCCACAAGTCGACTGCCCAGCTAATGCCTTTTATTTAGATGGATACGTGACTGGTGCGGATGGGAAGGCACAGAAAATGCCTCGTGTCATCTGCATCTTCGAGAGATACAGCGGTGATGTAGCATGGAGACATACAGAGATTAATGTTCCCGGAAAAGTGGTAAGTCCCTCGTCCGGCTGATATTTTGTGTCGGTGGACTTCCTGGAATCGTGGTTGTAAGTAAATTGTTTTTGCAGATAAGAAGTGGGGAGCCGGAGATCAGTTTGGTGGTCAGGATGGTGGCGACTGTGGGAAATTATGATTATGTTCTTGATTGGGAGTTCAAGAAAAGTGGCAGCATCAAAGTTGGGGTAAGCTTCTACATATATTTTTGACCTTTCAATGTGTGCATCTTGAGTCTTGACTGTGGAAAGGACACAGTACCAGATCTCACCTCTTTGCTTTCTGTGAAGACAGTTGAGTATTGAGTTGCTGAATAATTAACCCAAAACTTTTACCTTCTTTTTATTTTTTATTAGAATGTATTTTAAGCATTATACTACTTCTACTTATACACTATTTGATAGAGCAGTTATTTTTTAGAATATCATATTCTTTTTTAAAATTAAATTAATATTTTTATTTTATTTTATTTTATTTTATTTTATTTTTACTGTTTTGAGATAATGATGTCAAAATTATAATAAATATATATATTTTTTAACACAGTCTCAATAGTAGATTTTGATTTAAAGTGTTGGTCTCTTTTGCATGATTGACAATTCTTAAAATCCAAATTAAAACCTCTTCGGCTTTGGCTTATGTAGGTGGACCTGACAGGAATACTAGAGATGAAGGCCACCTCGTACACAAACAACTACCAAATAACGGAAGAGGTCTACGGTACCTTGGTGACGGAGAACGCCATTGCCGTTAACCATGATCACTTCCTCACGTACTACCTCGACCTTGACGTTGACGGCGACGGCAACTCATTCGTCAAAGCAAAACAACAGACGGCAAGAGTACCAGCGTTTCACGCCCACTCCCCGAGAAAAAGTTACTGGACGGTCGTCAGGGAAACTGCCAAAACTGAAGCCGAGGCACGGATTCATCTCGGCTTGGAGCCAGCTGACCTCTTAATTGCGAATCCAAATAAGAAGACAAGACTTGGAAATCAAGTGGGCTACCGGCTAATTGCTGGACAGCCAGTTAACTCACTCCTGTCTGATGATGATTATCCACAAATTAGGAATGCTTATACAAAATATCAGGTGTGGGTGACTGCCTATAACAAGTCAGAGAGGTGGGCTGGTGGGTTTTATGCTGATAGAAACAGAGGAGAAGAGGGGTTAGCTGTTTGGACCCGCAGGTAAGTTTTGTGACATGCTTTTTTATATTTTCCTTGCTGAACGAATTGACAATGTTACTTACCGATGCAGTATGATAATAATTAGTTTTTAAAGTTTTTTTTTTTATTTGAAAATATATTAAAGCATTTTTTTAAAAAATATATATATTCTTATAAAAAACATTTAAATATTTACATATAAATAAACTTATACTATAATTTTAAGAAAAAATAATAATTGTAACCATCTTTATAGATTTTTGTTTAAACTTTGGAATTTAAGCTCTTCTGATGGAATTCCAGAAGATCTGCACTGGAATCCAGTCCTTTATTGAGAGCTTCACTTTGGAGAAGTCATCTTGAATGATGATCGACATGTTTCTTTTTTTTCCTGTGGCTAATCAACTATCGTGCGAGTGCGACAGTGGAAAACGTTAATGAATGATGATTCAAAGAGATGTTTTTTAATGTGCAGGAATAGAGCGATTGAGAACAAAGACATTGTTCTATGGTACATCGTAGGATTCCACCACATACCATACCAGGAAGATTTTCCAGTGATGCCCACACTTCATGGTGGATTTGAGCTTCGACCTGCAAGCTTTTTTGAAAGCAACCCATTGCTCAGGCAGGAGTAACTTATGCTAAGCGATCCCTTAATGTGCTAAAGAATTCCTGGCTTGTCCCCTTGTTAACAATAGCAAATTTCAATGTCGTCCAAAACCCTAAGAGAAAGAAAGAAAATTTAACATGGTTGTATTCTTGAACTGGAAACATTATTCAAATGGACTTCGTATTAATTCCTTCTATTCACATCTTTTGTTTTGGATATCTTCATGATCGGCAGTGTTTGTTAGGAGAATTTCGGTGATAATCGACGACATTTGCATATTGAGCTGATAATTTTCCGTGGAGATTTGACCATCATTTTCCAGCTTACAAATTAACTGCGCGATACAGTTCGTTTTTATTTCTGTGTTTAGTTTTGTGGTCTTTCTTCTACCAACGCAGGACGTAGAGGTTGACTTCCCGTAAGGACTGCAAATTACTTGAGTAATTACACATTTACAGTGTTTCAGGTGTCAATGGCCACCGTTAATGGCTAAGGAATGCACCATTGAAATCCAAAGTAGATGCTCACAGCTTTGGTAGAATATACTGAAGTTTTTTTATGTTGCCGAAAACATGTAGATTGGGTAGAGGAAGAGGCAGAAGATCGATCCTATCCTCTTGGACTGGGTTCTAAGCTGAATGATTTCTAGGAAGCTAGAGATAGGGTTAGGATCGATGCGGTCCTGAAGTATTAGACGATTTCAAGAGATTCTAGAGCATGGCCTAAGCAGGATTATTTTGTTAGAAAAGAGATTTGAAGTTGGCCATTTTTCTAAAAAAGAGAGGGGGGAGAAGAATTATTTTGTTAGAAACCATATGATTTCTAGCATAACATTGAAACGTTCTAGCTCATCGAGCAGAGCTATTGCAAGCTCTCTTGTTTTCGACAAGGGACTGCCCATAGCAAAGCCCCGCAACACAAATACAACAACATGCAGGCATTAAAGTGGAGACAAATTTATTTGGCATTTCGAGAAACATGAAAGAAAATAGACTATGGTTTGGCGGTGCAGTTCGGCCAACGTACAGGCTTAGGAGGCAACACCTTGAGCACCGGATTGCGTTCAAAGAAATTAGTTGGCCGGAGCTCGAATCCAGCATTCAATGTTGGCATCACAGGAAAATCTTCTTGGCAAGGGGAATGGTGATACCCTAAGACATGCCACAATACTATGTCCTCGTTTTCAATCTTCCTGTCCCTGCACATCCAAAAACCGAAGATCGGAGTAAATTCAAGTTGATCAGAGACATGATCTCTACTGTTTAAGATGAGCAATGGAGAACCTGAGGGTCCAAACAGCTAAAGTGTCCTGTCCTTGGCTCTGATCAACATACTTTCCTCCTGCCCATACTTCAGACTTGTTATATGGGGTGACCCACACATTATACTTCGTGAAGGCTCCGCGAATTTGTGGGTAGTCATCCTCTAGCAGAAGGGGGTGCGTAGCTGTCCCTGGTATCAAACGATAGCCATGGTGGTTTCCAGGTTTAGTTTTCTTATTTGGATTCACAATTACCAGGTCAGATGGAGCCATCCCTGCGCGAATTTTCGCCTCCGATTCAGTCTTGGCTGTCTCACTAACAACATTCCAATAACTCTTCCTTGGCGAGACCTCATCCTTCACATGTTTGGTTACCAAATTTTGCTTAACGAAAGAGTTGGCAACACCATCAATGTCAAGATCAAGGCGGTAAGTCAGGAAATGATCATGGTTTAAGCCGATCGTGTTGTCTCCTAACAATGTACCGTAAACTTCTTCATTTATCTGATCCACATTAGTGAATGTTGTCGACTTCACTTCAAGAATTCCACTTAAACCAACCTGTTGAGGCATATATAGAATGTGTTGCGAACCTGAGGATATGATCAAAGATTAATTATAAAGCCAGACCATTGTCTACACTTTACCTGAGCTTTGATAGAACCACTTGGCTTGAATTCCCAGTCTATTATATGATCGTAGTTACCGATCGTGGCAACCATCCTCACTACTAGGCTCACCTCGGGCCTAGCCTCAGTGATCTGAGAATAACGCAAACATTTTTCAATCCTATTTATATATATATAGCTGAATGAAATCGAAATCAATGGCTCTAAAATATAACGTCAGAATTAAGAATGTTTACCACTCGGTTCGGAATCCCCAACTCGGTATGTCGCCACATGATATCTCCAGCGTGCCTTTCGAATATGCAAAAAGCATTCGATACTTTCACCGCTGAGCCGTCGTGTGCTGCATAGTAGCCGTCCATGAATACTGCATTATTTGGACAATCGGCCAGGGGCACTAACGACGCAGCGTTTTGACCAAACCCGAATTCTCCACAATCAAAAAATGTTTTGTAGTAATACTCCTCGGTAGGATCCATGTACGGGACAAAGAGTTCAGATATGTGTCCTCGGTACAGCACGCTGCGATAGGTGTGCTTTTCTGGATCGTAAACTGATGCTAGAGATATAATTGGTCCAACTCGGACATCAAATGCCAGATGAAACTCCCAGTTGACCCATCTGATTGGGATCAAATTTGTAGTTAGTTGTTTGTTAAGCTTTTGAAAAATAAATTAAAATAAAAGGAGTGACAAATAATTATTTATCGGATCAAGAAACGCCACGGTAGGGCAATGTTCGATTAACAAAACCCGAAAAATTCCTAAAGCTCAGCTGGTGTGCCGCGGAGACGGCCTCCGCCAACTGGGTCTACAGTACGCGAAATAAAAGAAGCTCGTTTGCATAAATGATAACAGTTCAATCACCTTTTTTCCCCATTGAAATACCAAAAATGAAGTCTTTTTCTACTTTTTCACACAAGAATTAGTAGAAAAGGTGTTTCTAGCTGCGACATGTGGACAGACTAACATTTCAGAAGAGAAAAGAAGAAGAAGAAGGGGATGTTATCTTTATTATATGATTTTTATTCTATTTTGAGAAGTGAATTATTGATGTGATCATCAAGTCCATTGCTTTTCATTTTGTAAAATTAATCGACAAATTACACCTTCATATAAGGATATCTTGGTCTATTGCGATTCCTAAACAGTAAAATTATATATAGTATTAAAAAACTTATTAACTTTTTATTAAAAAAAAACGAACCTGGAAATAAGAACCCTAGCCTACCGGGATGGTAAATTGAAAGTTCAATATTTGAATGTTACAAAAATAGAAATTCAATTGAGGAGGGCGACAAAACAAGCCATAGCCCACTCTCCCTTTCCATAAAAAGAAACAAGAGATAAAAGGGTGAGGTGTAACCATTCACGTGATAAAATAGGTTAGTTCTCGCAATATTGTGATTCAAATTAAATTAATTATTTTTAAATCTAAAAAAATAACATTTTGATTCCGAAAAATGTTACATGCCTAGAATAATTAAGGACACAAGACCAAATAAACTAAGGAACTACTTATAGGTGGGGCCTACATGTTTTTTTCAAATCTCTATTTTAATCAAACACTCAAACCCTTAATTGTTTTGCAACCAGAGGTTACACCACAATATTAAACACCCTCTTAGCTGTTAAGAGGTATTTTAAGTTATGCATATTTCAAATCAACTGTCACGTAATTTGTTATTTAAAAAATATTGAGTCAGTTTTTCAGTTATAGGGTATTACAAGTCAATTAAGGAGTCAGTTGATTATCGTTAATTACAAATCTATAAAATACCTATAAAAAACAAAATATTAAAAATAAAAAATATTCAATTTTTAGTCCCAATTTTGCCGTGTGCACCAAGGAGGGTTCCTGCCTCCTCAAATTGTCAGAATTCACCCAAATCAATCCTTTATTTTTAACAAATAACTCTTTGGTTATGTCATAAAACTGATCTAGCAAATCAAATTTAAAAACCCTATATTTAACTCGTCATGAATCATAAATTCCAAATTAAAATAGTGTGAGGGCTATTTCAATCTGATCGAGTCCATTTAGTGGGTTTAAGAAAAACATGGGGTAAGAATATATATGACCAAAACAAATATAATATGAAAATAAATATTATAGGGTTGACTGAATAACTAGTTCAATCTTACCACGTCAGTTTGATTAAAAACAAACATGATTTGCCACTTATCACGTCAGTTCGATTGAAAATTAGACGACATCTAATTAGACTTTAATCTCTTAAAGCATTGTATTCTCACGAGGACCACGAGAGGAGAGTTGCGACTTTGCAATCCCTAGACGACTAGAAGTTCGAGGAACAACTAGCAGCACATCACTGCAAAATTATACGATATCACGTGCATACTTTGTCTTTCAAGGGCGTATCTCGTGGACGAGAGTATCTGTATCTCTATGATGCTGCATGTGCTTAATTTTTAAAGTATTTTTTTATTTGATAGAAGAACTAAAATAGTATTTTTTTTAATTTTTTAAAATTTATTTTTGATTCGGCTGTGGACTGTTGATTGAAAGTTTCTTAAGGATAGCTAAACGAGGAAAGAAAAAAAGGTATACTGGTCAATCTAATAGAATTGGAGGTGTTTTCCTCCCGTCACAAAAATTATCAGCTAAAATAATTTCTTTTTTCAGAAAAAAAAACAATATCAGCTAACGTATGATTTGTTACTTTAAGAGAAAAATCCAGTGTTTTTTTTTCAGTGGTCCTATGTATCAATGTTCCAGTACTTCTATATATGTCCTCCTCATTGTCGTTGTCTACCATTTAAGGGATAAGGGATAAGGGCTAAGGAGAAAGAACATTTCCCATTTCTGATCCATATTTTTCACATACGTTGACAGTCTGGACCACGAGTACACCAAAAAAAATCCAATAGTTTTGTTTAACATGATGAGGTTGCATAAGGAAAACCAACAATAATTAATTAGCAATAATATTAGTATAAAATTTGATATAGAGGGTTAGTAAAAACGCACACTAATCACAACTTATAAGTCCGAAGATGGGCTTGGGGTAATTAGTTCATTTCGACTAGGCTCCTGTATATACCTTGCAGCTTGACCTACGCTGATCCTTATAGTGTAGCCTTTTAAAATAATGGTTTGATTTGATTTCATTAATCTAAATATATAGTATTAGTTTGGGATTTGAGTATTTTCAAGCATAGAATGTGTGAATCGTTACTAAATTCCTTAATTGAATGAGATCTGGATACTAAAAACTGCATTCTCAAATTTGTTCTGTAACCCTAATTTTTAAAACCTGAACGTAATCTTCATATTTTACGTCATATATATACCATGGCCTGGTTATTAGCTTAAGTTGCTTTTACCTCCGAATATTCGTTATAGCTAGAAGGAAAATAATTACAAGAAAAGTTTCAAGATGAGTGAAATAATGATGAAAAGAAGAAGACAAACAGAATATGAACAAAGAAAAAAACCTGATAGTATGGCCATCAATCTGGAAGCCTGGCCCGTTGGTTTGCACGGTGGCTGCACCGTTGATACGGGGACCAAAAGGAGGTTTCTGCTCGGAAAATCTGTAGTCAGTTCCATCAGCTTTCGGCACCGGAATCTTGAACGTGTCGCTGTACTCGACAATCTCCATTTTATCAAGATCGACAACTATTTGTATACCTTCTATTGGTCTAAGGTACAGATTAACGGTGTCCTTGTTATAATAACATTGAACCTTTACCACCCTTTTAGTTCTCTCAGCTCCTCCATACCACCCCACTGTAAATGTAGAACAAACAGCATATGAAACGTTAAGGTCTCTCTTTTTAGCTGATTCTATGAAGGGACCGTACGTTAATGGCAGCTGGATCGCAGCTACCTGCTCGTCAGCCGTGAGTAAAGGGTAGCCCGGTCCCTTGTAAACCTCACCGGATACAATGATACGTTTCGATAAGTCAACGATAATTTCATGGGTTTGTTCATTTACTCGAGTAAAGACTAGGGCCCGGCGAGGAATTAGGGTTTCGGTGATGGGTTTCGATAGCCATGAAAGAACAGTTGGTTTCTCTGGCTCATCTAATCCCACATAATGGAATGATATGCTGTTGTTTGAGCTAGGGTTGTATGATTTCTTGACGATGGTTTGGACAAGGGTCAGCTCTTTTGGGGACAGAGGGTCGAGTGGGTGGTGCGCGCCCTTGTAGCAAGAGACAGGCGAGATAGTAAGGATAGAGAAGAGTAACATGAACACCATCTTCAATGTTGAAGCCATGGCTATGAAGGAACTCTGCTGCTTCTTCATCCTTAAATAGGCATTTTACTTGTCTTGTAACCCTAATTTTGGACGTTTTACTTTTCATCGCAGCTGTCAAATTCGAATCATCTTGGCTGACGTGTTAACCCGCCTAACTATGTTGAGTTTATGATTATGTACGTATGTTGGTTAATGATTCAATCAATCTCGCTACCAAATTAATGAGTTTGTACGTATGTCGTATTTATAATTATGGGACTGGTTAATGATTTAATTAATCTTCCAAACTCAAGAGATTCAATTAAAACTCGAATCTCGATAATTGGGTCAAGCCAGTCGCTGTTAGAATATTGAGTGTAAACTTAATTGACTGTTTAAAATTTGCTTAATTAGGTTGTTTTTGAAATGTATTTTTATTTTTAAAAATAATATATTTTTTATGTTTTTAAAATTATTTTTGATATTAACACATCAAAATAATTTAAAAATATAAAAAAATTAATTTTATATAAAAAATATATTTTTAAAACATAGTGTGAAATATTTATAGCAGAAAGGATGAGGCTCAATAATAAAGGGGTGATCTACAATTGTAATCTTAGTGGAAAGGGTAAAAATATATATCATGAAAAAAACAAGAACTAATCACCTCTGAATTTTAAAATATGCACTAATTCCATATATTCAAGTAAAAAGGTGGTTATACTTGAAAGAAAAACAATATCACCTTTACGGTGTTTTTTCTTACAAAAAGTTATTTTTACTACATGTTTTCTCTTAAAATTATTTGTTTAATTATCATTAATTACTCTAATACTTTTTACTTATTTCTAATTATTTAAAAAGAAAATATTATTCTTTGTGGAATGCCATTATTATTAGTCAGTGGAGAGGTATCTGTCGGTGGAAGGCTGTTTAGGGGCGGACTTGGAGATGGGCATCGTTTGGCGGTCGGTTTCGACTTCGTTCATGGTGGTGGTCATATGGGATTACAATCTCAAAAAAAAAAAAAAAGAGAGAGAATAAAAGGTATGGTTATTACAAGCTGATAAGATAAACGATGAACTGCATTGACGTGGAATTAGAAGAGAAATTGTGACAGTAAAAGAAATTTATGCTGCTTAGGCCTTTCTTCTCCTCTTCTTGCCACTAAATTCTGATGTTCCACTCTCTCTTCTTTTCTCCATGTTTTTTTTGTGCGTGGTCCTCTCTCCACCAATCTCTTATCTCTTCTCCCTTCCATGCGTCCTTGTCTTTGCCTATTTTTCTAGGCGGGTAGCAATCCGGAAATAAATTTCTAGTATTTAAATCATTTTAAGATATTAAAAATAATTTTTAAAAAATAAAAAAAAAATATTGTTTTAATATATTTATAAATAAAAGGCATTTTAAAAATCAAAGTTAGATGGTGGTCCAGAGGGGCTAATTGATCGAGTGGATAAGCATGTTTGGCACTGAATTGATGGTGGATTTAAGAGTTGAAGTTTGATTCTTTGTACCATGTAAAAGAGTAGTTTTATTATTTTTATTATTATTATTATTATTATTATTATTATTATTATTATTATTATTATTATTATTATTATTATTATTCGTGGAGATGAATCAGATTTTGAAAGCTAAATCTTGCATTGAAAGGATAATTGTTAATCTTGAAGGGAGGTTGATTGACTGAGCATGTTTCAAATGAAATTTGTAATGATTTTTTAGACTCACGATGTGCTCGCAGCCAACATCTCATAGCTTATTTATGAGTTATTGTTCAAAATCATTTAAAATAAAAATAAAAGTAATATTTATGGTTTTATTGCATGTTTTATCTAAGAAAAACTTAAGAGTTATTCCAGAATATTTGTGATTTCATCGCATGTTTTTCTACCAGGTTTGTTCAATATCGACTCATAGATTTATACTGTAAGAAATAAACTCGATATAAAATATATGATTTTCTCTGAAATTTTCAAAAAACAAAAAATCCCTATTTCAAAAACATAAAAATATATTTTGTTTCATATATACAGCTAAATTCTAAAACTTTTCCAGATATATTTTCATAAAAAAAAAAAAATATTTTCCCACGTTTAAAAATACAAAAATAGATAGTATAACAAATCTATAATTACCAGTTAGGTTTAGCTTAAATGTCATGATATACTAAAATTGATTCGGGAATCAACCATGTTACCATCATTAAAAATGAGAGCAATTTTTATAATGGCATGTTGTCACTTTGGACATTTGTCCGCAGGTTATTAAAAATCGTAGGTGGTAATCACATTGACCATAAAAACAACCTGTCATATTTGCATCTCCTTCAAACTCATTGAATTATCAAGCTGACTGAGAGAGAGAAAAAATCATCTCACGTATTATATTAAAGTCAAAATCCGAGACGCCTCCATTTCTTGCTTCCTATATTTTATATTTTACTTTTTCAATACTGAATAACATCGTTTGCAGGTAACAAATTACAAAAAAAAACGTGCCCATGTTTGATTGTATTTCTAGACACAAATCGCTGTAGATTTCAACAATGAAATTATATTTTTGTCTCTCAGCTCATAGATGTTAACCCTAGATTATTGGGTATTTTGGATATTTTCAAAGGACCTGTGTGGCATTTGTATATTATTTGGGGATGTTCTAGTTTTTTCCGAAATATTTTATATGGTTAAACTATTTATTTACTCTTATGTGCTCACAAGAAGATGAAGACTAATTAGGGTATTTATAATTTTGTTTATCTAATTTTGAATAGTTAAATATCGACTTTGCCCTCAAGTGGGGGCACATACAAGGTACTGGAGGCAATAGTGGTTTAGGTTTTTCATGTTTTGTGCACAATAAAAATATTTAAATACCCTAAAAATGAAGGCATGATGTTGGGGCATAGTGGTTTTTTCATTATCGTTGGGCCTAGTGGTGTTTTGGTTACTTCTTTTTTTATATTAATAATATTTTCTTGAGGTTACTGCAAGTGTGTCTTCCGGACATGCCATCAGTTTTCATGCGTACACGTCATTCAAGCGACACGTGCGTGTCTATTGGTGGTTGAAAATATTTGGGTATGCTGTCATGCTCTCTTCCTCCTAGTGATGTGTGTGTCGTTGTATGAATGACGAAAGATCATTGGTAATAGGTTTAATGATTCAGGTATTTGAATTTTTTTATTTTTTTAATGATGATGATGATGATTTTTATATCAATGATTTCATTGAAATATATTAAACAAATAAGTTTTTATTGAATTTTGTCTAAATTTATAGTATAATAAAAAATCTCATTGTATATTTTTTGTGTTGAAAAAAATATAATCATAGCCGCGGTAAATCGCGTGTAAATAGTTAGTTATTCAATGAAACAAGAGGTGTACTCAATTTATCGTTTACAACTTTACATCTTCTCAGAGTTTCTAAATATTCATTGTATTTTGTCAGTGATTGAATTGGTGCAAATCCTGACACGTGACAACTTGACTTCTCTCATTTGTGACAGCTTGACTACTCTCATTCCCCTCCTTCCAATTCTTTCTTTCTATCATAAACCCATTAACTTTTCTTTACTTTTTTTTATTTGTTATAAGACCACTTCAACTTAACTAATCAAATTGTGCAGAATCAGATTATCAGCTGACACGTGTTTCTAGTTTAAGGGACCGTATAACTGGTGTCGTTTCTGCTGAGAAACAAATCACAAATATTCTTTTTTGAAGTTTCTTTCTTTTTACTAGGCTCCAAGGCTGGCCTAAAGAGCTTGAGATCCATCACGAACCTCGCTTAGGCTTAAGATCCACAACGATTGATTGGGTGGGGTCGAACCTGGTCCAGGAAAACTAGATCGAGCCTGACCCAGGCTCGAACCTAACCTCACCTCGCCTAGCCTTTGAACATACTTATAACAAAAATAAGTGAATCACTTATCATAATATCATTATTATTATTATTCAGTTTAGAGATTTTAAAACATACAAGTAAGCACATGCTATAAGAAAATTTGTAAAATGCAAAAAATATTCAATTTTATTAAGATAAGAGAATTTAAAATCTATTATACCTTGATATTTTTTTTCTTTTAAGTTAATGGCTAAACTTGTAAAGATTGGAGACTCGAATCTTGCAGGATCAAAGATCAAGCTCTTTGCAATAATGCATAGAAATGGCATTACACCATTCAATCTTTACAGGCCTCTCTAAATTCCCCAAAAGAAAAAAAAAGGAGTTAACATCACACATACATATTTTAAAAAACATAAAACGCGTTATGCTATATTTTCAAACACAGGTCGTTGTGGATTTTAATGGTAAAATTACCCTTTTGTCTCTCGGACTGCAAAATTTGACCCTCGATACTAGGAATATTTTGAACATTTCCAGGAGATCTATGTGCCATTTGTAGATTGTTTGGAGGTGATATGGTTTTATTTTATTTTATTTACACAATGAAACTATCAATTTACCCCTAGATGTTAGCAAGAAAACGGATATTGTTTAGGGGTATTAACGATTTTTTGCCTAAATTTGAACAGTGAAATAACAAATTTCCTCTCAGGTGAGACACAGGAAAGGGCTGGAGGCGAGGTTTTTTAGATTTTCATGTTTTTGCACAATAAACTATTTTAATACCCTCACGAATGAAAAAAAAAATGGAGGTATGACGCTGGAGCATGGTAGCACTTTCACTAAAGGTTTTTTCATTATTATCTTTGGGTCCAGGGGTGGTTAGGTAATTCTATATTTTTTATTATTTTTCTCGAGATTACTACAGGCGCGTCATCCGGACACGCCATAAGATTTCATGTGTATGCGCCTTTCAAGAGACTCGTGCGGTCTCTATCAGTGGTGGAAAATGTCATATCGCTGTGTCACCGGGTGTGTCACCGTGTCCCATTACTCCTGGTGTGGCGCATGTCCTTTGAAGGCAATCGGCGAGGCGTCGATGGATAATTTTTTTCTCTTTTTCTCTCTCCTGCATTAGCAAAGTTCATGACGGTCCTTCATGTTTCTGGTTATTTTATTTGAATCCATGTTCATTTTACTTTGTTTTTCTTCATGATTTCTTCAATGGAAATTTTAATTATTTTAAATTGTGCTCTTCAATTAAAATTGATCATATATGTTGTTTTTCATTTCAGTTCTTATTATTTGTTTTTTGTTCCTTTAATATTTTTGATTATTAGGTTTTAATTTATTTTAATTTTCTCTTCCAATTCAAATTGGTCATATATATTACTTTTCAGTTTGATCCTTATTCTTTTAATTTTTTTTAAAAAAAATTATACTTATTTTTTTTAAATATCCCTTTAGTTTTTTCGATTCCAAAGTTTTGATTTGTTGCAGTTTTATCATTCAATTGGAACAAATTATATATTTTATTTTTTATTTTGGCCTTTATTCTTTTAATTTTTTATTTAGTATTATCTCCTTTGGTTTTTTGTGGTCCTTCTTGGACATTATTTATTTTTTGCTTGTATTTATGCATCAATGCTTTTAGTTTTTGTTTTTAATTTTTATCGTTTCATTTTTGGTTGGGGTTTTATTTTTATTTGCTTTAGTCCTTAAATTTTAATTTATGTTGGTGATCATTTTAAAATTAATATTTCTTCCTTTTTCTCTTTGTTCTTTTTTTTCCTAGTTTTTCCTATTATTTTTAATTGTTTTTCAAATCATATGATTTTATGATTTTATTGTTTGCACAACAATAATGATAATTTTACTGATTATTTTTTTTGTAAAAAGTTTTAATTTTTTTTATTCTTCAGAACAGTTTAATGATTTTAATTATTTGAGCGGTAATGTTGATAATAATTTTAACTGTGAAGTCATGATAATGATGGTAACGCGACGATGAATTTTCAATGATGTTTTTTTTTGTAGATAGAAAATGAACTAATTATTTTTGTTATTTGGTTATTGTAGGTGTTTTCACAACTTATATTTTGTTTGTTGTGTTTAATTTAAATTGAATTATAAAATGAACTAATCCTAATACAGTGAATTCGATAATTCAGGTATCTAATTTTTATTTTTATTTTTTAATGACAATAGTATTTTTATGATGATGATTTTATTGACACTTACTAAACAACAAACTCCATTTGAAACGCAGTACCAAACCACCAATGAAATCTTATTGTTTATCACATGTTAGCAGTCTACAAGGATAATCGAGGAACCAGTCTATTGTTCTGTACAAACGATTCTTGAGATTTTCTTACTTGATTGAGTGGCTTCAAGCTTGCCGAGAATAATAATAATAATTCTTTCCAAAGCAAGACGTGGGTGGATTCATCATCACCAATTCACCACTGCTCCTTGAATTCATACAGTAACAGTTGGCTGCCATGAACACACCCCACCCATCTTCTTCAAGCGACCGGAGGGCACATCATGCTGACGCGAGTATTACCTGTGCTGGGCCCCACGTGAGGGGGGTTAAGAGATGGGATGAGAGGCTGACACCTGGCAAAACAGGCATGATGATATAAAGGTAACCGGTGAACTCAATAGTGCAAGAGGGGTTGTTTTTCGTTTTTATCATGGCGGGGTTGAAATTGTTGATGCTGCTGCTGGAGTTGTGGATTGCTGTTCTTCGACCGGTGGTGATTATGAGTGCGACTGGCACGGCACGCCCTCCATCTTTTGAAGCAAGAGAATAATAATATGATGGCTCCTTCAGCACGCCCTCCTCTCTCTCCCCAACCAAGATTTGCACACATTTTCGAAGAAAAGATTACAGCCAGAATTTCCGTAATTATCACTCCTTACTAATCATATCTCTTACCCTTTTCCCCGACCTTTTCTTTTAAATGACCTGTGTTTTTAGTGTGGTTAAAGTTATTTTTTTAAATTATTTTTTACAGCAATACATGAAAATGATATAAAAATACTAAAAAATTAATTTAAAATAAAAAATAAAAATAAATTTTAATTCCTTTTCAAAATATTTTTGAACGTGGGGCTAAACATCCCTAAAATCTAAGACGCATGTAGTTGCAGTGACATTGCGATCATGTTTCAGGCAACTTGCCATCCGATGCCCAGTGTAATTTTACGTGCCATGTATATAATTAAGACACCTGCAAGGAATGCTTTTGGAAATTGTGAAGGCATTTTCTCTTGGAATGCTCTTTATTTCTTGTTAGAAACATATGTTATTTTATCATAATAATTTAACTAGAAGCCAGGAATTATTATAAATTACAGTGCTGGTTTTTATAGGTGACAATGGCCTCTTGTTAGACACTGCAAGCTATATTAGTTTTTGTAACATATAAAAAAAAAAAAGTATTGCTTTTATAATTAGAAGAATAAACTATGCAGTGATTGATTTAATACAACTCAATTAATCTGGTAGGTTCACAAACAACTAAATAGCTATTAGTAACAAAATATAACTAAAAAATTCAAGATGATATCTTTTTTAAAAATTCCGAGATTTCAAGGGATTGTAATAATCCTATAAAAAAAAAATTATGAGTACCATGTCAATCTATGTTAGTCTATTAAATTTGTAATTTGGATCATAAAATTAGAATAATTCTATAAAAGCAAATTGAAAACAAAAATATGAACTTTGATTATTGATTAATCCAATATTCAAGGATGATTTTTTTAATTAATTTAAAAAAACATATAAAAAAACATGAGTTAACCTGGATTAACTAGCTAAATCGTGACCTTAGTTATTAAATGGAGATACACTCATTCAAAATAAATCATAAAATCTAATTTTCAATTAATTCATTTTTGAAGGATAATGTTAGAAAAAATTTGAAATAAATACTTAAGAAATAAATCAAGTTAATTGGTTTAACCCTTAAACTTTAGTTCATGAGATTATGAGAAATTAATAGAAAGTAAATTAGAATATCTAATTTTTATTGAATAAAAAAAAATAGTGATGAATTTTTTTTACGTAGAATAGTTAGGCAAATGGTTAGAAAGGAGATTTGCCCAAATATAAGCAACCACGCCAGCAAATCAACCTTAGAAATCACGCCCTCTCCACCTTTTCTTCACTTTTCGTGTGCACATATTTACGAAAATCCATGTGGAAATCTTCTCTTCTTTTCAGTCCCAAGTGCACACCCGTTTCAATAGATTTCCGCAGCTCTCCAAGCCAAGTTAAGGGGTGTTTGGGAACTGGGAGTATAATCGGTCATTTTGTTTTTTAATTATTTTTTTTGCCAAACACCCACCAAATCATACCACCTTCCCATTTATATTGTGCAGCGAAGCTAACCTTCTCCCCCATCCTCCACTTAATTACGAGCCTCTTTCCTCCATCGCCCTGGACTCACTCTTTCTTAACTTACCTGGAGATACAGAACAGAAAAAAATGGGTGACATTTCTTGCTCAAATGGCATTAGCAGCGGCAATGGCGTGAATGGAAAGAGCCATTCGTCACTGAATGGTTATAGGAAGAGCTGTTGGTATGAAGAAGAAATTGAAGAGAACTTGCGATGGTGTTTTGCTCTCAACAGGTACATATAGATTGCGCTGCAGCTGCTCTATCATCATCATCATTCAAAATAACCAGTTAAAATGGTTTTGGTTTCATTGTCAACCACCTCGATTTTTCCCTCTTAGTTCTTGAATGTTTTTTTTCGAAATTAACCAGGCTTTATTTTATAAAATATCTTTATATTCTCTTCACTTCTCTCCCTTCCTTTTATCACAATTCTTGAGTTCTTCAGTTGAAGGGCAGACTTAATTTCCATTCTGGGCCACAACGATTCAATCTACAGGGCCATGTCCTTCCCTTCGATAGAAAAATAAATAAATAAATGAAGAACCCACTGGTTTTCTACAATCTCCTCTTCTCTCTTGTTTAGTGACGGGTTTTGTGGCGAGACATGTTTTATTTCAACACACTTTATTATGGAATTCATAAGATTGTCACAGGAGAAGCTTCATGAATAATAATAAAAAAAAACCAATACCTTTTTATTGCGTGAGAAAGCAAAAGAATAGAATAGTCATCATATAGTTCTGTTCATCAAAAGGTCTTTGTAGTATTTTTGGGAATCCAAAAGAATATCCCTCGTTGCATATATATATATATATATAAATCATTAATTTCAGAAGAAGAAGAAGTATTCTGATTATCGCTCTTTATTTTTGTCGCAGTATTCTGCACACAGGGGCCTCGCAGTATCAGGACATCGCGCTGTTGGACACGAAGCCGTTCGGCAAGGTCCATAGTTACAAAAACTTCTACTTTTAAGAAAAAGAGTGCTTTCTATATGTCTAGCTCAAATGATTTTCCAGTTTTCTATCCTGAGATAAATTGTTTTTGTTCTGCCTAACAGGCACTAGTCATTGATGGAAAGCTTCAAAGTGCAGAAGTGGATGAATTCATCTACCATGAATCTCTTGTTCATCCAGCATTTCTTCACCATTCAAGGTATTTCTTTTTTGCAGGGTCCCTGTGTTACCTCTAGCGTTGCTTAATTTGTAGCAATTATTTTCTACATTTGGTTGCAGTCCGAAGACAGTCTTTATTATGGGGGGAGGTGAAGGTTCCACTGCAAGAGAAATACTAAGACACAAGTCAGTGGAGAAGGTTGTCATGTGTGACATTGATGAGGTGATTCGACTATTCCAGTCTTGTTTAATCCCCTACTTCCAGTGCAAGGAATTTATAACGTTACATGGTTCATGAATTGATGTAGCTATCGCCCACTCCTCCGCTTCGATGAATCAGAATTATCACTTCTACTTCTCTTGACCTTTTATTTTTCTTAATTAAGGTTATCTATAATCATGAATCCCTTTTTTCTTGGTCCTCGTAGAGAGGGGACAGCATAGTTATTGCTGGCTTAGTTTGTCCAAGAGACTTTATCTAGAAGATGATTATCTATCATTATCATATTCGTGTTACCCTGAGAAAGGCACGACGATTTCCTCTTCTGGTCCTATTTTTCTTCCCTTGATCTTGATTGATGTTTGTTTTGGACATGTAACCCCGCTACGTCAAGAAAAAGAAAATTTATGTTGGGATTCTACGTTCTCTTAACCACCAATTAATAATAATGTATTGATGAAAATACCAGTTTAACCAAAAAACAAACTGGTTATTATCCATGAGTGACCAAAGACCAAAGTTCTTCACTCGTAAGGAAATGGCCAGGAAGTTCTTACAGCTCGTAACCCGGTTTTCTGTCATGGCACCAGGAGGTGGTAGAATTCTGCAAGGCATACTTGGTTGTGAATAGAGAAGCTTTCTGTGATCCAAGACTTGAGGTCATCATCAACGATGCCAGGTTTGACTCTCGATTCTATGTTTTTTGTTAGAAAAAGCCAGCCATTTCTTTATTATTTTCTCGTTCATATATACTGTTGGTGTGAAATGTTGCAGAGCTGAGCTAGAAACTGGAAAGGAGTGCTATGATGTGATAATAGGAGACCTGGCAGACCCAATAGAGGGAGGCCCGTGCTACAAACTCTACACGAAATCCTTTTATGAGCACACCGTTAAGCCCAGGCTCAATCAAGGTGGCATATTTATCACACAGGTTTGTTCGTGTCTGTTTATTGGAGAGGGGGAGACAGGGGTGAAGAGGGAGGATGGAAGAGATAATCATTCATATCCTGTGAATTTTGCAGGCAGGGCCAGCTGGGATTTTCAGCCATACAGAAGTGTTTTCATGCATCTTCAACACTTTAAGGCAGGTGTTCAAATGTAAGTAAATATTTACTTTCTTTTTGTTTCTTTTTCATAAACCTAACAAAACTGAAACCAAATGGCCCGGCCAATTCTATTTTTCTTTATTTCCCAACGTGCAGATGTGGTGCCATACTCAGCTCATATCCCTTCCTATGCTGATACCTGGGGATGGGTCATGGTATTATACCTAACACCTTCTCCTTCTCTGTTTTAAGAACAACTTCTGTTCATCTAGATTTTAATTAAATCGTTTCAGCAATTCTTCGTTCCCTGCAATTTTACGTAGACACAGATTTCTTGGCCTTTATTATTACTGTCAATCAAGACTATACAGCTTGTCTTTACCATGATAGTTCAGGCACTTGTAAGAGTTACAGTTAATTGACAGGCTTCAGATTCTCCGTTTATGCTGAGTGCTGATGAGTTAGACAACAGAATTAAACAGAGAATTACAGGGGAAAACAGGTATCTTGATGGGAAAACATTTTCATCAGCCTCCACATTGAGCAAAGCTGTTCGAAAATCGTAAGGCCCATGCATTGCCATTTTCTTATCCTTCATTTCTCTTTTATAATAATTGAGCTGTATCAAACTTGGAACATTATTTAATGGCAGGCTTGACAGCGAAACTCACGTCTACACAGAAGGGACGGCCCGGTTCATCTACGGGCATGGCAGCGTGCACCAGCAGAATCAAGCTAAATTAATAAGAAATGGATTAATGGAGGGGACTCCTGCCAAGAGCTCAAAGTGAATTGAGAATGCAAGAGGCACATAATTTTTGAAAATTTACTCTTGCTTTGTTAATCATATGTTTTTCTTTTTCATCTTCTAAGTCGTGTATTTTATTTTAACTCTTGCTTCTGTGGCTACCGATTATTATAATCGTAACGGATGGATCTTTGCTTTTATTTTGTCCCAATTTGTTTTTCTAATATATTCGTAGAATGAAATCCTTTTACTGAAATTGTACGATCCCAAGAGGCATGGCGGAGACAGGGGCTTGGAAAGGGCTGGCCCTTGTCATTTTTTTTATATTTCCGCCTCCTGACTAAAGCGTCCTGCTCCGCCAGTAGGTGAATTTAGAATTAAATCGCCGGAAAAAACAAGCCCCGGGTTAATATGTCAAGACTTTATCAGTCAGCATGGAGGATCAACCATTTGAGCTTCGTATCCCTATTGTTAGCAGGTTTGGTTAAGATGGAAAATTGACTTATTATGCAGCGTTTTCAGATTTAATACGTTAAAAGTTGTCAATGTGGTTTCGATTGTTTTGTTTTTGTAATTAAAATAAAATATTTTGGTTTCAGAGCATTTTGATACATTATTTTGAGATTATAATATATATATATATATATATATATATATATATATATTCAAAAACAAAATTAATTCAAATCAAAAAATAAAATTATTTAGAATTGTGCAATTTAATCTAAATAATACATAATAAAATGATTTTTCTCAACAAAATTATATATATATATATATAATATTACAAGAATGTCATCATCAATCTTACAAAGTCATTACATTCTCTGACATAATATATATAAATATGTCAAAAGACTCATTGTAAAATTTTCATATTAATCTAATGGTGATATATGATTGATATTATAAAATTATTTATTATTTAAATAAAAATACTATTTAACTGAAACGAAACGGACAAAACGAAACTGGTATGTTTCGGCCGATATTTGACCAAAAATTCTAAAATAAAAAAGAATTTAAATAAAAATAAAAATAAAAATAAAACTACTTTATCTTTTTTTTTAATTAGTATAAAATATTTCGGATACTGTTTTAATCGAAACAGAATGAAACCGACAAGTATATAAGGAGACAAATCCGCTAGCTCCATGATCTCTTGCTGCAGAGGCCATAATTGTGATCATGGATTTGGACCAGAATTGATTGTTTTGGGGCGTTGGGCTGCTAAACGCTGCTTTCGAAACCATCGTTGTGATCATGCTCTAGTTGCAAGAAAGCCCTGGAATTACAAAAGTTTAAAGACTGAAAGGATATTTATAAAATTCAACCCGATCGCGGATCGATCTGATATTAAAGTTGTTTTTTAAAATATTTTTTATTTTTTTTTTAAATATTTTTAACCTATAACATTAAAATTATCTAAAACCATTAAAAACAATTTATTTATTTTTTAAAAATACTTTATAGCGTCAAAAAGCAATCACTAAGTCCGAAGTCACACCTTGGATTTTGAGACTCGTCAATTCTCCATCAGTAGACCCTGCCTGTCACAAGTTTTTTTTTCCATCAGGACCATTGTATTTTTTTTTATTTCTAAGGTCATTGTCCTGTGGTGTGATATGCAGATTATTAGGGATAATGTTGCATCGTCATGTTGAGATGGACGGCGGGGACCATGAACCATCGCCATATAACAATGACCATTGGTGCTGCTCTTTACGTGGTATGGTGCAGTCAATTAAAGTCTTAAGAAATAAGTTTTAAAAAATATATATTATAGTTTTTTTTTAATGAATGTTTTCAAAAATATTTTTTAATATAATTCATTTAAGCAAAAAGCTAATACAGATCGGTTAATTACTGTAGCAATAAACACAAATTATTATAGATTGTAATGGTATAATTATTATTTTATCTCTAAACGTCTATTTTCTCTCTCCTCCAATCCAATCCCTTTTGTTTTTAAACTTTTATTTTTTGTACAAAATTTCATTTATTTTCGATCACATGAAGTTGAGTTAGGAGATAAAGATTTGTTACCCCCCAACTAAACATCCTCCAATCACATGAAATTTCACTCGAGGTCAGTGGTCTAGCGGGGAAAGGGACTTGTTCTCTTCTTTTATATCCATGTTCGATCCTTTCTGTGCATATTTGTCACCCCCATGATATCTTACATGTCCATTGAGCTTGTAGGATATTCAGTGAGTCCGAAAATTAGTTGTGATACGTGTAAGTTGACTTGAATATCTCGGTTACAAAGAAAAAAAGATTTGTTAGAGAATGGTGGAGAGAAAAAGTTGTTGATTGATCATATTTTGACAAGTAAAATATTGATATTGGTGTTTATAAATTTCACTTAATAAGCGAAGTTTCACAAAGGTATTTTTAGATATTTATTCTATCAAAAAAAAGTAAATCAAGATTTAAAAAATAGTTTATATTTTATTTTAATTTTGTGTGTTTTAGGATGAATTAAAGTTATTTTAAATCGGGGTATTGTTTTATTTACAGAATAAAAAATTTATTTGATATTTATAAGTGAAATATGTTAAATTTTGATTTTTTAATAAATTAAAAAATAGCTTAATGTTTCAACCGTCCCTCGCGTGGTTGAAAATTGGACAAGCAAACAATGCATATGGGCTTTTATATTTCTTGAAAACAGGGTTGATGACATTTCCCCCCTGCGAAAAAAATAAGCCATGCACAAGAGCCTGACATTTTCTTTGAACGCGCCAGGCTCGTTGGGTCACTCACATTCATACATTAAAATACACGTTTAAAATGTTTAAGAATATAACTGTAGCTGTTTTTTTAAAAATATTTTTTATTTATAAATATATAACAATAATATTTTTTTTTATTTTTAAATATTATTTTTAATATCATAAAAATAATTAAAAAATATAAAAAAATTTAATTTAAAATAATAAAAAATTAATTTCTTTCAAAAACACTTTTGAAAGTGTTTTTGAAAGGTAGTGATAAACATCCATATTCAAGCTATAATGATTTTTATAAATAATTTTTCTTATCATTTTATATTTTTATAAATAAATTATACTAGCATAAACAACTATATTTATATTATTTTTTATAATTACCAGAGATGTCTGCACACTATCCCGCGATATTTTACTATTTTTTATTATGAATATTTAAAAATATAATATTTTTTAAGAAGATATTTTCAAAAACACGTAAGCCACCATATATATATATACTAGCTATATTTCCCGCGCGTTGCCGTGGATATTTTTTTGTATATAATTTAACATAATTAAATCAAAAACGATAAATTTTTATGATATAATTAAAAAAAATTATAGATTATGAGATAAAATGTATAAATTTCTAAGTACAGTTTGTTGCACAAGCATAAATAACATTTTTTAGAATAAAGATACAACGTTATAAAAGATTACAAAAGAGCGTGAACTATATAACATGCGGATCATTGAAAAAAAGATGTATGTTGACATGAAGAACGAAGCCAAAACCTTTCTTTAAAATGTGACATTTAATTTCCCTACCAATTAAATCAAAGACTAAAAAAAGTAGAAAAAATTTAATAAAAGAGAGAATTAAAAATTATAATAGATGATAAAACAAAAATAAAAATTAGTAGTTGATTATTATCATTTAACTTGAAAATTAAAAAAATTATCTGCTTTACGTTGCGGGCTCAGCAAATAATTTTTATAAGATTTGTTGGATCGATATTAAAATATAACATTTATATATGCAAATTTTAATATAATGAAATAGATTAACATGCTCTATTATAATAATAGTAATATCGGAGTCATAACATCTAAAATTATCATTATTATTACTATTAAAATAATAAAAATTATAAAATTATTCAGAGGGAAATTTTTTTAAGACAATAGGAAGCAAGAAAAACAATGAAATTATTATTATTATTATTATTATTATTATTATTATTATTATTAAATTTGCGCTAATAATGAAAAGAAAAAAACCAAAGACTAAAAAAATCATAAAAACTTTACCAAAAGATAAAAATAGAAAATTAAAATAAAATAAAATATATCATTATTATTACTGTCACAACAATAAAAATTATCAAATTATTCTGATAGAAAAAAAACTGAAAAATAATAACAAAAGAGTAAGCAAGAAAAACAATTAAATTATTATTATTATTATTATTATTATGTTAATAATGTAAAAAATAACATAAATGAAAAACTATAAAAATCTTAAATTTTTTAACAAAAGATGAAACAAAAAAATAAAATAAAAATTATTCGGCAAGAAAAAGTCATTTGACTTGAAAATAAAAATAAAGACACAAATAAAAAAAACTAAAAGAAAGAAGAAAGGGAGTAAAAAAAACGAAATATTAATTTGGAAAACAATTTAATTATTATTATTATTATTATTATTATTATTATTATTATTATTATTATTATTATTATTATTATTATTATCACTATTATGTTAATAATGAAAGAAACAAAAATCAATGAAAGACTAAAAATATTCAAGCAACTTTAATAAAAGATAAAAAAAAACACAAAGAAAAAAATTTATTATTGCTATTATTGGCAAAACAAAAAATATTATCAAATTATCGGGAGAAAGAAAGAAAATCAGAAGAGTAAGAACAAAAAATAATTAAATTATTATTATTATTATTGTGTTAAATACACTTATATATACATGGACAAAAGTAGGGATTATTCTAGAAATATAAAAAAATAAAAGTATAAGGGCTGAAATGAAAATCAAATATAAAGGGATTCAATTAAAAAAATTAAAAGATAAAGGACTGAAATGCAAATTCCATTTATTGTCAATTGAAATTAGAGGACAAAATTGCAAAAATCGGAACTTCTGTACTGAATTAATTGAGGTATATACAACCAATACGAAAATCAAAAGTCGGAGGACCGAAGTGAATCTTTAAAATTCAATTAATTAAAATCGGAGGACCCAATCGAACTAAATCAAAACTTATATAACAGAAATCAGGACCAAAAACGAAATTAAAAGTCAAGGGACCGAAGTGAAAAGTAAAAAAAACTGGGGGACTCTCCTGCACATTTACGTGCAGGAGAGAGAGAAACGTGGCCGGCAGCTTTAACCGGCCTCCTCCGTGTCCACGGACATTTGGTGGTTACACGCGCCACCGCGGGAGGAAGACCACGCGTCGGCGCATCGGGATAGCCTCCGGTAGACAATTTCCGACCACCGTATGACGCAGCACGCGCCACCTAAATAGGGCGTGAGGCGGAAAACCGTCTGGCGCGTGCGCCTCACGCCCTGACAGACACCGATTAAAAAATTGAAAAAATAAGGCCAATTATTGTTCCACCCCTGCACCCAATTCATGGTTTTTGTCTTATTAGGGGCTATAACCGTATTTAGCCATTTCAGAAAATATTAAAAAAAGAAAAAGTTGCGGCGGACCGGACCGAGCCGGTCCGGCCGCGCGCAATTACGCCGGTGACCCTCAGCTGGATGTCTGTTTTTGTCTTATTACCGGGGACGAAAGCGTCAATACACTGTTCACAACCGATTAAAATAAATAAATAAATAAAAACTCAAATTAGCCCCGGTTGACCGTCTGTTTTGCCGCGCGGACGAAGGCTAAAATCGCCTCCACACTGTCGCAATCCACAGTGTAATGTGAGAGGGTGCACAGTGCAACGATCCACACCTTTTCTTTGTTTTGTAATATATAAAAAGCATTCTGAACGAAGCACATCTACCCTAGTGTGGGGCCTTATTTACTCGGCTTCTTTACGTGGTATGGTGAAGTCAATTAAAGCCTTAAGAAATAAGTTTTCAAAAATATATAAATTATAGTTTTTTTTTGAATGAATGTTTTCAAAAATATTTTTTAATATAATTCATTTAAGCAAAAAGCTAATACATATCAGTTAATTACTGTAGTAATAAACAAATTATTATAGATTGTAATAGTGTAATTACTATTTTATCTCTAAACACTTATTTTCTCTCTCCTCCAATCCAATCCTTTTTGTTTTTTTTTTTTTTTATTTTTTGTACAAAATTTCATTTATTTTTTCGATCACATGAAGTTGAGTTAGGAGATAAAGATTTGTTACCCCCACTAAACATCCTCCAATTACATGAAGTTGCACTAGAGGTCGTAGCCTAGCGGGGGAAGGAACTTGTTCTCTTTTTTTATATTCAGGTTTGATCCTCTCTGTATATGTCTGTCACCCCCATGGTACCTTACATGTCCATTGGGCTTGAAGAATATTTAGTGGGTCTAAAAACTTAGTTGTAGTACGTGTAAGCTAACCTGGACACTCCGGTTGAAAAGAAAAAAAGATTTGTTAGAGAATGGTGGAGAGAAAAAGTTGTTGATTGATCATATTTTGACAATAAAAATATTGATATTGGTGTTTATAAATTTCATTTAATAAGATAAGTTTCACAAAGGTATTTTTAGATATTTATTCTATCGAAAAAGTAAATCAAGATTTAAAAAATAGTTTATATTTTATTTTAATTTTGTGTGTTTTAGGATGAATTAAAGTTATTTTAAATCGGGGTATTGTTTTATTTACAGAATAAAAAATTTATTTGATATTTATAAGTGAAATATGTTAAATTTTGATTTTTTAATAAATTAAAAAATAGCTTAATGTTTTCAACCGTCCCTCGCGTGGTTGAAAATTGGATAAGCAAACAATGCATATGGGCTTTTATATTTCTTGAAAACAGGGTTGATGACATTTCCCCCCTGCGAAAAAAATAAGCCATGCACAAGAGCCTGACATTTTCTTTGAACGCGCCAGGCTCGTTGGGTCACTCGCATTCATACATTAAAATACACGTTTAAAATGTTTAAGAATATAACTGTAGCTGTTTTTTAAAATATTTTTTATTTATAAATATAAAAAAATAATTAAAAAATATAAAAAAATTTAATTTAAAATAATAAAATATTATCTTTTTGAAATATCAGTGATAAACATCATATCAAGCTATAATGATTTTTCATAAATAATTTTTCTTATCATTTTATATTTTTATAAATAAATTATACTTGCATAAACAACTATATTTATATTATTTTTGTATAATTACCAGAGATGTCTGCTCACTATCCCGCGATATTTTACTATTTTTTATTATAAATATTTAAAAATATAATATTTTTTTAAAAGATATTTTAAAAAACGCGTTAGCCACCATATATATATATATATATATATATATATATATATATATATATATATATATAAAAAGCATTCTGAAACGAAGCACATCTACCCAGTGTGGGCCCTTATTTACTCGGCTTCAAAATTTGCAAATCGTGGAAGAGATTTGAGCTCCGAGTCAGCATCACCTGTCGTCTGTCTCTCCATCTCCCTTATAAATACCCCCCTCCCCCTCCCCAAATCATCTGTCGTCTACCCTCAAGCCAAATTCATCTCTCTCTCTCTCATTTATCACTCAGCCATGGATTATTGCAGCAAACGTTCTTGCAATCCAAGCTCTCCTTTTGATTGCCTCCTTTTTGGTACTTTTTTCTTCCTATCATGCTACAGTTCTTCATTCTATCTCGTCCAAGCTCTCTGATCACATTGTTTTGGATTGTAATTTTTTTAAAACAGATTTGGATGACACTTTATATTCTTCTAAGCTTGGAATAGCTGAAGCTCTGAGAAACAATATTGACGGTACATGCCATTTTCCAACTGTTCACATAATCAAAACTAAAATAAATAAATGATTGGTTGTTTTTTTAAGCATTGATTAGTATGATCTTTCCTTCTTTATATGTAGAATTTCTTGTTGAGAAATGTGGGTTTCCAGAGAACAAAGCTCCAAGTCTCCGAGTTGAGCTCTTCAAGTCCTACGGCAGCTCGCTCGCTGGCCTGCGAGTAATTACTTCAACAAAGACTTGGTATAATCCATTCTTTTTTTCCTTGTTTTATTATTAATGGCTTAAATTTATATTTCAGGCGCTAGGCTATGACATTGATGCTGATGATTATCACAGGTTAGCAAAATCCTAGCTCAAACTGTTTAATATCAGATACTGTTCCCATTTCAGGACTAGAAAAACCTGGAATCAGTTTGTTAACTATATATATATAAATATTTATCAACAGTTTCGTGCACGGAAGATTGCCTTATGATTTGATCAAGCCAGATTCTCAATTACGTAACCTCTTGCGCAGCATCACTCAAAGGAAAATTGTAAGCCTCAATCAGAAAACACACAGCAGAGCCACAAATTTAACTGGTGTTCGTGATTAAGAAAAAAAACGTTGTCTTATTGTTCACGCATCCAGGCCATTTAATTAACCGTTTAATATTTTTGTCTGCAGATCTTCACCAATTCAGATAGAAGTCACGCGATCATGGCCCTAAAAAGGTTAGGAATAGAAGACTGTTTTGATCAGATCATATGTTTTGAGACGATGAATCCAAACCTGTCTAAATCGGCAAGTCCTGATGAGTTCCCCTGTTCTTCTCAAGCCTTCAGTAGATGCCATGAAAGTTGCTCTTCGTGTTGCAGATGTCGATCCTCGCCGGACGGTAAGCAACCCTTTCTCAAGGTTTTTTTTGCTTGATTAGCTTTCTTCCTCCACGAGTTTTTGTTTGGTGCTAAGAAAAATAATTCTGAAACGCGTTTCTGCTATGCTGTTGCAGCTGTTTTTGGATGACAACGTGCGCAACGTGGCAGCAGGGAAAGGCTTGGGGCTCCGTACTGCTCTGGTAAATTTACTAATCAATCCCCTTGTGACGAATCAACGTAAAATTCTACCTCGCCCTGTTAAATCCAACCCTGTCTCTGGCTACTGAAATTTGAAACCAGAAATCCGGCATCTTTTCCAAATTTTTATCATGACAAAACAAAATAATTAAAACCCGGTTTGGGTAAAGATTTGATCAAGGTTAGGATTGTTAACTCGAATTAATTTATTTTAAAAAAAAACAAAGTATTCAAAATATTGTTTTTAAAAAATGTGAATGAATTTTACTCCGCTCATAGTTTCAGCTTGAAATTTTAATCTATTCAGACAGTTTTAACCCCGAGCTAGCCGGTCTAAACACCTGTTAAGCGAATCAGAGTTTGACAACCAAGGGAAAACGAGGAAAATGTTGCGAGGCCTGAAAGCTCAGACCCTTGACTTTGTGGGGTCAACACGCGTCCAAGAAATCAAGTGTCCGGAGTGACCGTATTTCGCGTGGCGCCATTTCATTCGCCAAAGGGCAAACGCATCAATGCTGGTGCTTAATTTGCCCCACACATCGAAAAATCTTAAAAAGCAATTGAAAAAGCGAGGAAAACAGCATTAGAGCTGTGACAGAGACGCGAATGGCTTTCCTTTCGTGATCGTGATCGTGATCGTGATCGTGATCGCTAAATTTACATTTTTAAATAAATGTTTGGAGTCTAATAGCAGCGTGTCTTGATGCAGGTTGGAAAAACGGTGAAGAGCAAAGAGGCAGATTATGTGCTGGAACATATCCACAACCTAGCTCAGGTAATTCCAGAGATCTGGGCAAGAGAAACGGAAAGCGGTGATCAGAGGATCAGCGGCAGCCGGAGTGAAATGGATGCCATCCTCACCGCTACAACCGTTGGAGCCTAAGGAAGACAACCTACCAAGACCTCTTTTTCAAGGACTGGGTTGGTGATCTTCACATATCAGATTTCATGTGCTGTGCATATCATCACTGCAAATGTGTTGTTAATTAATGTATCATATGCGTGTAAATGGTTCGTCTGTGTAATGACCATCCATCCCGGTGGTTAGCTCTCATTGTCGTCTCCTTAAACTAAATTAATTGTTTGTGAATTATATGGTCTCGACTGAATTGGATTGGTTGATGAAAATAATTTAAAGAAACTTCAAAACAATTCCGACAATGAATTCCACTCATTACACGCACGCGGTACAAACAAAAACAAACAAACAGAGAAATAGGTCTAATCCAAACCATTGAATTAAAAACAAAAAAACAATGGCCCACGTATTTGGTTTCAGCCTTCAGCCTTTGACAACACTGAGACGGCACTGTGTTTTTTTCTGTGGACGTAGTTCCATCACCCACGTATTTGGTTGTCACCGGAGAGGGGGTATTGGAGGTTTATGTTTTGGAGTTTTCTTGATGTTATTTTTAAAATTTTTATTTTTATTTTTATTTAGAAATATATTTGAATTATTTTATAAATTATTTTTGATATCATTGTATTAAAATAATTTTAAAATATCTAAAAGTTAATTTAAAATAAAAATAAATATTTTTGAAATTATTTTAAAAATATTTTTGAAATGAAATACACGCGAGTAGAAAAAATATTATTTTAATATATTTAAAAAAAAAAATCAAGCCCAATCAACTAAGCATGTGGATAAAGAAGTCAAAATTTGTTCTGAGCATAAAATTAAAATGTGATCCACGTAGAAATTTGTACCCATCCTCCAAATCATGGTGGTCATCCATTCGTGGCTCTCTTTCATTCTTTTAAATAGTCTCAATCACGCATTATTTAATGATCCGGTAGAGTATTATTATCGTTGTTGTCTGGTGGTGTTGGCGATAAGGTCTGGGCCTGAATGGCATCATTAGGTTATATAATACTGGAGAGTTCAGTTCACACTTGATACGACCATGTGCTTCTGCTTAGTTTCTTAGTTTGATTCTATAAACATTATTATTTAATTTTTATATAATATCATTTTATTTTATATCAAATAATAAATATTTACCTAAAAAGAGAGGGTACGATTAACCAATTCAACGTTTAGACATAAACACTTAATTTCCAACAACCGAATAAAGCCTAATTGCAAACATTTCAATGCAATATTTTAATTAATTACATTATAGTCAAATACTGTGCTAAAATTTTTACACCAGTTCCAGATAAAGATGAACTAACCGATTGAATGGTCGTTGCAGATCAAAGGTTAGAGCTCATTTTGATCCAAGTTGCTTACTGGACCCGCAGTTTGCTCCCAGAAACAGGCCTTCTGTGTGAAATCCATAACGAGAGTCACAAACTTGAAATCAAACCTGAGAATCATTCAGGCCGTCCACTTTTGCCCACGATTAGTTATTGTTTAGCAATTCGATTGGGCTACCTAATGATAAATTGTATATTGATGATGCTAAAAAAATCAAAGTAATTTAGAAGATCTCATTTATCATTCTTGCCCAAGATAGCTGATAGTCGCTACCTGGTAGGATAAACCTGGTAGGACAAATATTCTAAAAATATTATGTATAGCTGATAGTCGCTACCTGGTAGGACAAATATTCTAAAAATATTATGTAATAAGAAATGAAGATTGTGAGTATAGAGATTAATATGATGAGAACATGTCACTCTTAACGGACTTTTATTCACTGTCATTTGCACCACATCAATATTGATAAAAAATATAACAAGATTTTAGATAATTTTTACATGCTGTGAGCGATGGGGGGGGTCTTGTCGTGCCAAGAAAGAGGAAAGGTGGAGGTTCTGGTGGTTACGTGTTTTTTCTGCAATTTTTCATATTGTGTTCGTCTTCTTCGCTGCCTGTGTGTGATCGTGTCTCAGTGTTTTTTCTTTGTATTATTTCATGCTCTCTTCATGTTTTTTCAATGTGTTTTCCTCTGTTTCTGTAAAGCAATTCTCCCCATCGTCTGTAAATTTGCTCCCTCTATGTTATCTCCCTCGTTTTTTCTCCTCCCCCCCTCGTCCACGTCCAGTTTTTTCCATTTATAGGCGCAAGTAACCATTGCTTGCAGCGATGGGTTCTCCTGCGATCGCATGCCTGCGGCGACATGTGTGCTGCGATGAGTCTGCAGTTTTGGGAGAAGGTGTGATAGCATTTTGATCCCTCTAATTATAATTAATTGCATCTCAATTGGTTTTATACTTTTTAAATTTGTGCAATTGTATCCCCACCAAAATTTCAACAGTAACCTTAACTTTGTGTGCTTTTTTTAGTTTGGTCATTGGTTTCGGATTAGTACAATTTAACTCTCAATTGACCATTAAACTCTCAAGTTTCTTTAATTTTGTTCCCTAACTTCACACGATTGGCTTGTAAGAAATTCATTTTGGTCTTCAAAAATTCCAATCTTCTCAATTGAACCGAATCAAGCTAAAAAACTTGATTTTTCATCAATTAAGCCTTAATAAAATTATTTGACCAATTTAAAGCAGGGTTATTGATACCGTTTCATTTCGGCCGAAACGTTTCGTACCAGGCAAAAAAACAAGACAAAACAGTATAGTTTTTATCTCGTTTTAAATACCGCCCGTAACGGTAATACCGGTCAAATACATGCAGAAACACCCCGGAATCACTCCGAGTGTGCCGTTAAAAAAAAAGAGTTAAGTGAGCACCCCGACACCCACCTTTCCCCAAATCAATTTCACTCAAAATATCCCTAACACTTCTCTTTCTCAATCCTCACCTCGATAAAAATCTCAATCGATCAAATTTCTAACACTTCTTCTTCACTTTTCAGTGTCTTCACCGTGCAACGTCCTCACCCCAGGCCAATGCTCCTCTCTCCTAGCCCAACGCATAAAATCACCAAACATTGTTGTTGCTAACATGCATGAGCCATGAATCACAGAGCTTTGAAGCCATTATAAAGGAGGAGGAGGAGTTTGAAGACTTGAAGCTTCTCTTCTGATATGTTGTGTCTTCGTTGAAAAAGTAGGAAGCCTAATCTTGTAACTTCTGTTGGCTTCAAGATTATGTGGTGGTGGTTGATCTAGGACATATAAGGACTAGCAAATAGGAGATTGACATGTGGATTAAGCTTAGCCAAATCTATAGGATTTCAATTGTTTTTTTTTACTCTTTTTTTTCTTCTCAGCCGTGGCTATATATATATATATATATATATAATCTGATTTCAATATAGTGTAGGCGGTTCGCAATATATATATTGAAAATGTGAAAATCAAAATAATAAAAATTAAAAAAATATATATTATAAAAAAATAATATTGTTGTTAACTTTGATTTTATATAAAAAATAAAAATTATATTTTATTTTTTTGCTTTTTAAGTTTTTTCATATATATAATTAATTAATTATATATGAACAATACAACTCAGAAACGGCACGTCGAAATGCTCCGAAACCGAAACGTTCCGTACCAATAGAAAAAACAAAACGACAACCGAAACGGTATTGACAACCTTGATTTAAAGTATAATTAAGTCATTGTGCTTTAATTAAATCATTCAATCTTCTCAACTTAATGTTTTGTGATTGATACTGTAAAAACATTATTCTCCGTGTATTATTCTCATGCTCTCATCTACATCTCCCCCCCCCTCAGTTCCCATTGTATTATTATTCCCCGATGTTTTCTCGTTGTGTATGAAGCAATTGAACACAGTGTTCAGTATGTCATCTGTACTAGGCGAAAAACATCTAAACAATGCTTTTTGTAAATTGCGGTTCAATCATAGTTTTAGCTGGGATCCACATTACAAAATTATAGTCCAAACTTTTACCAAATGTTTTGGCTATGCGATGAGTCTCAACAGCAGAACTCACCGCAGAGTCAAACACTCACTTAAATACAACATGTGTTATTTTGAAGAGAAAAAAATTGGATTATCTAATAATTTTATAGAAATGCAGACATGTTTCTTGACGAGGCATTTTTTTTATGCAATCAAAATCATGAGAGAGAGAGAGAGAGAACAAAAAGTAGGCGAAAAGATAAAAATGAAGTAACCAACCGAATTATCATAGAAATTAGAATTTAGAGACTGATTTGCCGGTGATTCTTTCAATCAATTAGCCATTATTTTTCTTTGTCTAGCATGCACAATGATTTGTCATTTATGACTTAATTTGTCGTCGAATGAATGGTTTCAACTTTCAACTGGCATTTTGCCTAAAATATGGATTTCTGCTCAATGCTCAATGTATATAAATATATTTCTCACATGGAGAAAGGCGCACACTACATAATCCCTGCTATTTATAGAGATACTTACTTTCGACCCAAATCATCAACGAAGGAAAAATCTGAACGCGAAAAATATTATTTGACCGCCTTTTACTTGACTACCATGCCTGAAAAAATACGAGTGCATTACTGGTTTGATCCAGTGCATTAGATTGAGACACTGCTAGGAATGCCCTTGTCGGTGAGTCCGCCCTCTCTGAAGTAACCAGTGGTGTTAGGAAAGAGTAAAGTGTAAGGAACTTGTACAGGCCCAACTTTGTTTTTCCATCTCTTGTCATTGTTCATATCCATGATTTTGTTTTCAATTTCTACCAGCTTCCTTCCAAATCTCTCAAATGCTGCCAGTAATTTGTTGGAAGATAAGCTGCTGAGCTGGAATGCTGAGATGGAATGATGAGCTGGAATACTAGAGGATTGAAGACAATGTAATAGTTAGTTAGCTAAATGATCTGTGTACAGCTGTAACTAACTGAATGAACATGCATTAGGTGTGCTGAACTACTTGTAACTAACAAAACAAGTAGAGAAGTTGTAATTGAGCTCTCGTAATGAGTTCCAAGCCTAAGAGTATATAAAGGCATAAACTCAAACAAGTTGTAAGCAAGAAAAATAGATACAAGCTTACCTCTGTTCTGGAAATCCTCTCTGCCTCAAACTCTCTCAAATCCTTCTCTCCCAAATCAACAAGCAACCTGCAAATCAAACAAACAACAACGAACTCAAATCAAGAAAATCAACATAATTCACTATCTAAAGTCCATTCGAAAGTATCTCTCTGTCCCAGGTAAACCTCATCAGTCGAGTGTCTTGATAAAATCTCAACCAATGATACACCGAGTAGGGTTTGTAACTGGGAAATGATTGGTTTCAGGAAGGCTACATCTAGATTTTCCGCAAGCTCATCGTACTCAGGGGTCCCTAGCTCAGGCATGAATCGACGGCTTATGGTGGGGCGGTTAGGGAGGTAGCCAGCATATGGATATTGCCCAAAATTGACAGCTGCATGGAGGTAGCCAGTGTATGATAATGGTGCATGTTTGTGTGACATCAGCTAATGTATGCATCGTAGTTAGGCCCACCATGTTTCATCTTTCTTGTCACCATGGCCTACATTACGGATCTCTGTCCACCATGGTTGGAGTTCATTATCACCAAATCATCTGTGGGATAGTAGAAAGCACAATATTTCGTGACCCATGTTTCAATTGCTGACCACATTTCTAGCCCATCAACATCATAGGGATAATCTTCTATCAGAAGTCTGAGGCCATGTGGCTGGCTTGAATCTTGAACTGCCATTCCTCTTGATGATAGCGAGGCTGGATAAATTTTAGTTTTGCTTTCTATAAAAAGTAAGATAAGAGAGTATTTTATGGCTTTAATCTTCGGTGCATTACCTTTTGATGAGATCTGCAGGAAGTGCCTGCTCAGTGAAAACCCAGTTCTTGTAAACAAAAGAAGACATTTCCATCTGCATTGGTGAAGATCTGCCTGGCCAAGGCATTTATACTCATTGCATCACGAAAATGAGGATGCAAAACCCTATTTATGGGGTGAAGAACACTCAATTGTCTGTTTGTGGCAATCACAAATGGCTCTATTACAGCATGAGTGTTCAGCCTGCAAACATGAGCAGAGTCAGTCAGGTGAATTCAAATTAGAACAAGATTCAAGTTATGCCATTATGAAGCCCTTTTGATTTGGAATCATACCAGTGGCTAATAAGCTGGTGGTATCCAGAATCATTTACAGCAGTATAAGCTTTGGCCAGTTGCCATACTGAGCCTTCAACACCATGTTCTGCTGGGTTGAAAACGGTCCCCCTGTGGATGTGGTAGACTCAACTCAATTGCCAACGGCTTCAATGTCCTATCATCTTGAAGCAACAAGATTGTTTTAGAGGCACAAGTCTTAGTGCTGGTTGAGTTTATTCGCCTCATGTATGACATCAATGCATCATGATGATCCGGTATATACAGCCTGTTGCTTTTCATTGACTAAATCAGAAAAAAAAAATGAAACATCCATTTTTCAGGATGACAACCTGGGTGTTCCTCGATTCTAATGATGAATTCATACTATAGATAAGGACGTGATAGAAATGAATCATGATTAGTACTTGATCTACAGTTAGGCCATTCATGTTCTCTTCTATTAACTCTGTTCTTATTGAGCTGTTCTGATTTCCATATCCTTTAGGGTCTAGCTTGCTGGCCGGAGGAAACTCCTGCATGTATATTTTACTAATCTATCAAGATTTAAAAAGATCATAAAAAATAATCATCAGGTATTCTAATAAAAGTTGTGTTTTACTTGGAGGCGACTAATGAAGACTGGGTTGACTCCAGCAAGCATTTCCCGTCCAAACTCTTCATCTGTCCGCCAAGCAGACTTGTCCGCTGAAACCATACCATAAAAACCTCAGATTTCCAAATAATGTATATATGAAGTGAAATTCTAATTATTGCAAGGGAACTGGGAGAATAAAGTTTTCTGTAGTTCACCTATGATAGCATCAAGCTTTGGGAATTTGAGGAACCGCTCTCCATCATTACGAACAAGTTCCTTAAGCATCTCCCAGGGGATGCGATCCCTTATTTTACAGAGAGTGGGGTTATTTGGTAGCTTAATCCCCCCTTCATAAAGGTTGAGTACATCTTCAAAGGTTTCAAACTCGTTAATAGTTTTGTCACATAAAGATTTGATCTCCGAGAGGTCTGTTAAAATGGTAAAATTGAATTGCTGATATCGAAAATGCATGCATCCAACATTCTTCTAATGATGATAGCCCCAGGAAGGCCCATGTTTTCATCCCATTCAAAAGTAATTGTGAATATAGTCTCTCCAGCTGTTAAAGGTGTAATTGTGGTAACCCATTTCTCTAATTATGCTGCTTTTCCAAGCTTCCCTCACAAGCTATCTGCTAAACACAGCAAAATTCCCAGTTTTAGCCTAACCAGACTTGATTTTGATTCTGTTATTGCACACTTTCTTGGCAAGATTATTCAAAGCTAATTTCAACAATTATAATTTCCTGTTCTCGCATATAACTAGTAAATGCTTATATAAAAAGATGTCCAGGCTCAAGATATGTTGAAAGTGGGGGATTATTGTTAGCAAAGGTACAAATCTGTGGCAGTTTATTGGGTTAATGCCTTGCCATTTTCTTTATAACTACTTAGGCTGTAGGTCGGAAGCTCCAAAGCTAATTAGTTGGCAATGTCCCTTACTATTTTGAGCTCTCTATTTATGTATAATTGATAGTTAGAACAAGGGTTTTGCGACCTGGATTAGATCTGGTAGTGATCAAGAGGAACATGCTGCAGATCTCAGCTATGAATTTGGCGAATCAAATGCCTTGTAGGTGGGTTTTGATTATACTTCCAAGTGTAAATCTCTTGCTTCTTCAAGGCACCAAGAAATCAAGAAAAGAACTACTACAGCCTGCTAATCAGAGTTTATCAGACATCCAATACACGATAGATCATGCAAACTTGGACAGGACCTTGTTAATTGCTTGCAAGGAATCAGCATAAGACTCCCCTCCTCGTGCAAGATAAACCCCCTGCTCGGTGCAACTAGATCATGATATTCAGCCAGCAGAGCTCGCACGGCCCGGAAAGCCAGCACCATTGCTGGTTATCACCCAGCCATCTGAGCCGGGTTCAGACTGTTAGAGAATAATATAAATCATATTATAGATTAGAGAATAATATAAATCATATTATAGAGTCTTACCTACAAGCTTAAGCTTTTAGATGAGATGGTTCCTTAACACAGACGTCTTATCCATGCTCTCCTATAGCTTCGTTTTCATTAGCTCTCCAAAAAAAGGACGTTATATCTATTTCCAGGGAGCGGAATTCATGACGAAGAACAAGGCAAAGGAGATGAAACTTCGTAAGAAATAGCAGTCGACAATCCTCACTTCTCCGAAATAGAAAACTAAAATGTGCATGCGCCATTTGGTTTTCTTGAAAAGAACAAGAAATCCGGTGAATCGAAAATAAGATCTAAAGCCTCACTTAGCAAAAAAAAATCAAAAATAATTTAGCTATATTTGTTAATCACTTTTTATAAAATGAAGACTATCTCTGTTTAACATAAATTTTCAAATGCAGAATGAAAATTGTTAGAAATCTAACTTCTTAGATATCCATGAAAAATAAAAATAAAGTATTTAAAAAAACTATATTTATTTATGGATTTCCAAATACCCTGGTCACCCAAGAAGACAGAGGGGTTCAATAATGCAAGGAACAAATTTCCTGATATAATTAACGAACAAGTCTCTGACCCATATGAAAGTGATCACATGAACGAGCATAATGGCCACTGGAATCTACATTCATTTTATGAGTGTTGATCAATTATTGTTTGTAGTTTGCAAAGTGTTTCTGTCGTTTTTGATTGATTGTTCGTGTGCCTCTATCTCATCTTGTATTTATATCCTCTTGCTTCCCTGGAAATTTTGCAATGTTACATGATTTTCTATAATTATCCTGTCAAGTAATTGTCTTTATCTAAAAAAAATTTAAATTATTAAATAATTTTTTAGAATATAATATGATTCATATTATTTTTTAATACTCTCTCAAATCAAAACACTCTGAGTTTGAAATTTTCACACAAATACATCCTATTTTATACTTAATTTTTTATCAAATAAAATAAGATTGATGAGATTTAAACTTATGAGACTTTGAAATTATGATTAATAAGAATCTGATATCATGCTAAAAAAAATCATTTCACATAAAAAATTAAGCTATTAGATCCTAAAATATAATTTATATTATATTTTTAACATGTCCACCTTAGAAGTTGTTTGGGAAGCATTTAAAAAGTGCTTTTAATTTTTTTTGAATATTTATTTTTGCTTTAAATGAATTTTTTTAGTATTTTTATATTTTTTTGATATGTTGATATTAAAATAAATAAAATATTATTTTAATATATTTTATAAATGAAAAATTAAAACCACTCTCAAATCAATTTATTTTTGCTTGAGAAGCACTCTCCAAGGTGATTAGGTGATTGTTTCTCCCAACTGTCACGATTCGACGACTATGCCTGTTAATCACACCCATGTTAGTTTTAGACCCACCTCACCTCACTAAATGTTTTTGATTATAATTGAAGTTGCTTTAAAATTTTGGTTTTTATTTAAAAATATATTAAAATGACATTTTTTTTTAAAAAATATTTTTGATATCAGTATATGAAATAATTTAAAAAACACCAAAAAAAAATTTTAATTTAAAATAAAAAATAAAATATTTTTATTCAAAAATATTTTTTATTCAAAAATATTTTTGAAACGCAATACTAAATAACTCCAAGACACCAACCCCTATGTGACAAATATATATGTTAAGAGACTCTTCGTAAAATTTCATCTCAATCTAACATTTAGATTACAAAAATATGATTAATATTGTAAAATTATTAATTAGGAAAAACAAAACCGAAATATTTTGAATAAAATTTTAAGTAAATTAAAAAATATGTTGTTTTATCTTATTTTCTTAACTGGTATAAAAGTTTTGACAGTTTCAAGAGACACAAAATAAAATTAACAACATTGATAGAAAATAAAATGTTTTTTCGAAAGAGAGAAGAACAAGAGAGTGCCGGCGGATGCAGGCAGCAAATATTTTGAGTTAAATTGCCAATCTGGATTGAATGGATCATGGAAGCATGTGCTTGTTTGATTTAGCATTATTCGATGTTGATAGCTGAATTGTTTGCCTACCCTAACCCATCCACCTACACGGCCCCATCAACTAGATTAAATAAATTGTTTTATTTTAATTAGATGATCGAAAAAGACAACAATAGCTGATGAACTAAATTAAAAAAAAATCCTGGTAATTTTAAAAGAATATAAAAAAGTGGGTGTTTGCAATTCTATAATTATTTATTTTATAAAAATATTAATAAAAAGAACATGAATTAAATTTAAATGAAAAAAAAAACTTTAAAATTTTGGAGCTAAAGTCATATAATACTGTTCAAATTCATGTTTTTGTTTTTTTCCATAATATAGTTTTTGTTTAGAAATAAATTGAAATATTAAATTTTTATTTTTTAAATCAAAACAATAGAAATATAAAAAATAAATTGAAATTGAAAAATAAAAATATTACTGAATGCAATAACATACAACATCTTCCATGGAGCAAAATAACTAGTGTGTCCCGGGCACGTGGCATTTGGGAAATTTGTATAAGCAGGAATGTGACAAAAAAAAGAGTTAATTGAAGAGTGCCAGAGTGCTGGGACTTTAAAGTTTAAGGTATTGTTGGAATGTGTTTGATATAATTTTTGTATAAAAATATATAAAATAATATTTTTTTTATTTTCAAAAATTAATTTTGATGTTAATATATTAAAATAAACTAAAAAAATAAAAAAATTAATTTAAAATAACTGTTTTAAAATTATCTCACAAATATTTTTTTTTAAAAAAAATTTATTATAAACACTAAAGCAATGTATCATATTGCGTTTTAAAAATACTTTTGAAAAAAATAGTTTTTTTACTTTTATTTTTTTTATTATAAATTAAAATTTTAAAAATATAAACACTAAAATCCTGTTTGACATTGTATTTTAAAAATATTTTTGTAAAAAATAAAATAAAAATTGTTTTATTTTTTTATTAATTTTTTAATGTTTTTAAATTATTATTACATGTTTATATTAAAAAATAATTAAAAATATTATTTTAATATATTTTTAAATAAAAAAATATTTTTAAAAACAAGTCATTTCAATGCGCGATGCCTTTTGTTTCCAGGTGGAACCGCGTAAACCAATCAATATCGTTGACTAGACTGGCCGTAGTGAGCATTAATCTAAGAGGATACCGAATAATATCAGCACCAAACCAAATGAATTATCCTCGTTTTTATTTTACGGTCATTGGAGACTTCTTCCATGTTTTCTACTTCTTGACTTGCATGGCTTCACTGCTGATTTGATTTGGAGTTTCCCATAATTTAAGCACATAGCTTTTTTGTTTTTCAGGCACCATAAAATATATGCATCTTTTATCTTTATTATTATTTTTTTTTCATCTCTAACGTTATCATTATTTTATTCATTTTCAAATTAAAAAAATCGTTAAAGTTTTACTTTCTATCACCTCATGAGATTCGAAAAGGCAGGAAAGCAAAAGATTTGCAATAATTACCGTACCATCTTTCACAACAATTTTTTCTAAATTTAAATTTACATTTTTTCACATGAAAGATTGGAGTAATTAGAAATGATAAGGGGTAGCATGAATCGAGTTTTATAGTTATAATTATATTTTATTAGTTAAAAGTCTTAAATATTTATATCATCACTTGTTTAATTTTGAATGTTTATTTGGATATTCATTGTAATTATATGAATGTACGAGGTTTATATTAGTTTTAAATTAATTTTAATAATATTTATATTTTACTTTTACCTATTTAAAAACTAAAAATATAATTATATAACCTAATATTATTTAAGCATTTTCTATTCTTTGACTTGTTATTTAAATGGCATGGGGGTATATGCTGGAATAATTTTATCCTCTGTTCTTCCCCGGGGTATTAAAGCAACTTTGACATCCGAAACTTAACAAAATTCAACATTTTATTTTTAATCTATCGACTATCGAAACTTAAGAACGAGAGAGAGAGAACTATTTTGGTGGCGTTGCGACGGCGGATTCTCTTATCTGATAGAGAAGGCACGGTTAATGCTCCACTGACCAAGAGAAGAGATCTCCACGCAAAGCAAACTCCTTTCTTGCCGTTTTTTTTTTTCGTTTTAGATCTGCAACTATTCTAACCTTTAATATTATTAATTTATTATTATATAGCTGCCTCTACAGAATTATTTCACCTGAAAAAAACTTTCCTGTTCTAATTTTGGGATAGTTATCATCACAGAAATTAGAACACCTTCTGTTAATTGTTATTTGTATTAATAGGAGGGATTTTTTTTTACCATTTAATTATAATTAAGAAGAAGACGAGGATAGAGGGGTTTTTTCCCCTGTGATTTTGATTGGAGCATGTTTTGCTGGTAATGGGGTCTGGCAAAGAAGCAATGGCCTCTTCTTCTCAAAACATGGACATTTCTATCGCAGGCAAGATACTTCTTCGCTCTCTTTCCGCTCTTAATGTCATGATTTCGATTTCAAGTCCCGTCTTTCCTTCTTTTTTTTCAAAAAAAAATATGTGAATTCAACTGCTATGAATTTTAGGTCGATTTTGAGCCCTTTGGATTTTCTATGCAAGCAGAT